>CM066328.1:400092105-400257105 GCA_033807585.1 Hydrophis major | reverse complement strand
GTATTCTATTCAGTTTGTCGTCAATGTCCCCATGGTCCATCTTGTGGAGAGTTTTTTTGAGAAATTGGACCATGCGCTCAGCCCTTCCATTGGTTGCAGGGTGCGCCGGCGAGGTTAGCGCATGGCGGATGCCCCGGTCCACTAAGTATTGTTTGAACACCAGGGCCGTGAACTGGGGTCCGTTATCGGAAACTAAAATGTCTGGCAGTCCATGTGTTGCGAATAGTTTATTTAATTTGCAGATGACTGAATCGAACCAGTTGGAATAGGCATCCACTGTTAGGAGGAACGTATGTCCCTTAGTAAGTCCCGCAAAGTCAATGTGTATGTGGGACCATGGCCCCTGGGGGGTTTCCCACTCCACTGGAGTTGCTCTAGGTGGGGCACTGCTGACTTCTTGGCACAAGTCTTCACCCAGGCTTCGATCTGCTTATCGATGCCCGGCCACCACGCGTAGCTTTGTGTGAGCGCTTTCATACGCACGATGTCGGGGTGGCCGTCATGCAATGCTTTCAAAACTACTCGTTGTAACCACTTTGGGACGACGACAATGTCTCCCCATAGGATGCAGCCTTTCTGCGAGGAAAGTTCTGTTTGCCGGTTTCTGAAAGGGGTGAAGTCATCAGGACTTTGTTCTACTGGCCATCCTCGTTTGACCCAGCTGAGAACTCGTGCCAGGACAGGATCTCGTTTCATTTCGATAGCGATGTCTCTGGCAGATAGCGGTGGTGAATGTAGTGTTTCAATCTGGAGTGTCGTGAGGGTTGGAGCTGGGTCGTCGACGGTTTCCGGAAGTGGGGCACGGCTCAATGCATCAGCGTGGGGAATGGCTTTCCCCGGGCAGTGTTGCAATTTATAATTGTATGCAGCTAAGAACTCCGACCAACATCATTCTAGGTGACAATATATAGGGGGTTGGCTTGTCTCCCACTATAATTCCCAGCAAAGGCTTGTGATCAGTAATAATAGTTGTTAGGGATAACATTGTTTTACCCTAACTGTTTTAGGTAAATAATAATATGTAATCATAGTTTGTATGTTAAAGTGTCTGTAACTTTAACTGTGGGATAGTAATTAAGGGAGTGGTTGTGAAAGCACTTTAAAAGAAGTAAGGCTGCAGCTTGCTCACTCTCTGGCTTTGATGATCCCTGATTACTGCAAGGAAACAAGTCTGCATTGCTCGAACGGGAGAGAAAACAAAGGACTGGCTTGTAAGTGAACTGACATAGGATATTCTAAATGGACTTTGCTAACTGAATATCCCTGAATGGACTGACTAAATGATACATGACTATTGGACTGTTATTTTGACTATGCTATGAACTCATAATGGAATAAACTATATATTTGATAGCACAAGCGTATCTGTCATTTTTACTGTATGTTAATAAACATACAAGCTTAGCTCACTCATTTATCTGTGTGCCTATCTGACTAAGCTGCACATTCTGTTTAGCTTGTCTCCTTAACCCTGGTTGGGGAAACCAGGCTTAACAATAGTAAAAGCTCGTCCATACACATATTCATGAAACCGTTTCACAGCAGATACAACATCAAGAGCCTCTTTGTCAATTTGGCTATAGTTGCGTTCAGCCCTCGATAAGGTCCTTGAAAAATAGACAATAGGGGCCTCACTACCATTAGGTAACACATGACTTAAAATGGCTCCTACTCCAAACGGTGACGTGTCACATGTAATGGTTAAAGGCAAAGTCTCATTATACTGCATTAAAACAGCATTGGAGGATAGTAAGTTTTTCACTTGTCGGAATGCGTGCTCCTCTCGGTGTCCCCAGACCCAGGTGGCTTTTTTGTCAAGAAGTCTATGTAGGGGCTCAGCTACGGTCGCCTTCTGGGGCAAGAAGATGTTGTAAAAGTTAATGGGCCCCAGGAAAGCTTGGAGGTCTGTCCTGTTCTTGGGTCTTGGGGTGTTTTTGATCACTCTTAGTTTGCTATTAGTGGGGTGAATTCCTTGCTTATCGATTAGGTACCCCAGGAACTCTACTTTCTCTGTACACAGTTGACATTTTTTTTTTAACCTTTCGGCTGGAGTCTTTAAATTTCTGGAGAACCATTCTAAGACGCCTCTCCAGTACTTCTCTATTTGGGGTCGCAATTAAAACATCATCAAAATATGGCACGACACCCTTGATCCCTTGCAAAAGTCTCTCCATCAGACTTTGAAAAATCCCTGAGGCCACGCTCACTCCAAATTGGAGTCAGTTGCATTTAAAAGTGCCTTGGTGCGTAACGATTGTCTGTGCTTCCACGGTTTTTTTTAATCTACAGGCAGTTGTTGGTACGCCTGTGCTAAATCCAATTTAGCGAAGACTTTTCCGCCCCCCAGGGAATGGAGAAGGTGTTGAACCACCAGCACCGGGTAAGCGTTCTGTTGAAGGGCGTGATTGAGGGTGGCCCGGTAGTCCTCACAAATTCTTAACGATCCATCCGGTTTGATGGGTGTTACGATTGGGGTTTCCCAATGGGCGTGGTCAGTTGGTTCTAAAACACCCTGGGCTATTAATTTATCGAGCTGCTCGTCAATCTTTGGTTTTAAAGCAAAAGGCACCCAACAAGGCTTAAGGCGGATGGGGGCTACTTCAGGGTTAAGGTTAAATGATATCGGGGTCCCCTTGTACTCACCTAGTTTGTCTGCAAAGATGTCCTGGAATTCCTGGATGAGGGCCTCCTCCCAGTCATCGCTTCTGGTTTGGTGAATGCCAGCTACCTCGATCCCGAGTGGGGCGAACCATTGAAGGCCTAACAAACTAGGCTGATCACGATCGACGACGGTCAGCGGTAGCAATGCAGTGCGGTTTTTGAATGATACCTGGAGCCGACGACTGGAATTCGGTTCCCCTGGTAATATTTGAGTATAATTCTTTGGGCTCTGAGGTCTTGACGCCGGACGGCAAGGATTAACTGTTTGAGGGTTTTCCAGGAAACCATTGAGAGGGATGACCCTGAGTCGACTTGGGCTGGATCCTCGCTTGCTTCTGCAGACCTTCCCGATGTGGCCTTTTTTCCCACAGGAATGGCAAAGCGCATTGAGGAATTTGCAATCTGATTGCGGGTGGTTTGCCCCACAACCCGCGCATTGGTGCGGTAATCTTCAATTCCGCTGGTTGCGTTGGTTGTGTTCAGACTGGAGCCGGTTGACCTCCTCCTCATCACTTTCTGATGGAGATTCGAGGTCCTCATGGTGGGTCGCTGTTGTGTGCCTCTCTAGGTGAGGTGAGGTATCATTGGCGAGTTGACGGAGTGGTGCGTTGGTGTGGTGCATTCGGGCGGCCGACTTCCTGGTTGCTTCTGCTTCAGTAGCGTTTTTGATGACATTGGCAAAATCGATGTCCCCTTTGGCCATGATCTTGCTCTGCACCGTGTGGTCATCTAATCCCAGAACTATTTGGTCTCTCAGAGCTTCTTGGAGGTCTGCAAACTCACAGAGGCCTCCCAGGTTCCGGAGATCCACGATGAAATCTGCGATGCTCTCTCCTTTCTGTTGATCCCTCTGATAAAACTCATGTCTTCGGACAAGCGTTGGTACGGCGGGTGCATAGTGGGCCCATAGAAGGGGCATGAGGACGTCCCAGTCCATGGATTTCACCTCAGCCAGTTTTGCTAGTGCCTTGGCCATCTTAGAGACGGCTGGCCCGCAATGGGTCAGGAACACTGTTCGCTTTTTCCCCGTAGTTGTGTCTTTCAAGTTGTTGGTCTCCAGAAACATCTGGAACCGGTCCATGTATGAGTCCCAGTCTTCTTGTGCGGGGTCAAATGGAGTGGGTGGTATGGCGCCACCGGACATGGTTTCTGTTGTCGATGCGCCTTCAGCCACGTGCTCTGTTTGGTGCTCTGTAAGGGTTCAGTCAGCTCTGATGTCTCTGCATCCCATCCTCGTCGCCAGTGTTAAGTTCTGCGCATGGGTGCAAGGAGTGGAGATGAGGCAGTGAACAGTGAACTTCAACTCTTTATTAAGCATACTGAACAGAGCAATCACCTAGGGCAGCAGCAGCTCTTTTATAGGGTTGGCTGCTGTCCTATTAGCCAATGAAAAACATGGAAGTGTTAAACCCTTGAACCAATGAGAGTTGGCCCGTTAACAGCCAATCAGAAATGCAGAATTAGAACCCTGCTTTTTATCTAAGGTTGTTAAAACTTTATTAAACGCCTTTATTAGTTCATAACAGGGAGAGATGAAGGCTAGCCTTACTATCCACTATGTACTATGTACTGTGCATTTTTTCTATTAAAATTTATTAAGACATGAAACCAGAAGCATTAGAAGCAAAACCTTGTTATCTATAAATGTACATACTTAAACATTCAGTATTTAAACATTAAAATAAAGAACATAAATGATTTACTTAATTGTTAAGTGTTATACATCGTGATAGACCAGGAGACAGAATTTCATTTGTGGTTCCAGGTTGAACAACGAAGTGTCTAAGGATATCTCTGGGAAAAAGGAAGCTATCAAGTAGTTCCCCATACTTATTTGAAGTCCAGACAACCTTTCACAAGCCTTTGAAAGTTGAAACTCATGGCATTTTGGAGAGAGGTGAAGTGGGGGAAGGAATGCCAAAATAATAAAAATTCAAAATTCAAAATCCCAAGACAAAGTCTCACCAGAACATGATGCTTTGTTTTTTATAGGTTGCTGATGCTTTATGCAACTAACAGACAGCCACTGTCAGGTATAAATTGGTTGAAGAATACATGTTTTCTTTTAAAAGAGTCTCTAGTTATTTATATAACAACCTGTCTGAACAGAAAATGACTCTGGGTGGTACAATCAAATAAAATGGCACTCTATTAAACACTAAAAAGTTACTGAAAAATTAAAATACCCAGACCACAAACAGAGAAAAAAATACAGCAGTGACATATCACCTGGAATAAGGGAGCCATGGTAAATTGTTGCTAGTTCTGTGGGATCTCAAGCCTGGTTCCATAAATGCATCTTGAGGAACTGATTGAACATTAACAGGTATAGAGCTAATCTGATTATTCTCAGGATCAATCAACTGGATAAGGAAACATCCATGCCACTGTCACATGAAACAAAGCTGAGACAGACAATCAAATATTCTTTAGGTGCTTTCAGATATAACTCTGTGGAAACTAACTTTGCTGTTTGAGATTTACTACTGCTGTAGTCTAAGTATCTGAAGGGTATCACATCACATAAAATAGTGAATTAGAGAGGCCAGTGGTATGATCTGATATAAACCAGTTTTTGGCATTAGAACACAGAGTCCTTGACACATCAAGTATTAAACCCTAACCCTAATGCTAGGTAAATTCACAAAGCAGATTTTCTGCAACTACAAGGCATATCCCAGGTTCTAGCAAAAAGTTCAAATCCTCTTATATTTCAAAAATGAAAATCATCTTTACTATGTTTATTCAGGAACCAGTTTAAGGCACTATACATAGGATAACAACTTAAAAGGAAATGTTTACTGGGCCACAATCCATTGTTCAATACAGTGGAACATTCCTCCTGTAAATGAGATGCATATAAACACATTTTATTTAATCTAAAACACCATTTAGTCTTGACCAAGAAAAATTAGACATGGAAGTCCAAAACTCCAGAGGCATTATGTGGAACCTTGGCCAATTTAAAGCCAAACTCTCAGTCCATTTGAAGACTGGTGAATAGCCTAATATTTCCTATTATTCAATCTTTCACCTTTTATATTTAATTGGATTCACTGTTGCTTAATCAACAATCTTTATATTAATGTTAACCACTATTATTTTATATGAGGAGGATCTGTGTTATGATATGTGCAGAATAACCCTTAAGTAACAAGGATATGCACATGGAAACATTTATGAGAGTAGTTATGAATAATTATTCAGCCACACACACATACACTAAATTGAGTTAAAGTTTACTTTAAGAAATAGCAGTCCAATAAACAATCCAGGTCATATACGTTTTACAATCCCAAGAATATACAATTACAAAGTCTTACTGGTTGCCTTTGTCATTTCCAGTAAACAAAAATATCAAACTATAAGCACAGCATAAATACAACAGAGAATCTTACATAGCAACAGAACATCAGAGAGACAGAATGTTAGAGAGACAGAATGTCAGAGAGAGCAAGCTATGATCTCTTGCTCCCTCTTATGGTAATTAGCAATATAATCAACGAATAGGAATATAGTCTAAATCAATACAGTGATTTTGTCTTAAAGCTACAAACATACATTGTTGGTTTATATATTGCCAATCCAACTAATTGGTGGACAGATTCCTAACAATCTGCCAAATAATAAGTGAATAGAAGAAACTAAGATGAACACAATGTCAGAAATCTCAGTCAAAGGGAGAAAATCATATTAACAATATTTAATTGCATGTAACAAAACATTGCAAATTACAAAATTTTCATGTTTTGGACTGACAGCCTTCTTCATTATAAATTTTAAAAAATAAAATCTCTTTTGAAATTAATCTCTGGTGGTTGTGAGAAAATAGAAATGGTTTTCCATTGTCTTCTTCTGGATGTTAGAAATGCTCCAACTTTATAAGAAACAACTGACCCTTCCGTGCTCTTATCTTACCTGAACCAGGTGTGACTACAAGAACAAAGACTGCAAAAAGCAAAATTGGATATTCATATATGGACTGGTTCTGGATCAAATCATGCTTGCTTCTACCATGGTACCCACCCTTTATTCACAGATATATGATAATATAATGATTGCATAACATTTACTCAGTGAATTATTGTGATGATTGTCATGGGTTACTCTTTCTAGGTAAGAAATGGTTGCCTGTTATTTCTATAAAAACACTCATGTATGCTCAATATTGAAAAACATGAGCAAGGATCTCAATTCAGCAGGTAAGGACAATTTGTGGATTATCAATATCCCAACTTTGGTTATTGGTTTTTCCATCAGGGATAGACAAAGCTCCCATCTCAATTTATGCTGAGACTCTGTTGAGAAAGAAAAACTGAATAAAATGGATCGCTAGTTGGATTTAGGAGGCTCAGCTGCCCCCTTGTTTGATTCAGCACAAAGAAGACCATTAACCTGCAATCTCCCTCTCTTATTCTTCATCAAAAGTTTTTTCTCCAACTTGTCTGGCATACTGGTTTCTGGGTTATCTCCTCCTCCCCCTCCTCCCCTTCTCCTCCTTCAATCCCTTAAACCTATTGATCACCTCCACTATATATATAAGCGATATGATTTAAGTCATACATGGATGGTGCAGTGGTTTTCCCAACTTTTTTTCCATTTAAGCCTGAATTTTCCAATGAGAAGATCATGATCTGAGCCACAGTCAGTTCCAAGTCTTGTTTTTACTTACCGTATTTGCCGGCGTATAAGACGACCCGGCGTATAAGATGACCCCCCCCCCCGTAACTAATCATCCAATATTTACACAGTGTGCATGGTATTCTGTGTTGGTCAGCCAAACAATCCCAGCGGGGTCACCGGAAACGCCCTTCAGAAATCCCCAGGGCTACAGTGGCAGGGTGGAGTGCCAGGGGCTGTGGGAGGAGCAGGAAGGCGGGCAGCCTTCACATGGCCCTGCCTGGGGGGACAGGAGCGACCCATGCTCTCTCTCCCCCCAGTCGCTGCAGCCTCGGGCGGAGCAAGGCGAGCAGGATTCGAACCTGATTCAGAGATGCGGGGAGGCTCTTGGTGGAAGCGACACGGGGGATCCGGGAAGCCAGAGGTGCCTTCGCTGCGTCTCACAAGCATCCGATAGCCAGCAGTGGATATACCAGTGTATAAGACGACCCCCCCACTTGGAGGCATGTTTTTCATGGCAAAAAAGTCATCTTATACGCTGGCAAATACAGTACTTTTTCATTTTGGCTGCAAAGAACCAAGGCTGCTGAGGTCCATGTGTAGACTCTCCTCTTGAGTTATTGGGAAAGAGTGTTTGCTATTATCAGTGTGTTCTTTTAACAAAACTCTGTTAACCTTTACTCAGATTCATTTTGGACTCCAAGGCAAACTTGCCTATTATTCTGGTTACTTTTTGACTTCCTGCTTTAGCATTCAATTCCCCTATGTTAGAAAGAACATCTTTTCTTGGTGTTAGTTGTAGAATCGTGGGGTAAGTCTTCATAGAACTGGTCAACTTCAGCCATTATTTGTGGGATAGACTTGGATTACTGTGAGGTTGAATACTTTGCCTTGGATTTGAAGCAAGATCATTCTGTCATTTTGAGATTGTAGCCCAATACTGCTTTTCTATTGACTGTCCATTTTTTTCTAAGGGATTCTTGCCCACTAGTCATCTGAATTGAATTTGTCTCTGACCACTTTAGTTCACTGATTCCCAAGATGTTGATGTTCAGTCTTATCATCTCATGTTTTACCACATTCAGCTTACCTTGAGGTATAGGTCTTACATTCCGTGTTCCTATGCAATATTGTTCTTTACAGCATTGGACTTTCCTTTCACCATTAGACACATCCACAGCTGAGCATCCTTTCAGCTTTGGTCCAGTTGCTTCAGTCTTTCTGGATCTACTTGTAATTGTCATCCACTCTTTCCCAGTTGTATATTAGATAGCTTGTGTTCTGACAGGCTGATTTTCTGGCATCATATCTTTTAGCCTTTTGATACTGTCCATGGGGTTTTTTTGGGAAGGATATTAGAGTGGGTTGCCATTTCCTACCTTCTCCAGTGAACCACATTTTTGTCAGAACTCTTTGCTATGACCTTTCACAACTTTATTGAGCTGCACAAGGCCTTTTGCCATGACAGGGCAGTGAATCATGAAGGCGAGGTCTACAATTCAATATTCCACTTCTGTTATCGTTCTCCTGTTTCATTATTTCACCAATCATGTGCCTCATCCCAGAAGCAAGATTTAATTCAGAACCAGTCTAAACATGAAAATCCTTTTCCTGCTTTTTGCTGTTCTTGTCTTTGCAGTCCTGTCTGGATTAGGTAAGACACTGATAACAAGAAGGAAAATTCTGTTCTTTCTAATGAAATAGGACCACATTTGCCAGAAGGATAGAAGGGTTGGCTTTTTTCTTTCATTCCAATCATATTTTATTTTTTGTTTTTATTTATGGTTCATTGCATAATCGGCCAGATGTTTAGACTGTATTAGGCATTTTCAAGCACAAATTAACAACTATTCAAGGAATCTATATGTAATTAGCCTGAAAATAAATAAAACAGAGAATGTTCTAATCTTGCAATGAGATATCTAGAAACAGAAATAAGTCTTTTTCTACATAATACTAATACAGTACACAGAACTCTCTATACTCCCTCCAGTCTTAATGATCATAGCAAGAAGGTTATTAATATTTTTGAAAGCAATGTTGGAATAGATTATCAATGCCTTCTTTTGAGGTTCTTCTCTCCAAGTTCACAGTCAAGCCTACAGGACTGAGTTTCCTGGTGGTGTTTCATGAGAGAGTTAACCAGAAGACCAGAGAAAGAGAAGAGGTTGATCATGTTTCTAAAGGAACTAATGGAGGAAACCTCTAGAGACAAGTTGGTATGTTGGTAGCAAAAGAGAGGGAAGCTGATTATTTTTTGCCCAAAGATATTCTACTCTAACCTCACACTGTGATGAGACATTCTAAGCCAAAATTCTTCTCCTTCAGACAAGCAACTTCTCATGATTATAGGTTAAAATATATCGCAAAAGTTAGGTGATTTTCTTTTTCCTAATTTCCTTAGAAACATATCTATGCCAGCCAAGCAATTCAGATCAGGGCAGGCTTCAGTTTTGCCTTAAAATGAAACTCTGTGAAGTCTAATTATTTTCAATAAATCTACAAAGCAGCTGAGGTCCTAAATGTATGTTGCTATACATACAAACATACATACATACATACAGAGGTTCGTATGTATGTACGTAGGTATATACCTATACATAGTTATAAACACACACACACATATATTGGTGTGTGTGTTTGTGTGTGCTTGTGTGTGCGTGTGTGTGTGTTTTTACTCACCCTATGACCTCTTTTTTTCTTTCCATAGGAAGGAAGTGTTTGAAAGGATGTGGAATCTGCAAAATACGTTGTCCTAAACACACTGAAAGCTGTGGGAGACAAGATTGTCCTTTTTTTCAGCACTGCTGTGTATGATGTAAGAAATATTTCTACATATATGTAGGCAGAAAGGTCTTCACTAAATTGGATTTAGCACAGGCGTACCAACAACTGCCTGTAGATAAAAAAACAGCAGAGGCACAAACGATCGTTACGCACCGAGGCGCTTTTAAGTGCAACCGACTCCAATTCGGAGTTAGCGTGGCCCCAGAGATCTTTCAGAGTTTGATGGAGAGGCTATTACAGGGAATAAAAGGGGTCGTACCACACTTTGATGATGTTTTAATTGCTGCCCCTAATAGAGAAATACTAAAAGAGCGTCTTAGACTTGTTCTCCGGAAATGTAAAGACTCTGGCCTTAAAGTTAAAAAGAATAAATGTCAACTGTGTACAGATAAAATAGAGTTCCTGGGGTACCTAATCGATAAACAAGGCATTCACCCCACCAGTAGCAAGTTAAGGGCAATCAAGAACGCCCCAAGACCCAGAAACAAGACTTATCTCCAAGCTTTCCTGGGGCTTATTAATTTTTACAACATCTTCCTGCCCAACAAAATGACCGTAGCCAAGCCCCTACATCGGCTTCTCGATAAAAAAGCAACCTGGGTTTGGGGGCACCGAGAGGAGCACATGTTCCGACAAGTGAAAAACCTATTAACTTCAGATGCTGTTTTAATGCAGTATAACGAGACTTTGCCTTTAACAATAACATGTGACGCATCACCCTTTGGAGTAGGAGCCATTCTGAGCCATGTGTTACTAAATGGTAGTGAAGCCCCTATTACCTATTTTTCAAGAACTCTATCAAAGGCTGAACGTAACTATAGTCAAATCGATAAAGAGGCTCTTACTGTTGTATCTGCTGTTAAACGGTTTCATGAATATGTTTATGGACGAGTTTTTACTATTGTTACCGACCACAAACCTTTGCTGGGGATTATAGCAGGAGACAAGCCAACCCCCTATATATTATCACCTAGAATGACTCGCTGGTCGGAGTTTTTGGCTGCGTACAATTATAAGCTGCAGCACCGCCTGGGGAAAGGCATTCCCCACACTGATGCATTGAGCCATGCACCACTTCCGGAAACCGTCGATGACCCAGCTCCAACCCTTACAATGCTCCAGATTGAAACGCTGCATACACCGCCGCTGACCACTAGAGATATTGCAATCGAAACAAAATGCAATCCTATCTTAAAGTGGGTTTTTAGCTGGGTTGAACGAGGATGGCCAGTAGATCAAACCCCTGACGACTTCATTCCCTTCAAGAATCGACAAACGGAACTGTTTTCGCAAAAGGGCTGTATCCTGTGAGGGGGTAGAGTCGTTATCCCAGAGCGGTTACAACGAGTGGTACTAAAGACACTGCATGAGGGCCACCCCGGCATCGTGCACATGAAAGCGCTCACACGAAGTTACGTGTGGTGGCCGGGCATCGACAAACAAATCGAAGCCTGGGTAAAGACTTGTTATAAGTGCCAGGAGGTTAGCAATGCCCCACCAAAAGCAACTCCAACAGAATGGGAAACACCTCGGGGACTGTGGTCCCACATTCATATTGACTTTGCGGGACTTACTAAGGGACATACGTTCCTATTAACAGTGGATGCCTCCTCAAACTGGCTCGAGATCCACGAAATGAAAAGTACTACAACCGAGTCTGTCATCCGGAAGTTGAACAGATTATTCGTGACACATGGACTGCCAGACATTCTGGTATCTGACAACGGACCCCAGTTTACCACGCTTTCTTTTGAACAATACTTAGCGGACCGCGGTATTCACCATGCGCTAACTTCACCAGTGCACCCTGCGGCTAACGGAAGAGCTGAGCGCATGGTACAGTTTGTTAAAAAAAAACCCTCTACAAGGTGGACTATGGGGACATTGAAGATAAGATAAATAGAATACTCCTTCTCCAACACATCACTCCGCACAGCGTCACCAACAAGACTCCAGCGGAACTATTGATGGGATGCAAACTCCGCTCCCACCTCGACCGGCTTCACCTGTCTTATGAGCCAGAGAAACCCTGTGGATCTAATGGAAAATGCCGTGAGTTCAAGATAGGTAACTTAGTTTTTGCCAGAAACCTTTCTGGCGAACCATTGTGGATCGAGGCCACTGTTATTCAAGCCACTGGACTCAGGTCGTACCGGGTGAAAACCTGCGACGGAAAAATATGGAAACGCCATATTGATCAGCTTCGCTTGAGGCTACAACCTAGTTTCCACGACTCCGGTAACTCCCAAACTGAGGGGGGAGGGGGTGTTGAAGAAACTGAATTCGAGATGGCAGAAAGCAGGAATGAAAGAAGTCAGCCATTGGGCGTGACAAGTGAAGAAGGATCAAGGATGGGGGTGGCCTTGCCACAGAGGAACAACCCAACAGAGGCAAGCCCACAAGGGCCAGTGGACAACGACGAGAACACTAGCGGCACCGAGTCATCCAACAAAGAACCATCAGCACTCGACTTGCCCGAAAATGCCCCGCCAAAACAGGCTTACGGACAAAAACCGGTGGGACAGTGTAAATCCAATAGACAGTCGAAGCAACCTTCCTACCTCAGAGATTATGTCACCACACCCCCCCAAACGGAACCCAGGGGGAAGGGGTGTTGTGAACTAATAAAATACTCAAATAAAGTTTATCAAAAGCTTTAGAAAATAGCAGGGTTCTAGCCCTGCACTTCTGATTGGCCGATAATAGCGATATCGGATTGGTCCGTTCAGGAGAATCTGATTGGCTGTTAACGAGCCACTCTCATTGGTTAAGGGGGTTAACACTCCACATTTCCTATTGGTTACTAGAGCAGCAGCTTGCCTATAAAAGGGCTGCTTTTGCTCTAGGGTTTTGCTCTGTTCAGAATGCATAATAAAGAGTTGAAGTTCACTGTTCACCGTCTCATCTCTGTTTCTTGTGCCCATGCACAGAACTTAACAGTATTTGTACAGAATCTTGGAAATAATGGCTTACTGCTGCTGCCCTCATGAAGATGGTCAGGATCCAGCCATGATGTGGTATCATTGCCTGCAATTGCTTTATCTTCCTTTATGCAAACCCAAATTATTATTCATTAGATTCTAAAGCATTTTTCTTCAAAAGTAAAATTTGCAAGATTTACTTAGAAAAGAAGCTTTTCCTTTTGCTGCTTTTAATAAAGTTAAATATGCATTGAAATTTTCATGTGATTTATTTTTTGGAACCTGCCAACAAGATATTTGCCTGCCTCATGTGTGTAAAGCTGTAATTTATGTATCTATCTGTTTATATCTGAGTGAGATTCCCCACAATTCATCTACCAAGAAAAATACTTAAATCACGTATATGTATTTATATGATATTTATTTATCTTATTGGAGCATTTTCATTTTTATTTATAACTTTAAACTGATAGAGGTTCATAGAACGAAAGCAATAAAAATAGATTCTGACAATCAGAACTTTAGCATAACTTAAAGCAGATCGTGATGATTACGATGATAATGATGATGATTAATTAAACAGCTAAGCTATCCAACTCCCAAAAATTATGGGAGACTCACACCAATCACACAAATAAATTACAATAAAATCAATAAAAAGTGGCCAGTGTCACTGATCAGATGGAATAATGTGAGGGGGTCTCCCTCTCCTTTGACTTTTCCACTCTTCTGAACAGCATAGTGGGGCTATCTAGTTTTGGGGGAACCTACAGAGTTCTGCTAGTAAGGTATCAATTCCTTAACCTCATTGTAAATCAATATTTTATAGGCCAAATTAATGTCAGTTTCCAGAATGACAGTGATTAGGGATATTACCAAGTACATATAGCAACTTCCACATATAGCATTATTTTTGGAGTCTTTTTGTAGAAGAATTTTGTGCTGTTTCTTTGCATCTTTAAAGTTTCCTCATTACTTTTTCTGTGTAGGTGCGTTACTTAAGATAATGGTTATTTCTTGGAGAATATAACTCCTCATTATTGCTAAACTTGAAAGCAGTTGGAGTGATACAGTTGACTTCCAGAATGTCTGTTTAACTTACTTCCTTTGGTGGTTTGAGCATCTTTCATCACTAAACACCACTTCCCAGTTTTAACATGTACATAAGTCTTTTTCCAAAACTGATCTGTCTCCTAATTCTTGTTATACACCCCTCTAAAATGTGTTCTGCTCTAAAATATATGCTTGTAGAGTTGTGCAGTAATAACTCTACGGCCAAGGAATAGAGAAGGTCAATGTGCTCAGTGAAAAACTGATTCAACAACTATCAATGGGTCTGCCTTGAAATAGCACATCTCAGCATATGTATTTATAAACATGCATGCCATCAAGTGTCTAAATTGGAAGGGCCAGTGTTAAGATCTGATATAGATCAGCTTGTCGTACTAGAACATAGAGGCCTTACCAGATCAGATATTCAAAAGTTAGAATGACCTAACCCTAGTGGTAGGTGGAATCTTGAACAACTGTAAGAGATATCCCAGATTCCAGCCACAAGTTCAAATCTTAAATCTTGAGTTTCAATAATGACAACCATTGATTCAAAGATACTAATGCAGAGTGATCCTAACCATGCTTATTCAGAAATCTGTTCAAGGCACTGTACCTAGGACAGCAATTTATAAGAAAATGCTTACTGGGCCATAAGTCTTACTAAACACAGAGGAATATTTCTCTTGTAAATGAGATGCACATTTGTAATAATTTTTTTTTTTTATTTTGGTCTAGTGAACTATTTAATCTCTACCAAGAAAATATTAATGGAAATCCAAAACTCCAGAGGCATTATTTGGAATCTTGGTCAACTTAAAGCCAAACCCAACTCTTCGTCTATCCTAATTAATGAATTAATATTTATCAATATATTAAAGAAGATTTTTATTTTTTCCTAACTTCAAATAGTCTGTTTCTTAGCTATCTCTATCTCTGTCTAACTTTAAAATTAACTTGTCCTATTCTAAGGTTTGGATGAATATTTCCTACAACTAATTCTCTAGTCTGAAATACTTATATGGATTCAATGTTACTTAATCAATAAAGTTTAATTAAGTAATCACTATTATTTTATAGGTGGCAGATCTGCCAGATAGTGAGTGAATATAGGAAACTAAGAGGAATACAATGTCAGAAATCTTAGACAAAGGGAGAAAAATCTTAGATCTTTGCATTTTGTGATTTTTCTCCAGCTTTGTCTCTTTTCTGCTGTTCTGTATTGCAGAGTCTGTATTGATGTATTTATTTATTTTTATTTTATTTATTTATTTGATCTGTCAATCACTTACAAGATAATAGGTATAAGTATATACATAGTTATGAATACATGAAATGGGTACATATAAGAAAATAAAAGGAACAATAGGACAGGGATGTTAGGCACGTTGGTGCGCTTATGCACGCCCCCTACAGACTTCTTAGGAAAGGGGTGAGGTCAATAGTAGACAGTCTAAGGTTAAAGTTTTTGGGGTTTGGGGAAGAAACCATAGAGTCAGGTAGAGTATTCCAGACATTGACCACTCTGTTGCTGAAGTCGTATTTCCTGCAATCAAGTTTGGTGCTATTAACCTTGAGTTTGTATCTATTGTTTGCTCTTGTGTTGTTATGGTTGAAGCTGAAGTATTCATTGACAGGTAAGTCATTGCAATGTATGATTTTATATACTATACTTAGATCAGACCGAAGACGGCATAATTCAAGGTTTTCTAGATCTAGAATTTCAAGTCTGGTGGCATAAGGTATTCTACAATGAGTAGAGGAGTGGAGAACTCTTCTTGTGAAACATTTCTGGACTTTCTCAACTGTGCTAATATCAGATATGTAATGTGGGTTCCAGACTGATGAGCTATATTCGAGTATTGGTCTAGCAAATGTTTTGTATGCTCTAGTTAGTAGTGTGATATTACCAGAGAAAAAGCGACATAGGATTAGTTTAAAAGGCCTTTTTGGCTATGTAGTTACAGTGGGCTCTAGCACTTATATCATTAGAGATGAGTATTCCAAGGTCCTTTACAGAGCTTGGTCAACAAGGTCTTGACTATTCAGCTTGCATTTTATTTTCTGATTTTTTTTTTTTTGCCAATATGCAGGACAGAGCATTTATTTGTTGAGATTTGAAGTTGCCATTTGTTTGACCATTCTGATACATAGTTCTGACACAAGATCTTTTTGAAGGGTAGTAGTATTGTCTGTGGTATTGAACAGCTTTACATCATCATGTATTGCAGCATCTACTATTCGGACTTTCCTGGCTTTCTTATCAACAATGATTAAGTCTGGAATGCTATGTGCTTCCTGTCTATTTAAAGTCCCTAGAGTCCTTTTGCATCTTCATTTTTTATTACTTATTCTATTTTCTCCACCAGTTCTTGTTTACAGACAAGTGACATTTCTTCAGATCTTCCAATGCACAGTTGCTGCTACTTTTGTCATGCCATTGTTTGTAATCAGTCTGTGCAATCTTTATGCAGCAACTAACTGGGTGGTCCACTGTTTCTTCAGCTTCTTTATAGAGGTGGCACTTGCTATCTATTGCTGTCTTCTCAATTCTGTCTCTATATGCATTTATTTTTAAGATTTGGTCTTTGTAGATTCAGCCTCTTTCTTCAATTGTCCTGCTCCTAGTCATTTCCAGGGCTTGTTATTATCTGCTTTGCTTTCTGTTATTACAAAATAATGTGATATGCTTAAGGGTGTTGCCTATGTTCTACTAACAATGCTGATAAAATTTGAAGTTAGTAAAATACTTAATATTAAAGCTTGCTTGTTTCAATTCTCATTTGGTTTTAGGTATTTATTTTCATTATCTGGATGCCAGTTAGTTTTCAGATTATTGGCTAAATCCAAGAATCATGCTATTTTAGTTATTTGTCATATGTTACTGGAAAATTGCCAGGGACATATTTACATAGTCTTTGCAGTAGGACAAAAGAGAGTTTGCAAGTGACTAACAAGTTACAAAATAGGTTTTGTTTCATTATTTAAGATAATGTGGAAATGAATCATGCTAGGTATTGCTTTTTATTAGGCTTCTGCAGCTGTGGGGATTTTAAACATATTTTTGAATCTTTTCTTCTTTTAAGTCATTCCCTTGTTGAAGCGAATAGAAAATTGAAAATACTTTTATTTTTGTTCTGGAAAGAATACTCAAGACGTTCCATCCCCCACCCCCCCAAACAAAGACAACTCCAAAGATCTGAGGGATCCAAATAAAAGCATATTATCCTGAAGCCAAAAGAAAATGCTTTTCCTGTTTCATATACATCAGTTTGACATATCTTGTCAAGGAAATATCTCACAAAAGTGATGACATTTTTTATTAAGTGGCTATATGGCCTGTTGTTCAACATCTGGAATCAAAAACAGCATCAAGCCCCTTATTATTTTAATGTTTTAATCTTTATCTTTTAATTTTAATGTTTACCTATTTTTAAACTTTGCAAGCTGCTTAGAGTCACCTCTACATGAAATGGGTGGCACACAAATATTATTAATAAATAATAAATGAATAGTTTAGAGACATTTCTGTTACAAATGCTCATTTTTATTACTTAATTTATCGAATTAATGGACCCCCAACAATTTTAGAGAAGATAATGCACAATGCCAAATAATAAGCCATAAGCCATATTATGCCTGTATGAACACAACTGGGAGAGTAACATTCTTTCAGAGTAAAGATAATGCTACAAACATATTCATACAAACATTTTACTGTTGTTCCTGCTACTATGCTTTCCAGCAGATCATTACATTCCATCAGAGAACTATCTGTTATTCTCCCACAGTTTTCCTTCACTTCTTTTGTGATGCTGCCATTCCCCATCTTAAAACAACACTGATACGGTAGTAGCTCTGATAGACAGTCATGAAGATCTTACTTGTGTGTCTTATTTTCTTCCTTTCATTGTCAAGTAAGATACTTTTCTACTTGTATGGGTATGTCTGTGTGTGCATGATTACACTACTATAGCTGAGAGGGATGAAATCATAAGAAACTTTATCCATACTCTGAATACAAATAGCTGCATTCTCTATCTAGAAAATGATTTCACTTAAGAAAGAACTTTATTTATGATGTTCAGTATTACTTTACTTGTTTAATTTTCTAGGATTTACCCAAACTAAACGCAAAAGATGTCCATTTGGTGGCGTGTGCCGATCTTACAAAGAATGTTACAGGGAAGAGAGATATTGGGGACACTGCCCTTGGAACCATAAAAAGATCTATTGTTGCTTCTGGTAAGCTGGATCCAGTCAAAGAGCAAATATATATTCATTGAACATTACGCTGATCATTTAATGTAGGAACAATGGTATTGGATCTCAGTTTAGAGTCTCATTTTATGGTATCATTGTTCTTATGTTTAAAAATTCATTTAGAAATCAAACTATAATTTATCTACTAGCAAAAAAGCCCATTCAGTTTCTGAATTTAGTCCCTTCCTTGCTTCAGTTCAAGAAGCAAAAGCATCTTAATTTATATTGTCCCCTATTATGTTCCCCCAATATTACATTTGCCACTGTTGTGTATATTTTATTTTCTATGTTCCCCTCCCTCTGACATCTCATTTTTACACAAATATATTTTCTTTTAGCCAATAACATCAAACTTATAACATTACATAAATGAATAACAAGATATATAATTCATTACAAATATTATCCTACTATATGGTTATATCTATTCTCTGTCAGGCTCCACATAGCATTTCTTTTCATATCTTAACTATTAATCCCTTATATCTTACATAAACATTTATCTATCTTACTTGATTAATCAATTATAAATTCTTATTTTCATATCTATTACACTTAGATTATTCCTTCTTATTCTAATTGTTAATCCAAATTCCTCAAAATCTATTATATGTTTTACTATAAGTGTCCCTCTTTTCCATTTCTAACTTTTATATTAATTAATGGCTTTCTTTTACATTAATTAATGGCTTTATATTATTAATGGCTTTCTTTTATATTAATTCATCATTTCTTTGCTTGGTTATCATTTTCTATAATCTTTTGGCTTTTCCTCTTAATCCTTCCTCCATTTATCATCATTTTCTGATATTTTTTCTCCCATTTCTCAAAGTTTGTCCCCACCCTCTTTTTGTCTCCTCTCTGTATTTCCCTAACCATTTCATTTATCAGCATTCCAGTCTCAGTATTCCCCCTTATTTATTGTATCTATCATTAATATCTCATATTCAACTTCTTTTTTCTTTTGGTATTATTTGTTCCTTTTGTTCCATTTCATTAGTTTCCTTTTTTCTAGCTCCTCCTTCTTCTTTGTTCTTTCATCTTTTTCTTCTGCTACCATCGGCATTTCTGAATTTTCCTCTATATTCTGTATTAGTGCATAAATCCAACATCTCATTCATAGCTTGCATGTCCATCTTTATTTCTTTGCATATGTCACTGATCTTTATATTGCTTATTCCTATTGTTCAGTATCCAATAAGTTTTATTTTATCTAAACCAGTGCTTCTTTTTTTTAAAAAAATGTCAATATCCTCAGATCTTTATTTCCCAATGTTAGTCAGTCCAAAGACCGATAGTTTCAGGGGTAATAGCCCCGTTTCCTTACTCTTTGATCATAATATATTTCAGCTTCCAGGAGCCTCATTATAATATATTTCTTTTATTCCTTTTTAACTTTTTCTTTTGCTGAAATCGTTAATTTGAAGAGATCTACAGAATTTTTATTTCATCAACAGGTGGCACTTTTAATCCAGTTCTACAGCCACTCTTTTTCCATTTCTTTATTTAGCTTCACCAATTTTAAGAATCAAATATTATTTCTCTTTAGAACAATTATTTTCAGCATTCAAATTAATGCCTTTCAATGCCAGATCCTATCTAATCACCAATCTAAATTAGTGTTCTTCCAATTTTAGTCCTTTTGAAATTTTAAGTTTTTAAAACTCTTTGTATTTCTTAATTCTTCTTCTATCTTCCAAGCCACCATTAACACAATTCTTTAATCTTCTCTGTTATAGCCTTTTTGGGGTAAGTTCAAATAAAATGAATTCTTCTCACCCTTCTCAAAGCACCATTCCTAATCTCCACTCTTGTACTGTGCTTAGATGTTCCTCGGCTGTCCCAACTTTGTAGTGGCCATCTTGGCCTGCTTTTCTGTCTGTTGTGACATAGAGAGCAAGCTTGGGATTTCTACAGGGGAGTTGTGTTTTCCCCCGGAACCTCACCAGGTGCCTCTCCTTAGCTTCGCTGCCCCTCCAAGGTGGCTTTCGGCTCTGCCTGGAGCCCACAAATGGCGAGAAGCCAAGGCAGGAACGGAGACCTCCGTTCACTGCTTCTGATCTCATCATGACATCAGCTTAATGAATGCTTTAAAAATGGTATGAAATTGTAAACATGGTGAGTACAAGAATACATGATTAAGGAAATTAGAGATTGATTAGCATATTTTTACTAAATTAAATATTCTGTTATCCACTTGGATAAGATTGTGAGGATATATTGTTATAAGTTTGATAAAATAAGATGGAAAATGTGAAAAAATGAGAAGTTAAAGGGAAGGAATATATACATAAAATACATAAAGATACATAAGATACATAAAGTACATAAAGATACATAAAATCATGCATTGCAATATCCTACCTGTCAATGAATACTTCAGCTTCAACCATAACAACACAAGTGCAAACAATAGATACAAACTCAAGGTTAATAGCACCAAACTTGATTGCAGGAAATACGACTTCAGCAATTAGAGTGGTCGATGTCTGGAATACTCTACCTGACTCTGTGGTTTCTTCCCCAAACCCCAAAAATGTTAACCTTAGACTGTCTACTATTGACCTCACCCCTTTCCTAAGAGGTCTGTAGGGGGCGTGCATAAGCGCACCAATGTGCCTACCGTCCCTGTCCTATTGTTTCTTTTATTTTTTTTATTTTTCTTAAATGTATCTATGTATTCATAACTATGTTTTTACTTATACCTATTATCTTGCAAGCTATTGACAAAATAAAGAAATAAATAAAAATAAAGCACATAGAAAACATAAATATATGTAACAAAGACAAATGTAATAATGAAAAGAGGATTTATTAAGGGATAACCATAAATTGAGATGAAATTTTGAATGATCAATGAAATGATATGAATAGATTAAACTGTAAACATATTGAATATATGATCAAGGAAGATAGAGAATGAATAAAAATAAAGAGGCTGATACAAAGCAATTTATGAGATGATAAAGAAGAAAATATGATAATAAATAATGATGTGATATTAGAAAGTTATATACAGTAACCTGTATAAAAATAGCAAGTCTGCACATCACCTGTTAAACAGTATTATATTCTTTTGCATTTTTGTCATAGATGCATGCCATAATAATAGCATATAATTATGATGGCAAAGCTATGGCAGGCATGCCAGAAGTGGCATGCAGAGCTATCTCTCTGGGCATGCCAGCTGTTGCCCATTGCCCTTCTGGGTTTTGGCATGCACATACACGCTGGCCAGTTGGTCTTTGCGTATGCAGGAGCTCTGGAAATCAGAAAAGCAGCTCTCCGGTGCACAAGCATATGTTGGTCAGCTGGTCTTCATGTGCATGGAAGCACCGGAAACCAGACGAGCATCTCCCTGGTGCGCATGTGAGTACTGGCCATCTGATCTTTGCATGTGCAGGAATGCCAAAAACCAGAAGAGCAGCTCCCCAGCATGCATGCGTGCTCTGGCTAGCTGGTCTTTGCATGTGCATGTGCATTAGAAACTGGAAGGCTAGGTGGCTTGTGCACATGAGTGTGCCAGAAAGCTGAGCTTCCAGTTTCCAGCGCACCCACACAGCACGCCAAGGACCTATTTTTCTAGTTTCTGGGGCATGCATGTGTGTTCTCCTGATTCAGCACTCAGTGCCAAAAAGTTTCACCACCACTGACATATAAAAATACCTTGTGCTTGGATATTGGTTCTTTTGAGATTGGATAGGAGTTTTCATGAAACAATTTAAGCATGAAAGGGAGCTACTTACAAATTAACTTAACTTAAGTCACAGGACTGAATATTTTGTCAATATCCAGTTCTGAAGTTGCATTCTGGATTTTCAGAATTTTGGATGCTGTAAAGTGTCCTTTTTTTTCCAGTGTAAAGTGCTGTAAAGTGTCCTTTTTTTTCAGTGCACTAAGTCTCACTAAGTTTTGTAAATAAATGAAGAACAGGGGATCTTAATCCAGCTTTTACCAAGCCTGTTAATATGTTTGGACTAACTTTTACAGCAACATTGGAGATTAGTTAGAAATACTAACTAACTTAATATTTCTAACTTAGCATTAGTATTTCCAGGAGTCTTTGATTAGTTAGAAATACTAACTAATAGTGGAGTTGTAGTTCTGGGGAACCACAAAGTTGGCAATTATTGCTTTAACTGACTGAGATTTAGGGGAATACTCAACTGCCTTTTAAAGACTAGTTGCTGGATTTGCACAAAACACCAATTTCACCTAAAATCAAATGTGTTGAATGTTTTGGGAATCACACTGTTGTGGGAACCTATCCAATTTGGTTTATTTTAGGGAGAGCAAAACATAAATGTAAATACATCATTTGTGCTTAAAATATTAAATCCATTTATTGTATTTACCTTGCTACCATGAACTATTTTTAATATAATATTTGTTTTTATTAATAGGCTGTTGGAAGAACTATTCAGTTCCAAGCCGGGAGAAAGGCATGGAGACAAAATGGAGGCTGGAAGCTGATTGGAAAGAAGGTCCATTTATTGATGAAGCAGAACTACTAAGCACATGTGATCCTGGACAGCTGATCACATGAAGTTGAGAATTGGGGAGGGGGGTATTTATACTTTCTCTTGGGATTTCCACTTGAACTTCCTGTTCCTGAGCCAAGATTTCTATCATTACTACAGCCAAATTTTGTCCTTTTTCTTCCTCTATGTTTTGGAATCTGAGGTAAAATTCTGATCTGTCCATCTCCCACTTCAACATCCCATTTTTGTCTTGTTCAACCATTGTTAATCTGCTATCGATGTTTCCAATTGTCTCATCTCTTTGTTTGTCTTTCTCTTCCATTTTTTGGAGTCTCTCATCATATTTCACCATCATTTGTTGAATGTTTTCAATTTTTTCATCAGTATTCCCAATTCTTTGTTCAATACTCTCCATTCTTTGTTCAATACTCATTTTAAGTTCTTGAATTCCTTGCATAACCATCGTTAAATCCACTTGTGCTTTATCTTGCTTCACCATTGTTAGAAGTCATCCTCCAGCTGATGGAGAGGCAGGAACGGAAGTTGAAATGCCAGAAGGTAAAATTTTCTTATTCATTTGGATAGCTCAGGATCTTCAAGCTCTTTTAATCCAGTTAGTAGGGTGGCCAATTATAATCCAGTTAGGTAAAAGGAAAACACAAGAAAAAGTCAGTAAAAAATAAAAAGCCCAAAATTAAAAGGAAGGGAAAATTAAAAAGAAAAAGAGGTTCTTCAGGTTCTTCTAAACCTTAATCCTGTTATGGGATAGTCAGTTGTGATTCAAAAATAAAAATTAAAAAGAAAAAGAATAATACCCAATAATATTAAAAAAATAATGAGAAAGAGAAAAAAAAGAAAAAGAAAATTCTTCAGGTTCTTCACACTTTAATCCAATTGAAAGGTCACAAAAAGTAAAAGATAACCATAAAAGTAAATCAAAAATGGAAATAGAGAAGACAAAGGTCCCAATTTTTTTAAAAAAAAGATATTCTGAGGCTTTCCCTTTAAAAAAAAAGATAAAAATAAAATAAATAAATAAAAATATAGAATAAATATACAAATATTACAAACTACTGTGGGATTGAAGAGGAGGGATAAAACAGCTAAAAGAAAATAAAAAAGGAGCACATTGCATTTTATTTAAGTATCCAAGGCTCTTATTATGGCTTCTCCACACATTTCAAAGCCAAGCTTCAAATGTTCAATTGATAGTAGAGGTCCCAAAGAGACACCTGTAAAAACATTCTCCAGTGCTCTTCCCTCTATCTTATCAAATTCCAGTGTCCTTGAGGAAGAATTTTTCACAGTCCTCTCAACTTCAAATAAGTTATTTTCAAGCCTCTAGTAGGCAGTGTTACAAAGTTTCTTTATTCCACTCCCCCTTCTTCCCCCCAAAAAAAAAAGCCTAGTAGAAAAAGGAAATATACATATATATTATATATATATATATTAAAAAAGAATTACTAAAGGGAGCCTCTGTTCTAAAAAATATAAGCAATCAAAAAGGAGAAAAGAAAATAAGCAAATATAAGAAAAAGTCTGGTTACAATTACTAAGTCGCAATGGAAGTTCAGTGAAGAAAAAAAAAAAGTAAAAGTAAAAAGCCAAGCCTCACTTTGACATTTCTCTTTAAAAAATCGCCGCTAGGTCAATTTTGTCAAGTTTTGTCAGAAATCTTACAGGTTTCTTCTCATTCTAGAGTGTCCTTAAGTCCCAAATATTAAAAAAAAAAAAAGTCCTCACCAGCCGATACACTTTCTCTTTCTGTCTCTTCCTTCCGGAGCTGTCCCAGCTTCAGCAGCTTAATGGCTGCCTCTCCGCCGATGGTAAAGAGGCTTCTCCTGGATCAACCAGGGACTTTGCGATGTCCCTGGGATCAACAGGATGCGCCCCTTACTATCACTGTCTCTACGGGATGGTTTAGGTCCATCAGGACCGACCAGGGGAGAAGATATCAGCTGCGATCTCAGAGCCCTGAGATTGCAGCTGTATCGCGGCGACGTGGCTCCACCTTCTTCCCACTCCATTTTTAACATGGTTTTTGGCCAGTTTGGGAGACTTGAAAATACAATAATATGAGTGCATTTTGCCATTCATAGCAACTTTTGGAAAGTTTTGCAGAATTGAAAGGATTTTCTAGCACCATGTATAATTTATCTGAAAGCATGACAAAATGGACAAAAATATTTTTGGCTATATGAATTGTTAGCCAGGGGAACACACTTCCACTTGACAAAGTAAATTCTCCTTCACTGGACTTGTTCATGTTAGAAGTTAGATAATAATCTATCAGCCTGATTGCTTGATTGGATCCTTCACTGATTGGGTTGCATTACTTCTAAGATTTCTTCTACTCCATGATACTATAATCAGAATGGATCTGAAACATTACAAAACAGTATGGGAAATCTAAGCAAATATAATCCATTAATATTTTTGGCATCCTTAAATTGGGGTTAATAGGACCTGGGTTGACAAATCAACATGCATAGATTAAACTTAATTAAAATGATACCAAGATAGGAATGAGAGCTTACCAATCACCACCCAATCATCTTGATCACTGTGTTAATTTTAGCCTTTCTTGTCCACTGAAAGGCAGATTCACTTAACAACCATGTTACTAACTTAATAACTGCAGTGATTCACCTTTCTGAATGTAACATATTATTTGCCAAGTATTCTTCCCACTTTTTCTTCTCTTTTGTATATGTGTCTATGTGAAGATAATGCCTTGGATCTTTCCGAAGAGAAGTTTAAGAAGAATCCTTTTGAATATTGTTAGGAATATCTTGCAGTGAATCCTATGTTTCTGATCTTCTGTCTAAGTTCTCTAAAATAAACTTTTTTGAAATGTTGTTTCTTTTATTTTAGTCTGTCTCAAAATATTTCAACAAATCACATTATAAAAACAAAGTTAAAGATATTGCTTGTATGTGTGTCTCTTTCAAAAGTACGTCAATAATTCAAAGCAGTTGCTCATTGTTGTCCTTCTAACTGATTCATTTCTTTTAATATATCACTGATGTATTTTAAACTATCAATAGCAGAAACAATATGTAATTATTGCTAAATCATTTGAATAAAACTCAGCAAATTTTATCTGAGTACACAACTTCTGTCAGTGCTGAAATTTATGTAAGTATCTTCCCTTCCAGTGCTGTCTCATGACCTGACATTCTAAATATCTAAAATCCCACTTGACTCCCTAATTTTACAATGATTAAGATTCATGTTTTATAATAAAATTGTTATGTTTCTGTAAATTATGGTGGAGACACTGAAAGAATGTCTAGAACAAATCAATATTTTAATTTTATTTTTTTGGCAAAAAAAGTTTCTTTGACTGGCAACAGACATAGTAACCTGTCAATATTTTACCTGTCCTGGTGAGGCAAAAACATTCACACACTGCATAAAGTGATAAAATTATATCCAATGCAGGTAGAAAAGGAGACATAGTGTTTCTTGGCACTTGCTTTGGAGGAAAGGCTTTTATATATACTTATTTCTGTATTTATCATAATTAGGAACTGTCCATCTTCTTTCTTTTGCCAATACAAAGTAGTCCTCAATTTGCAAATATTCATTTAGTGACTGTTCAAAGTTACAGTGGCACTAAGTGCTCATATATGTAAAAGAAAAAACCATAAATAAAATTACACACTCACACACACACAGAGTGGCACTGAAAAAGTGACTTATTTTTCACACTTATGATCATTGCCCCATGGTCACATGATCAAAATTTGGATGCTTGGCAACTACTCATATTTATGACAGTTACAGTGTCCCAAGGTCATGTGATCACATTTGCTACCTTCTGACAAGCAAAGTGAATGGGGAAGCCAGATTTACTTATCAATCTTGTTACTAACATAACAACTGCAGTGAGTCACTTAATAGCTATGGCAAGAAAATTAATAAAATGGGGCAAAATTCACTTAACAACTGTCTCACTCAGCAACATACATTTTGGGGTCAATTGTGGCTGTAAATTAAGGACTACCTGTTCAAAAAGAGGCACAAGCTGTGAGGCCAGCCTGGATTTGAACCCTGATTTTTCTTCTAACAATTGGTGATCACAAAGGGACCTTAGACTAACCTGGCAGGATGAACTCGGCCTGGATAATTTAACCTAGCCAGCATGAAGCCATTTGTATGGAGGATGCTCCACCTGAACCTGCCCATTGCATCACAGATAATAAAGAAAATTTTGATTTTAGGCCAAATAGTTGCTTGAATCCAGAGGCTTTCCTGTTGGTAAGTACCCCACACATCCTCTTTGTATGTTTCCTGCTGCTGTCCAGAGCCTGCACTCTACATCATTCTCAGCCATACCGAAACTCTTGCAAACCTAGTCAGGAAGAGACTTACAAATCTTGGAAAGCAAGAGAATCCATCAGGTTGCAACAGGGATTGAGTGCTTGGATTTAGCTGGATAGTTGCCCTCTTGCTCTCTGATCTAGTTGAGCAAAAGAGGTGCTGAACTCCACTAGGGAGTCCTCCCAAATGCAAGATTACTCAAAAAGTGGGAAGAAAAAAGGTTAAACAAGGAAGTGCTCTTACTTTACTAGGAACTCTTCCTGGATGTGTACAATACTCCAAACAGTAAGCATGATACATATGTCAATTAGGGCCAATGGGGAATTAGGCAGGAGTGGGATTCAAATTTCTTAACAACTGGTTCCGTGGGCATGGCCTAATTTGTGGGTGTGGCTTGGTGGTCATGTGACTGGGATGGGAGTGGCTTGCTGATTGGGCATGGCTAAGTGGTCATGTGACTGGGGTGGGCTGGAAACCCAAATTTAAGTGGTCCTCACTTAATGTCCAAGTGCTCGCTCAGTGGCCAATTGCTTAGCAAATGCTTTTTACCAGTTTCCAATGTACTAAGCAGAATCTGAATGAAAATTATGTATTATATTAACTGTTAAATTTAGGGGAAAGAAATAAAGGCGTCATACTCCAATCAGTGATTACAGGAGAAATTTTGTGTTAATGAGAAAAGATAACAACAGTTGAAACAGGACAGACAAAGGATATAAGTATAATGATTTAAATTGAGATGAAATGAATAAAATAGAATTAAGAGAGTGAAAAGATGGGAGAAGCTATATAGAAAATGTCGAATGGTAATAAGACATGGAATGGTATATAAAAGTGAGCATGAACTTGAATTTATGTCTGTACGAAGAGATGTAACCCAGGATCAAGCTGCTTTCAAAAAAGATGTTTTATGTTTTTATGTTGTGTTTGGTTTGTATGTTTGTTTTTTAAAAATTAATAAAATTTTTGGAAAAAAAAACAGATCATGAGAGACAAATCTTACAGTGACAAAATTAGTGGACCAGCGGAATGCTGTGGATATAATTTACTTGGACTTCAGTAAGACATTTGATAAAGTAGAGCACAATCTAATACAAGATAGAAAAAATGTGAGCTAGATAGCATCACCATTAGATGGATTTGTAACTGGCTGACCAACTGCACTCAGCATGTGTGCAGTTCCTCAATGGAACTGCATCTATATGGAAGGAAGTATGTAGTGCTGGGGTGGGATTCTACCAGTTTGGACTGGTTCTATAGAACTGGTTGTTATGATTCTGCACAGTTCAGAGAACCAGCAAATCATAACCTTGAATTATGCCATCTTCGGTCTGATCTAAGTATGATATATAAAATCATACATTGCAATGACTTACCTGTCAATGAATACTTCAGTTTCAACCATAACAATACAAGAGCACACAATAGATACAAACTCAAGGTAAACCACACCAAACTTGATTGCAGGAAATACGACTTCAACAACAGAGTGGTCAATGTCTGGAATACTCTGTCTTATTCTGTGGTTTTTTCCCCAAACCCCAAAAACTTTAACCTTAGACTGTCTACTATTGACCTCACCCCTTTCCTAAGCGGTCTGTAGGAGGTGTGCATAAGCGCAGCAATGTGCCTACCATCCCTGTCCTATTGTTTCTTTTATATTTTTCTTATATGTATCCATTCTATGTATTCATAACTATGTTTATACTTATACCTATTATCTTGTAAGCAATTGACAAATCAATCAATCAATCAAACAAACAAATAAATAAATGATAAGATTTTTGCTAGACCAATACTTGAATACTTCTCATCAGTCTGGAATCCGCACTATATATCGGACATTAATACAATTGAGCAAGTCCAGAAGTATTTCATGAGAAGAGTACTACACTCTTCTGCTCACAACAGAATACCCTATATCACCAGGCTTGAGTTTTTGGGCTTGGATAACCTTGAATTATGCCAACTACGATTGGACTTAAGTGTAGTACACAAAATTATCTGCTACAATGTCCTATCAGTCAATGACTACTTCACCTTCAACCACAACAATACAAGAGCCCACAACAAATACAAACTCAATGTAAACCACTCCAAATTTGATTGCAGAAAGTACGACTTCAGCAACAGAGTGGCACTACCCAACTCTACTGTTACATCCTCTAACTCCCACTCCTTTAATCTCAAACTATCCACTATTGACCTCACCCCATTCCTAAGAGGTCTGTAAGGGGTGTGCATAAGTGCACAATCATGCCTACCGCCCCTGTCCTATTGTCCCCATTTATTCGTACCTATTTCCTGTATTTTTACTCATGTTTATACTTTTACCTATTATCTTGTAAGCGACTGACAAATCAAATAAACAAACAAACAAACAAACAAACAAACAAACAAACAAACAAATAAATAAATAAATAAATAAATAAATAAATAAATCTAGAGAAAGAAAGGCCACAGTAGCTGTTGGGGGAAGAGTCTGCTGCCATGCCTTCTTCTGAAGAGATCCTGAATAAACTTTAAATTTGAAAGCTTCTTTCCTTAGTGGTTGTGAACTTTTCAAGCCAAACTTTTCCAACCAAATTAGGAAAATATAGGAAAAGTTTATAATAATATATAATAAAAATATAAATATAATAAAAATATAATATAATATAAATACAATATTGTATTATAATATAAATATAATAAAAGGTTATAATGTTATAATAAAAAAAGTTTATAAATTTAAATGTGTTTCTCTCTTCCCTCCTATTTTTCTTGCTAGGCAAAGCCTTTCTCTTACCAGATACTCATTATCAGAAGAAACTAGAGCCTCCTTCTCGTAATCCTATCTTTGACTTGGGCTGGATTCTGATAGTTACAGTATTCTCACTATTCTACCCTCCTTCATGATTTCTTCCTTTAGAATCGAATTACTGGTATTAAGTTTACAAGTTTATAGGTTCCAATTTTCAGATTACAAACAGTTTTGGAATTATCCCTAGCAACATGACTTACTTACTATGAAGGATTGAATATAACCCTTGAAGCCACTTAAGTATTGGGCCCTTAATGAGCTGTAAAATATGCTTTTGTTGTAAATATTGCCTCTGATATGAACGTGGAAGATAAAATTAAATCTGAAGTCAGGAGAAATCCTTAAAAGTGCCATTGTACAATAATTTCAAATCCCAATTAATCTTAGAAGGCGGTCAGTGGCGGCGAGTTGGGTGCTTCGATTTGCAACGTGGTTACCGTTGGTGCTGGATCGTTGAGAGTCTCTAGAAGCGGTGCTCGGCTCAATGCGTCAGCGTGGGGAATGGCCTTCCCCGGGCGGTATTGCAGCTGATAGTTATAAGCAGCTAAGAATTCTGACCATCGGGTCATCCTAGAGGATAATATGTAGGGAGTTGGCTTATCTCCAGCTATTATCCCCAATAAAGGCTTGTGGTCAGTCACAATAGTAAAAACCCTACCATACACGTATTCGTGAAATCTTTTCACAGCTGAGACAATTGTGAGAGCTTCTTTATCAATTTGTCCATAGTTCGGCTCCATTTTTGACAGACTCTTTGAAAAATATGCAACAGGGGCTTCGTTCCCATTAGGCAGTACGTGGCTCAAAATGGCGCCCACCCCAAAAGGCGATGCATCACAGGTTATAACTAACGGCAAAGTCTCATTATACTGCATGAGTACAGAGTCAGAAGTGAGCAGTTTTTTAACATTTCGGAATGCCTGTTCTTCACGGTAACTCCATAACCAAATTGCTTTTTTATCTAACAATCGGTGTAACGGTTCAGCGACAGTTGCTTTGTGCGGTAAAAATACATTATAAAAATTGATGAGGCCTAGGAATGCCTGGAGATCGACTTTGTTTCTTGGCCTGGGAGCGTTTTTGATTGCTTTTAATTTACTTTCAGTAGGGTGAATGCCCTGGCTATCAATCAGGTACCCTAAAAACTCAACACTGTCAGTACACAATTTACATTTATTTTTTTAATCTTAAGATCGGCCTCTTGGAATTTTTTTAGGACTAATTTTAACCGGTCCTGTAAGATTTTTTTTGTAGGGGCTGCAATTAATACATCGTCAAAATAGGGGACCACGCCCTTAATCCCTTGCAATAACCTTTCCATAAGGCTCTGAAAAATCCCTGGAGCTACACTTACTCCGAATTGCAGCCAGGTACATTTTAAGGCACCTCAGTGCATCACAATAGTTTGGGCCTGTGCCATCTACTGGTAATTGCTGATATGCCTGAGCTAAATCCAATTTAGCAAAAACTTTCCTGCTCCCCAGGGAATGGAGGAGGTGCTGCACCACTGGAAATGGATATGCATTCTGCTGCAGGGCGTGGTTCAAAGTGGCCCGGTAGTCACCACAAATTTGGATTGACCCGTCTGGCTTAATGAGTGTTACAATAGGGGTTTCCCACGGGGAGTGATCGATGGACTCCAACACCCCCTGAGCTATCAGTTTGTCGAGTTGTTCATCGATTTTCGATTTTAAGGCAAACGGAACTCGACGGGGCTTTAGGCGAATGGGAGCTATTTTTGGATTTAAGCTGAATGAGATCGGGGTCCCCTTATACTCACCTAAGCTGTCCGCGAAGATATCCCTGAACTCAGAGATAAGGTCTTCCTCCCAGTCACAGCCTCCGACTCGGTTTACGCCAGCCACTTCAATGCCGAGTGGCACGAACCATTGGAGGCCCAGTAGGCTAGGCCTATCTCTATCGATGACCGTTAAAGGTAAGTATGCTGTGTGCTTCTTGAAAGAGACTCGGACTCGGCAGGACCCGATGACGGGGATTCAATTCCCCTGGTAGTCCTTGAGGATGAGGTGTTGGAAACGGAAATCTTGGCATTGAATTGTGGGGATGAGTTGCTTGAGTGTCTTCCAAGACACCATCGAGAGGGAGGATCCTGAGTCGACCTCCATGTGGTAAGGCTGGTTCTCGATGGCTACCGTGACTCGGATTTTCTTAGTGTCCAAGGCCGAGGTGTGACTGAGAGTGATAGTATGGTGAGCCTCTTCTCTCTGCAAAGCTCGATTTCTGTAGGAGTGGTTTACTGGCTCTCGCCTTACAGGACGGTTTCCTGTCAATTGGCAATAGTTAGCCCCTTTTGAGGCCTGGCTGGGTCCTGGCAAGCTGCGGCAGACCCGTCCAATGTGGCTTCATTTCCCGCACTCATGGCAGAGCGCGTCGTGGAATCTGCATTCTGATCTGGCATGGTTGGCTCCACAGCCAGCGCAAGGGCATAAGGGCTTCGGCTGGGGGTCCTGGTCGGACTGCAGTCGATGGACCCCTTCTTCGTTGCTTCGTGGTGCGTTGTCGCGAGCTGCCCTTCTGAACTAGGTGAGATGTCGCTGGCCGGTGGTGGTACCGGAGTGCGGTTTCGGCATAGTTGTGCAGCTGACTTCTTGGTTGCTTCCGCTGCGGTAGCATCGGCAATGGCATCGGCAAGGCTGATGTTGCCTTTCGCCATCAGCTTGCTTTGGACGCCTGGTGCATCTAATCCCAGAACTATGTGATCTCTTAGTGCTTCTTCTAGATCGGTGAATCCGCAGAGGCCTCCCAAATTTCGGAGGTCTGCTATGAAGTCGGCCACGCTCTCTCCCTTTCGCTGGCTTCTTTGATAAAACTCATGGCATCTCACGAGCGTAGGCATGGTCAGGGTGTAATGGTCTCGCAGGATAGGTTCGAGGTCGTCCCAATCCATGGCCTTCACTTCTCGGGGTTTGGCTAGTGCTTCAGCCATCTTAAATACGATTGGACCGCAATGTGTCAGGAACACCGCCCGTTTCTTCCCGGCTGTGGCGTCCTTTATGTTGTTCGTCTCTAGGAACATTTGGAAACGATCCATGTAAGACTCCCAGTCTTCTTGTGATGGATTGAACGGAGCGCGTGGTACGATGCCGCCGGACATGGTTCCGTTGTTGGCGTCGTCTATCACGTGCTCAGTGTTCTTCGAAGTTTCGTTGGTTCAAGATGTCTCCACATCCCACCCTCGTCGCCAGTGTTAAGTTTGAGCATGGGCGAGAAAGAATGGAGACAAATTTCTGAACGGTGAACTTCAGCTCTTTATTTACATTGTGACTTTCTCATTTAACATCAGTAAAACCCGCCTTATTTTGGCAAACCTTGTAACGTTTAACCAATAACAAGCTAGGAATGCTAGCTTTTATAACCAATAAGAACTCTCTGTTAAGGGCCAATCGGATTCCCCGGAACGGGCCAATCCGGTCCGACCGCTTAACAGCCAATCAGGTCCGACCGCTTAACAGCCAATCAGAAGTGCAGGGCCAGAACCCTGCACTTACTCCAAGCTCACACTTTATTAATCATATTGCATACACAACAAGAACATTCTCCACAGCGTCTCCAGACCCTGTCATTTCTGTCACATGTGCTCAGTGTGAACCTGCTTTCATCCGTGAAGAGCACAGGGCGCCAGTGGTGAATTTGCCAATCTTGGTGTTCTCTGGCAAATGCCAAACGTCCTGCATGGGGTTGGGCTGTAAGCACAACCCCCGCCCGTGGTCGTTGGGCCCTCATATCACCCTCACAGAGTCTGTTTCTGACCATTTGAGCTTCCACATGCATATTTGTGGCCTGCTCGAGGTCATTTTGCAGGGCTCTGGCAGTGCTCCTCCTGTCCCTCCTTGCACAAAGGCAGAGGTAGCAGTCCTGATGCTGGGTTGTTGCCCTCCTACAGCCTCCTTCACATCTCCTGATCTACTGGCCTATCTCCTGGTAGTGCCTCCATGCTCTGGACACCACGCTGACAGACACAGCAAGCCTTCTTGCTACAGCTCACATTGATGTGCCATCCTGGATGAGCTGCACTACCTGAGCCACTTGTGTGGGTTGTAGACACCGTCTCATGCTACCACTAGAGTGAAAGCACTGCCAGCATTCAAAAGTGACCAAACCATCAGCCAGAACGCATAGGAACTGAGAAATGGTCTGTGGTCACCATCTGTAGAACCATTCCTTTATTGGGGATGTCTTGCTAACTGACGATGCTTTCCACCTGTTGTCTATTCCATTTGCACAACAGCATGTGAAATTGATTGTCAATCAGTGTTGCTACCTAAGTGGACAGTTTGATTTCACAGAAGTGTGATTGACTTGGAGTTACATTGTGTTGTTTAAGTGTTCCCTTTATTTTTTTGAGCAGTGTCGTATGTCTCATAAAAGGATTGTTAAGGAGTGCTATCCCTAACAGATTGATTATATGCTTCCAAAAGTCTAGAGTCCAGGAAACCTGGAAATGCACTTTATCATTTTCATGTAAAGTTCTTCAGGACAAAAGATTTTCCAAGAGCTGCATGGAATCCAGTAGTTGTTGAATGGAGAGAGGAACTTTCAGAAATTCACTCAGGTGGGCAACAGCTGTTAATCATTGCCATGTAAGTCTCCTTATCAGCCAAATAATATATTGACTTATAGAAAAGGGGAGAAATCCTGTTTATTAATGAGTTAATATTCAAACCCTGTTCCTATGGCCATTCAAACCTGACCTTGTGGTGAAGGTTCAGGTTTAGTTTATCCATTATTTGCTATTACATTGTCCTTATTACAACATTGTCTGGAGAAGAATCATCTTCTACGAACTTTGGAATATAGTGCACAATCTGTTCAATTGAGGAACGTTCAAAATGTGTAATAAGTTTAATAAGATGGCCAGCAAATGAGAAAGCATGTCTCTATAACTGCTAAAGAGAAGATTCTTGAAGGGATTCAAGAAGGAGAGAGATCATCCTCCTCATCTCTTGATAAAGCAAAAGCCATTGTGAGAAGGCAATCGATATGCAGATCCTAAGAAATGAGAAAGCCCCAGACTGAGACAGCAAAGCAGATTGCATCTCTTTCTCCAATTTTGGCTTGTTGAAAACATGGTGAAACACAATTTTCTTTTGGAGAAAGCTTCCTTGAAGAAAGAGGATTATATACACTCACTTCAGTTATTTTCATGCTGAGATTTAAGATGAAGACAATTTTGTAAAGTTTGCAAACAACCTTTTGTAGAGTCTGTATGGAGGTGTGGCATCCATCTTTGTGCTTCTTGATGTCTCAGCAGCTTTTGATAATGTTGATCATGGTATTGTTCTGGAAATAGAGCCACCACCTTCTTTTCATTTTCTTAATGTCTCAAGGGCAGAAAGTAGTCCATGTTGGTTGGATAGCTGAGGCAATCCCCTAGGTCCTTCGAGAAATAAATGATAGAAATTTTAATTGTTATGACTGTCTTTCAAGATACAATTTGATGGGTGGCATTTAGGAAAATATCTGGCTCTGCTCCTTAATGAATGTCTATGGTACTCAGAAGAGTATGGGGCAATTATGTTTCCATTGAAGTATTCTCCCAATGATCCTCCAGATGCTGCTAACTTTAAAAGAATGTGTAAATAATCTCTATTTTAAAACAATATAATACAGGATATAAACAAAGTACACTAAGATAAAATGAATTGCAAAAAAATTCCCAGTTAAAATTTGTAATATGTGGAATAAGATCTCTTTAAAGATTTCTCAGTATTATTCTTTTAGTGCAATCCCATGCATTTTACACTAATTTCTCATCAAATGTAAAATTATAAAGCTGTGGTACTGCATGCAATTCAGCCTCACATAATTTTACTGCTTTTATAAATTTGTGGTGGTGAGTAACAATATTGTTCATTTTCAGTTGCATGACTATTCACAAGCAACTTGAACCTGCTAAGGGCCTCAGAAATAAAAAAAATATGGTGTTTTTTGTTGTTCTTAATGTCAGGATTCCAGCACTTAAAACCCCATTTAAATCATGAGTTCCAGAATCATGAGCCAGACTTCCAGAACTTCAAAAATATTTATTGAAAGTTAAAAGTTGCGGCATTGCCTTGGTGTAGTTAACTCTGAGACACATCATTCTTTGTCAGCCTTGACCCAGGTTTTCCCCCACCCCTTGGTAATAATGTGTCCCATTGGATAATATGAATATTATCCAATGGGACACATCCATATCCAAGAGTCATCAATCATGCTCTCCAGTTAGAATTTTGCACAGCAGAAACTTCGGTCACCTAGTTGCTATCTTGAAAACATTTATGGAATGTAGTTTCAGTTGCAAGCTACTGCACTGCTCCCCCCAGATTCTACTGGCAACTTTGAAAGACCATATAATTATTTTACGAGTTGACATTTATGAATGCATGGATTTCTCTATTTTGATATCTCATTCTGTAAAAATATTAGTGTTCTGTCCTTAATTAGCATTCTTGAGATCCCCACGCTTTGATTGGCCAAAGCGCGGGGCACTCTGATTGGTCAGGCGAGCCGCGCCGATTGGCTCGCTAAGAATCTCCTGCGATTGGTCCATTCAGATTGCGGGAGATTCAAAGCAGTGCCATTGGCCGCGGCTGCCGCGGCTAAAGGAATAAAAGCCGCGATCTTTTTCCCTTTGCCCCAGTTCGGTTCCAACCTTAAATAAAGAGCATGATTTGAAGTCACCGACTCCTGGCATCATTTTGCGGACACAACACTGGCGACGAAGGTGGGATCCAGACCCTGAACCGAACCACGTGTCCGACGGAAGCCAGACGAACCACCACGATGGCGAAAATCGCACCCCCCGCACCCTTCAACCCCGCCACCGAGGACTGGGAATCGTACTCTGACCGATTCCGCATGTTCCTCGAGTGCAGCGACCTGAAGGACGCCACCGGCCCCATGAAGCGCGCTGTCTTCCTGACCCACTGCGGGACCGAGGTCTTCAAGATGGCCAAGGTGCTTGCCAAACCCGCCGATGCGACCGCGATGGACTGGGACGTCCTCGAGCCAATACTTCGGCGGCACTACGCTCCAGAGGTACCCATCCTGATCCGACGCAACGAATTCTACCGTCGGGACCAATGGTCGGGTGAGAGCTTCAGTGACTTTGTCGCCGAGCTGCGGCGCCTAGGAAGGCTCTGCGAATTCGACAACCTGAACGACGCCCTGCGAGACCGAATCGTGCTCGGTTTGTGGGACCCCGTCCTCCAGAGCCGGCTGATGGCCAAGGGCAACATCAGCCTAGCAGACACCCTCACCGCAGCCGCAGCCACCGAAGCAACCTGAACTTCCACCAACCACATGCGCAGACCGAAAACTGGGGACCGCAGTGGAAACAACAAACCGGCGAGGTCGACTGAGGCCCAACCTGAGACGACCACCCACCAGGGCGACTTCCACTCGGCATCAGGCACTTCCGAGGACGAGGAGAACATCCATCGCCTCCAGACAGGTCGCGACCCACGGAACCGGCGGGGTCGTAAGTCGAGGACCAACTGTGCCGGTTGTGGCGGCGACCACCACAGGTCGGAATGCCGGTTTTTCGAATCGATCTGCCGGCATTGCGACAAGAAGGGACACATCGCCCATGTTTGCCGCCTAAAGAAGAATCGCAGCCCGGCACGATGGGACCAGAGCGAACGGAGGAGAGAGAGCACACCACCCCGGACCAGAGATCGCCCCTCGGACAACAGATGGGACCGGAACGGACGATCCCTGCGAGGCGGCGATAACCGGCGAAGAGAGGAGACCCATCAGACGGTCACCATCGGCCACGCCATAACCAATGATGCCCGGAAGGTCCACGTGGAGGTAGGCATCGAGGGCCAGCCATGCAAAATGGAGGTGGATTCCGGGTCCTACCTCTCCATGATTGCATGGCATGAAATAAAGCGCTTGGTACCTACCCTCCAAAGGAGGAACCTAGACAGCCAGAGACTCATTGTAAGGGACTACCAGGGAAACCGCATCCCGGTAGTCGGAACCAAACACTTCAACATCACATAAAAAGGGCACACCGAAAGACTTCCCCTGACAATCATCGACCGTGACTGCCCAAGCCTACTGGGACTGCAATGGTTCGCCCCGCTCGGCATCGCAGTCACGGGAGTCGACCACGTCACCGACAACAGCTGGGAGCAGCAACTGGCCCGGGAATTCCAAGAGGTCTTCGACGGAAACCTAGGCAAGTACCGAGGGCCCCTTATATCTTTCAACCTAGACCCAAACGTCCCCCCAAAACGCCTGAAACCAAGGCGGGTGCCATTTGCACTTAAACCCAAGATAGACGAGCAAATTGACAAGCTCATCAAGCAAGGGGTCCTACAGCCCATTGACCACGCCTGGTGGGAGACCCCGATAGTTACCCCGATCAAGCCCGATGGGTCGGTGAGGATCTGTGGGGACTATAAGGCCACCCTAAATGGCGCGCTACAACAAAGCGCCTACCCCGTCCAAGTAGTGCAACACCTACTGCACTCACTGGGAGGGGGCAAGGCTTTCGCCAAGCTCGACCTCGCCCAGGCATAACAACAGTTGCCAGTCGACGAGCAAACGGCAGAAGCGCAAACCATAGTCACCCACCGGGGGGCATTCAAATGCAACCGACTCCAATTCGGAGTCAGCGTGGCACCGGGAATATTCCAAAGCCTAATGGAAAGGCTACTGCAAGGCATCAAGGGGGTGGTACCTTATTTCGACGACGTCCTAGTGTCGGTAACCAACCAAGTCAGTTCACTTCATGTATGGCTCAGAGGGGTTTGAAGTGGGTAGTGATGCAGCTGCAGTGCGGCTTCTGGTCCATGGTTGTGTCTCATCTTCTGTGTGTGTGTGAGTCTGCTTTCTACATGGAAGTGTGGTGGTAGCATCTTGTGTGGCCCTCATACATGTGGGTCTGGTGTCATTCTTCATGTTAGGTACTCATCTGTTCATAAGGGCGGGTTTCCAAATGGCTGGAAGTCGGGAGGTATCATCTCGTTTATTCATGCTGTGTGGGCATTTTTCTATCTCTATGGCTTCTCTGATTATTCTGCTACTGAAGTGTTCAGTTATGGCAATAGTTCTGGTATTTTTAAAGTCAATCTCATGTCCTGTGGCTTTGAGGTGTTGGACCAGGGAAGAGGTCGGTTTTTCCTTTTTGATTGAGTTCTTATGTTCTTCAATGCATGCACTTATTCTTCTGTTAGTTTGTCCAATGTATGTGGTGGGGCAGGCAGTGCAAGGGATTTCGTATACTCCTTGATTTTCGAACTCGATTTTGTCCTTAGGGTTTCTTAGGATGGTGGATATCTTTCTGTTTGTGCCACCACCACACTTCCACATAGAAAGCAGACTCACACCCACACAGAAGATGGGAATGGTAGTTTTTTGTTTCTTTCCATTTCCATGGTGAACTTGATTTTGGGGCGTGTGCTGTTTAGGTGTGTTAGGAAATTGTTTAGGTTTTCTTTTCCATGGGGCCAAATCACAAATGTGTCATCGATGTATCTTAACCATAGTTTGGGTTTGTGGGTGGCATTAGCCAGGGCTCTGGATTTGAATTCTTCCATGAACTGGTTTTCAATGATGGGTGACAGTGGTCATCCCATAGGGGCTCCTCCAATTTGCTTGTATATGTCTTTGTCCTTTGTATATGAAATATGTGTTGGTTAAGCAGCGTTCTGTTAGTTCCCTGAGGTGTTTAGCTGGTTGGTATTTATTTTTGATGATTTCAAGTGTTTCTTTTATCAGAACTTGAGTGAATAGTGAAACCACGTTGAAACTTACAAGCAGATCTTCTTGTTTCACATGTAGATCTTTGATCATTTTCAAGAAGTGGTATGAGTTTTGTACATGTGAAGCTGCTGTTTCAGCATGGGGCTGTAGCTGTTTTGCTAAGTGTTTAGCTAGGTTTTGTAGTGGTGCTCCTCTGGAGCTGATTATGGGTCTGAGAGGTATGCCTTCTTTGTGTATTTTTGGGAGGCGGTATAGTTTGGGGCATCTGGAAGATTTTTTCTCTTGGGATGATCGTCTGTTGGATCTCTTTGCTCATGTGGCTGGTTATACTTTTCTTCTTGGTTAATTTTTCCAGATATAGGTTTTCTTTTCCATGGGGCCAAATAACAAATGTGTCATCAATGTATCTTAGCCGTAGTTTGGGTTTGTGGGTGGCATTGGCTTGGGCTCTGGATTTGAATTCTTCCATGAACAGGTTTGCAATAATGGGAGACAGTGGTGATCCCATAGGGGCTCCTTCAATTTGCTTGCATCTTTGTCCTTTGTATATGAAATATGTGTTGGTTAAGCAGTGTTCTGTTAGTTCCATGAGGTGTTTGGGTGGTTGGTATTCACTTTTGATGATTTCGAGAGTTTCTTTTATCGGGACTTGAGTGAATAGTGAAACCATGTTGAAACTTACAAGCAGATTCTGCCAAAACGTTGCTACAACTTTAAAAGCACAACTATAATGACATGGGAAAATACCCGAACAAAGCTGAATGCCATACATACATATATATGTATGTATGCCACAAAACAGCTACAAAACAGAAGATATTAGAAACACTCATCAAGCAGAACACAGGAAACTCCAAGACCAATAAACACAGACCAAGACTCCCAACCAATCAGGATGAAGAAAAAACCATTCTGGCACAGCAGTAGGCTAGCTCCAAATTTAAAACTGAAATGGCTGTGAAAGTCTGACTCACAGACGAACACAGTACAGAAGCCTGATATGATATGATATTTCATACATTACCTAATCTTGTGCAAGATATTAGGGCATAGGCCATTATATATTGTACTCTGTATTTACCTAGAACATTGAAAATAGTGAAAATGTTTATTATGAGTCCCCCAGATCCTTTTCTGGCTGCTCTCTGGATGTCAGTTCAGCGGAGGATAAATCAGTCCCAGGCATGTCAGGAAGAGAGTTAGTCAATGACTCTGAGGCAGAGGCTGCAAGTCCAAGTAAGGGAAATTGGTCAATGGGAGAGAAACTGGACTAGCAGTTGCCTTAGAGTGATTTGGCTGATGCACAGTCTCAGCTGGACAGCCCTGAGACTCTAGATGGGGAAAGCTCAAAACTGCAGCCAGTCAGTGATGAGGAAGAGGAAGTGCCTTCTGCACTTGATTCAAGAACACATAGGGCAGACAAAAAGCAGAAGCAGTGAAGGTCAGTCTGACTATTCACAAGGAAGCAGCCTCATTTCTCTTGATTGGCTGCACCAGAAACTGGCTATTTAGCACATCAGACAGATGGAGACAATGCTGGAAACAACATATTCATTTTTAGCTGAATTTGGAAGCATTTGGAAGCTGACTGATAGGCTGGAAGCAACATGATTTCTCTCCCAGAGTCTGATCAGCTTGCAAATGCTTTTTTGTGTCAAGAGTGAAAGGTTCTGCAGGCTATGGTCTCTTACAACTTCAGGCACCCATCCACTTTTGCAGAGAATGGATGCCTGAAGTTGCATGAGATCATGCCCCCCCCCCCGAAACATTTCACTCTCGATGCAAAAAGCATTTGCAAGCTGATTCTTCTCTCCTTCAAAGGCATAGAAACTGTGACAGAGAGGAGACAGTTCTTTGCAAGGTAAATGAATCCAGCATGGTAGGATGGGAGTGGGGGGAAGCATGAGGTATCTCAGTGGGTTGGGAGGTTTTGAGGGTCTGTTCCATCACTAGCCTTCCCCACCCTGAGATAACTCATGTGCACTTAATGATTGGTACATTCAATTAGCAAATGCATGGGCAGGGAGTGATCACATTCCAGTTGTGTGATTCACTCATAGGAATCCTTGAGTTACAAATGTAATTGGCAGTCTCCATTACATTATAATCCAAAATTAATTTAAATATTTGATAAAACATTAGGAGAGTGATGGGAATGTCATCAATTGAACCATCTCTACCTTGCTAGTCCCTTGACGCCCCCAGGCCTAATGCCATTACCCAATTTTGGGGGAGTTGCATTGGTGCCTTACAATTTTTTCCTCTGGAAAGTCCAGTTGCCTCCTGAAAAAGCACCTTTGGAACAATCATGACCTGGATGACTGAGAACCTCTATATATAGAGAGACTTTTAGCTATACAATTTGGGATGAACATCCTTTGAATGGTGTGGGAGTGGGAATGGATTTCCAGAGGAAAAATTGCAGACTGCAGGAACCAGGAACACTACTCAGGTGATCTTGAGGACACAGATAAACCTTGAAGTGCTTCAATGATCCTTTAAAAGGATGCAAATGACTATATGTCTGCAAGGAATATAAATCTTTCCATTCTCCATTCTCCAGTCAGAGCTAAAGAAGCTTTTTGGATGAGAAGTGAAATGTCTTCAAAAAAACCCCAAGAAAGTCCAGTTGCATCCTAAAAAAATCACCTTTGGGATAACCATGGATGATTGAGAATCTAGTCTAAAGAAAATAAGGGTTAAGGGTTGGGGTGGGATTCAATTTTTTTACCAACTGGTTCTGTGGGTGTGATTTAATTGGTGGGCATGGCTTGGTGGTCATGTGACTGGCTGGCCGTGACCAACTCAACATCATTCACATCGAGGCACATATCTCCTCACCTGGCCTCTCATGACTGTAACAATTGTGTGAAAAATGGTCATGTCACTTTTTTTCAGTGCCATTGTAACTTTGAATGGTCACTCCACATAAGCAAAGTACCAGCAAAGGAGGGAAAAAAAACTCCAGAGAGCTTCCTGAGACAGGAAATTTAGTCCTGCCAAGAATGTAATAAAGGTTAAATGGAGAGGCAGTTTCTGTAAGTACACCAGAGTGTTTCCTTCCTGCCTTCCTTACAGGATTAGGCCAATAATTTCTTCTAACAACCAGTTCTCCAAACTGCTTAGAATGTTAACAACTGGTTCTAGCAAATATCTGCGAACTTGTAGAATCCTACTCCTGGTTAAGGGGACATGACAGTATTGTTCCAATATTTGAGGGGTTCTTGTAAAGATAAGGGGGTTCAAATTATTTTCTAAAGCACCAAGAGGCAAGGCAAGAAATAATGGATGGAAACTAACGAAGGAAAGAAGCAATATAGAATAAAGGAGAATTTTTCTAATGGTGAGAGCAATCAACTAATAGAACAGCTTGCCTTCAAAATTTGTGGGTGTTCCATCACAGAAAACTTCAAAAGGAAACTGTATAATAATTTATCTGAAATGGTCTAGAAGATGTCCAAGGTCCCTTACAACTCTATTGTTCTATGTTCTAAATATTATAGGACTGCTGCTACCACTTTCTTTGTCTTTTGCACCCATTTTAAAGTGAGAAATGTTAAATAGCTGTATAAGATGACCAGGCTGAGCCCAAGGGTGGGGTCAAACATGTCATTAGTCATGAGTCCCTTCATGCCCCACAAGTCCAGTCCACTTTGAATTCCTTGAATTCCAAATTGCTTTAACCATTAGTAGTTCTGATTCTTGTAGAGAGTTTAAGCTTGTAATAAATCTTTATACCCATTTAAACTGTCTGGAATTACTTTTTTTTTTTTTTGTAAATTTTATTTGAGTTTTCACAAAGAAAAAACATAAACAAATAAAACATATCTTATTACTGTTTTACATTTTCAGCCTAACTTCTATCCTCTTTTAATTTTCTCAATTTTATTTTAATTATCTCATCTCAATTCAAATCATTATATTTATATTTTTTGTCTGTCCTGTTTCAATTATCTTTTCTCATTAAACAAAATTTCTCCTGTAGTTACTGATTGGAGTATGATGCCTTTATATCTTTTAAGTTTATCCACTTAACTCTTATTTAGGCTTCAATATATACCCTAAAGTTGTAACATTCAATATAATACATAACTTCCATTCGGATTCTGCTTGGTACATTCTTAAAATACACACTATATTCTTTAAAAAAGAAAAAATTATAAATGTATGTAATTAAAACAACACATTCCATTCCAATTCAATTCTATCATTAATATTAATATTCATTAAAATCTTAACTTCTTTAACATTATTTTTCAATTAAATATCATACTTCTATGGGAATGATTATAAGCTTTCCATGATTAATCTCCCCTTCACTTGTATTTTATAAAACATTAATTAATTAAGATGTTCCCGTTCCTTCTTCATTCAATTTTCTCATTTATTTTATTTCACTTATTTTATTAACAAACATTTCACTAAATTACACTAACTATTGTATCCCTCATTTTAATCATACATTGTTTCCAATTTTCTAAAGTTATTTCTATTACTAACATAACAATACAATCTTATGTACCTTTACAGAATCCCTTTTTCAGTTAAATTTTCACCCATTATCTATAAATAGGTCCTGTTTCTCTATATCTTGTTCCGGTTCTTTGTAACTTCTTTTCCTTTCCTTCTTCCCTCTCTTCTTCTCTCTCCTCTTTTTACCCCCTTGTCTCTCTACCTCTATTTCTCTCTTCTGTATTCCCCTTTTCTGTTGCTTTCCAGTATTATACTTATTTTTTGAATTATTTTTCTTTTCTTTGGTTGTTTTCTTTAAGTCTTAAATTCTCCAGTCTCTTTTGCCCCTTTCCTTTTTCTTCCCCACATAGAATTACTTGTTCATTAAAGATGGCTTCTTCTTTCTCCCAGTCTTCTTGTTTTGCAAATGTTTCTTGTTGTTTCTCATAGTTCCAAATCTCCATTTCTAAGAATTGAAAAACGAAGCCAAAAGAACCCTTCCCTTCTTGTGCATCTTCTTTGTACTTTTTAAGCTCCATTTTCAATTCATCTAGAAGTGATGCCATTGTATAAATTTTTAAACAACCACCCGATTAATTTTAGTCATTCAAATGTTTATTACAAGAATCCAAGAATCCAAAGATCACCAAATAATCCAAATACACACAGGCTGTTTCTTTTTGCTCTTTTTTTTTTCACTTTCTCTTCCTGGGGTTACTGTTTAGTTACAAAGTTTCAGTTAAAATGTATCTTTTAGAAGTCTTATTGAAGTTTTGCTATAGATTTTTTTTAATTCCAGGCAGTCTCCTCCCTCTTCCAGATCCTGCCCTTATTCTTTTTCTCTCCCTTCCTGCTTATGAAAAAAAATTTTGGTGTCCAGAAATCTTTATTATCCCTTTGATATTTTGTTTTATTTTCAGCTTAATTGCCTGTTGATGTCAAAGCGGATTTTTCTGATTTCTTATTTAAGTCTCTTAATTGTCAGGGAAGGGAAGAGAAGAAAAAAAAAACACCAAACCTTACCCTTTTCACTTTCCTTCGCTGCTTCCGACTCTTCTTTGGGAGTGATGTTATTTTTTTGTAAGTTTAAATTCCAGGGTACCTTAGTTGTGGCTTTTACAATGTAACCTGCTCTGCCAAAACTTTCACTTCTTATCTTCCTCTTGCACATTCTTTTCTGGTCGAGTTCTTCTTTATGGTGGCCATTTCTGACCACCGCTGCAACCGCCTTCGGGAAAGGGAGTAATGGCCAGCTGAGGAGGAGAGATGCAGCTCTCCTCAACCCTGCTGGCAGTCTCCCCCCTCTTCACCCCCTCTACGGGGTGGCTTAGCCCCGAAACCAGCCAGCTCGGGTGCTCCAGTGGTGAGCCCAGACCGAAACCGTGCATGATCATGGATTTCTGTCTGTCACCTAAGAGACTTCAAACCAGAAGTCAACTGTCTGGAATTTCTGATTTCCCTGGCACTTGACATTAATTTGAAATACTTACCTTGACTAAAATTTTCATGGACTCTGGAACACCCAAGCCCAGATCCCAGAGCTGCAGCAATAGCAGATGAAAGAGAACTGTCCTCTACCAGCAGTTGTCAAGATTCAATGCCATCTTGCCAAAATCAGAAATTTTGCAGCTAATTTTCAACAAATGATGCAACAAATGCAGATTCTTCCACAACCAGTTTCCTGCCACAGAGATTCACTGGTGAGTGTGATAAGACAAGAGTTGGAAAGGGACCTTGTAGGTCATCTAGTCCAACCTTGCCACCCAAGCAGGAGACCCTGGCCTCCAGTCTGTTCTTGAAAGCTTCTTGTTGAAAGATAGATAAAAGATTTTCAACTTCGAGCAGAATCAGTCACAATAAGAAGAGAAGATGGTGGCAGCAGAAGAGGCAGTGTGAGGAGCTCGAGTGGGCATGGGCAGCACCAGGCGACAAGCCCTCTAATACTTGCACGTCCAGCCGGCGAGGTGGAAAGCCTAACACCTGAGACTTGCCAGCAAGCCAGAAAAGAGCTCATTCCTTGGTGGGCACTAAGTTCAGGAGCATTCTATTCAAAAGCACTCAACAATCTGTGACTTGACCCATCCTTGCTAGAAAGTAAGGCATTGGGGCTCACCAGTACCAGGAGGCTCAATGATCATCCTTGCAGGGTGGTGAGACAGTGAGATTCATCCCATCCTTGCAGGGTGGTGAGCAGTGGCAGCTGTGAGTCGGTCTTCAGATGTTTGCAGCCAGGGTGTGAAACAGATTGTTTCTCCCCTGCTGCCCCTCCTTCCCTCTTCCCTCTTCACCAAATTGCAAATCCAGACTTTCTCTTTAAAAGGACAGTAACTTTGGACTTTCAGTAAGTAGGGAAGTATTGTTATAACTGAACTCCTGTGAATATTGGAGGCAATTTTATTTCCTGTGATAGAAGCAGAAGTATATTGAAGCCAGGAGCGAATGCTCAATACAAATCTGAGTCTACATTGTAAAAATATAAACTGTTCAAATTGCCAGTGCAAGACTATCTTTCTTTCTCTTTCTCTTAAAAGCAACAAACTTTGAAAGTGTATTTAAATTAACTAGGAGGGGGCCAGAAATCCCATTCATCAAGGGAAAACAAAACAAAAAGTTTCCTGTTGTCTCCCAGTGAATTGTTCTGTTTATCTCTGCTGAAGAAGGGGCCAGAGATTCCCCCCTTCAACAACTTTTCATCTTTACTATCTCAAAAACTCAATCTACAAAACAAGAGAGTGTAAACACTTGCTGAATGATTGTTTCCAAACAGCCCAGGAAAAGAGACTTCCTGCCAGTTTATAAAGGGTTATAAACCTATTCTCAGATGTCAGCAACAGCTAAGCAAAACAAAACAAAGCAATAACCAATTACTTACCAACTCTCAATACTACTTCATACTACTTACTTTCATTATCTCAGATTTCCTGCAATCAAGTTTGGTGTGGTTAACCTTGATTTTGTATCTATTGTTTGCTCTTGTGTTGTTATGGTTGAAGCTGAAGTATTCATTGACAAGTAGGACATTGCAATGTATGATTTTATATACTATACTTAAATCGGACCGAAGATGGTGTAGTTCTAGATTTTCTAGATTTAGAATTTCGAGTCTGGTGGCATAAGGTATTCTGCAATGAGTAGAGGAGTGGAGAACTCTTCTTGTGAAATATTTCTGGACTTTCTCAACTGTGTTAATATCAGATACATAATGTGGGTTCCAGACTTATGAGCTGTATTCCAGTATTGGTCTAGCAAATGTTTTGTATGCTCTAGTTAGTAGTGTGATATTACCAGAGAAAAGCTAAATAGGATTAGGTTAACAACTCTTAATGCTTTTTTGGCTATGTAGTTACAGTGGGCTCTAGCACTTAGATCACTTGAGATGAGAATTCCAAGGTCCTTGACAGAGTTTGGATCATCAATAAGGTCTTGACTATTCAGCTTGTATTTTATTTTGAGACAAAAATCAATCATGTTGTGGTCACTGTTGGAAAAGGGTTTTATAATTTGTATTCTGTAAATTGAATTCAAACTATTGTAGAAGTTGAGATCGAGGCAGTTGTTTAGTCTAGTATTGTTGGTTACTAGTTGTTCCAGTCCTAGATTTGTTATTTAGATTTGTTATTTGTTTACTTCGTAAAGTGTTTTATATTTATGCCAAAAGTATGACACATCTAACAAAATGGTTATTAAAACCAACATTAACTTTACTTTTATCATACCCTAACTAACCATGTCATCCAATCCTTAATTCATGGCACTTTAGTTCAAGTAACCTTATTATGGTGCTCACCCATTCTTTTTCCCAGGTCAAAAATTGTCCATCAAAATACAATTTCATATGTGGTAGACCCAAACCCCCTCTTTCCTTAGCATCTTGCAGTAGCTTGTATTTAATTCTTGGTTTGTTCCCTTGCTATATGAACTTAGAAATATTATTCTGCCATTGTTTAAATGGATTATCAGTTGTAAGCAATGGTAACATCTGAAATAAAGAAAAATCATCTTTGGTAAGATATTCATCTTGGTTACAGAAATTCTACCGAATAGTGATAAATGCAATTTATTCCATCTTTGTAAATTCTGTTTAATATCCCAAAGAGGGATGTAGTTATTTTGAAACAGTTTTATATTTGTATTTGTCAACATAACCCCTAAATATATCACCTTTTTGTCAACCTAAAACCAGACTTTTTATTCAATATTTCACTATCCTGAGAAGACACATTCTTGATCAGCATTGTTATTTTCTGTTTATTTATTTTGAAACCTGCCAAAGCCCCAAACTCATTCAATGTACTCATCAAATATTCTATATTATACTTTTGGTCATCCCATTTTTATATGAAGATGCATGTAACACAGAAATTATTGAGACCAGCTTTCTTTTCCTCCCTCTTCCTCCATCCCTTTGCCAGAGCACTTCTATTGTATGCAGGGAGGTGAAAGTAGATGGGATAGTTTAATATATCCTGAAATGATCTCCCTTCTCATTCTGTTGAATGAAAGAAACCATGGTTAACATGTGGAATTTCTACACTTATTAATCTAAGTCTGTTGCTTCATCATGTAAATATATACTTCCCTCAACAGCAACACACAACTATTGATTTCCTTAACAAATATTGAAGAGGTATATTTAGTTTGGACCCATTACAAGGTTGACTACATAACTGTGTCAGATTATTGCGTTATGTGAAGAAAGACTTAAGTAAAGGAGAATGCCTTAAGTTTCACTGAGAAATAATCTCTCTGACTCTATAACATCCATGGAAGTTGAAACTTCTGTCACATGGGGATGGATTTGATCTCCCACTGTCTTTGTACACTTATAGGAAACATAATAATCTCAGAGAGAAAATATACATTCTTTCAGAAAGATTGCAGAAAATATTTTCGTATAAATTTCTGTAATTTCATATAATTCATTTCAAAAGGCAAGCAAAGGACAAACTCTAAAAGTTAACAAGTACAACGGGGTGTTGATGTTAATTTTTTTGAAAGAAGCGCAGGCACTTTTATGGGCGTCAACAATATGATCCTTAGTCTGAAGCAATAGCCTAGGGCCACTACTTGATAGACCTAGTTCTGCTCATCCTACACTTTATTAAGCTTCTAGAATTAAATTACAGATTTGGAGGAACAGAGAGAATTGTAAACCTGAGAGGAGATGGCTAGATCGGGAATCAATTAGTAGAACTGTGCCATGCTTCTGATTAGATTCCAAAGTGAAGGGTGTTGGAGACCAGGTCCAGGATCTCATAATGTCTCATTAAAGCATCACTGTCACCTTCCAGCATCAGGTGCAGATAAAAATAGTGGATATCATTGGGCAATTTAGGGGAAAAAAAGCTTTTTCTTTAAATTGCTGGATTTTTTTAAAATTCAACAAACTGAACCTAACAATTAAATACATACCCTCACCACACAGAAACAGAAATGGCAGAATTCTATTATGGTATGAAGAGAGTGACATTGACAGAAAGACTGTGTGGTTAAGACTGTGTGATATAATTGTATCCTACTTAGCTTTTCACTTGTCAGGAAAGAACTGCACCCTTTCTTACCCACAGAACAAATCCTCAGATCCCTGTACACTTTGGCTCTATTGAGTAATGATGCAAAATAATTATAGATATGATTCAGTTCAGTAAATGAGTCCCTTTACTGTTGAGAATAATTGATATACATAATATTTGTTCACTGTGGTATATTTTACTTACCATATAGATCACAAAAACAGTTGAAAAATAGCCTGTTAATTTTGTTTTCTGCCATAAAATTGACTTTATAAAGTATTGGGGGAAGACATGATAGCTCAGTGGCTAAAGATGCAGAGCTTGTCAGCTGAAAAACTGACAACCTGGGTTCAAGATCCCAATGCCATGTAACAGGATGATCTTCTGTCCTTGCCCCAGTTCCTGCCATCCCAGCAGTTTGAAAGCATGCAAATGAGAGTAGTACCACTTTGGTGGGAAAGCATTCTGTGCACCTTGACATATAGTCATGCTGGCCACATGACCACAATAATGTCTTCAGATACTGTTGGATCCCTCACCTAAGAAACAGAAATGTGCAACATCCCCTAGAGTTGGTCATTAATGGATAAGTGAGACCTTTATCTTTAAAAATTAATGACACCTTTGAAGTTGATATTGAATATCTGGAGCATACTGTGGATAGTCAAGAAATTATTGAACAATTATTCAGAACTTACAGGACAAATGCCTAGTCTCAAATTATCCTACTTAGAAGGAATACATGAAGACCTAGCATTCTGGAACAGGCTCTAATTTTGGTGAAGTTAAAAGGAAAGAGGAAAAGAGGACAATCAGCTGAAGGTTAGATGGACTCACTTAGATGGCCATTGTGCACAGATAAAACAGCTAAAGGAATAGGTTAAGTACAAATAATGTGGAGGAAAATCTACCACTCTGGATCTAAGAGTCAACACTGAGTTGATGGCACATAGTCAGTAAATCAATTAGGATGATCAATGTCAAGAAATAAGTACAGTCAGATGGTACTGCTTGCAGATAAAAAATGTGGTGCAAATATGCCAAAGAGATGGAGTGGTGGCCCCTTCACTCTGGATGGAGAAAGGAATGTGCTGTACATATCAGTTTTCAAATTTTTATCCCAACTCCGTTCTTTCCACAAAGAGTTGCGGTTTATTCCTGGTGCAAGCTTAACTGTGGAAATCACTATTGCAATCTGTGTCCTTGAGAGATTGCAGTGTTGCTTTTGAGGTTTACAGAATTGCTCTGTGTTGACATAACTCTGTTGTTCCAGAAAGTGAGGCAACAACCCACCTATCTATCCAAAATTAAGACTGAATGATAAAATATTGTTCTTAGGATAACCTGTAGTGAGACTGGGCAGAAATTTCCCCTCTTTCTTGACCTCTCTCTGACTTCTAATACTATTAATCATGGCATTTTACTTTCTTCATGAAGTGGAAATGGAGACTGTCTTCTTTAGGCAATGTTATTGGACTCAAAGCTTCTGCTTAAATATCAAATGGCAACTACCATGTCCATTATAGCTTTTCCTTGACTATGAGAAGAGGATTCTTCTCATTGTCACTCATGCTTTACATATACAATGGACTCTGACTATAATCAGCTTTTGAAAAGTTAAGAGTATTACTATAAAATGATACCAACTATTTCTGGCCACTAGAATCGGTGCAAAAGAATACTATGGTTAGAATTAACAAAAGCTGCTGAGACATGCTCCACTTCAATACAGGCTCTGCCACAGATTTCTAACAAGCAAGACTAAAAGTGTCTCCATCCTAAATGTCAACATGAAATCCAGATGAAGTGAGTGTAGATAATACGGATTGTTGAGGTAAGGTTCATTTTAAAAAGGTCCAATCTGACCATTTTGTTAACAAAAGAAGGTTGGAGATAGAGACCTAGTTCAAATGTTCTGCCTTAATCTAAGGCTTTCACACACTTAAGACCTATAAATCTATCGAATTGTGTTTTCCCATTGTTTCTTCATTTTATTTCATTTATTTCAGATTTTTGCTATAACCCACTTTGACTCTTGCTCAATTGAGCAGATTATCCTCTATGTTCCAATGTTCACAATGTGTTCGTTTGCAAAGACCAAAATTATATGCATTATGGTAAGTTAATCAATCAAGCTAATATTTAATAGAAGATCAAGCAGAATAAGATGATCAAAACAAAGGAATTCATGCATTCCTAGGAAAAGCAAAGGGGAAATGAACACATTTTTATATTTAGGACCGCAAGAAATGGAAGCTTCAGAATTTGTCTCCTATACTTGTAAATTGTATCATGGCATTTTAAAACTGCCACCACTGTTGAATCTGGTTAAGCATTATCTTTCTGAACTTTCTTTCTAGTGAAGGAAAGAAAAATGGATGAGTATAGGTGGAAAAAAACCCCTAAAGTTGAGTTCCCCCACCCCTCCAGGCCAAAAAAGTGGAAGGCCCCTGAGTGAGCTTGGAAAAATGGATTGGATGTGGGAGTGGGCACAGGTCAGGGCTCCAAAGCCTCTGACAGAATCCCTGGGGAAATCCATAGAACAGCTAAGGGAGGAATTTGACCAGGCCACCATTTGGAATGATGACTCATCATGCTGCCCAAAACAGAGGGGTGTTTCTACAGAGCTCTTTGAAGTGAGGAGAAGCAGGTGAGACCACAGGGCTCCTTCTCCACCCATGCCTCCATCACACAGCAGGCAGTCCCCTCCCCCTGTGTGAACTAGAGCTGGGAGGAAGGCCAGCCCCCTCAAGTACAGGCTTACAGAGGGGGACAGGATGAGAGAGGAGCCTAAAAGCTCCTGATGGGATCCCTGGAGAGATCCATGGAGCAGCTGAGAGAGGAATTTGTCCAGGCTACCATTCGAGATGATGGCCCATCATGCCACCCAAAACAGAAAGGAGTTTCCAGAGAGCCTTCTGAAATGAGGAGAAGCAGGCGAGATCATAGCCCACTCCTCTACCCAGCAGAAGAAACAAGAGCCCGCAGTGGCAACCAGTCCCTTCCCCACACAGCAGGCATCCCCCTCCTCCTGTGTGAACTAGAGCTGAGCCGGAAGGTCAGCCACCACATGCACAGGTTTACATAGGGCGACATGAAGAGAGCATAGAAGAACTCTACAAACTGCCCCAGTTCAGGGGAAAATTTGATGGGGACCCAGACCATCTAGCTCTATTCCTTGATTCAGCTGAAATCCACCTAGAATGCTATGGACACCTCTATCCTCCCTAGAACCATGATGAATGCCATTTCTGAGGGGTTGGAGAGAGAAGCAAGAGGATGGCTAGCAACTCTCCACAAGATAAGGGTTCCCCCCAACTGCAGGATGTAGATGACTTATGACTGCCAGATTTGAGGAGGCAGAGGATGACCTGTATGCAGAGGATGAGCTCAGCAACCTAAAGCAGGGAGAGCAACCCATCAAGGAATACATCCATGAATTCAGGAGAATCAGTGGGAAGATATCCCTTTTGCCTGAGTGGATGCTGGTTCATTTTTTTGGAACCAGCCTGGACAAGCAAATTTGCAAATAACCACCTATTGGGACATCCCAAACTGACTCTCTGAGTGGTTCCAAGTGGCCATAAAAGTCGATAAGGCAGCATGCACTAATGGCATGAGAAAGCTGCTGAAAACCAAAGGGAGTCAGCTAGATGAGAGACCACCCAGGCAATGGGGAACCATAGCACCACAATTAGCCCCAAAACCAGCCCTCCCACAAAGCCCAATTAAATGCTACTCATGTTGGGGAGTGTCACATGGCAGCGGCATGTGCAACCCCAGGCCCAAAACCAAGGCAAGAACCACCACCCAGGGAACAACTGGAATGAGGCCTCAAACATGCCATCAACATATCCCAGAAGGCCCTTCAGCTGCAGAGGTCTCTTCCCACCCAGCCAAAGGGGGGCAACCCCAGACAATGATGACTAGTTGCCAGATTCTTGTGACAGCAAGGATGAGGATGAAAATGGTGAGTGGACCAGTCTCCCTTTTCATCTTCCCAATATGGCTCACAGCCCCAAAAACAGGGATTCAGGGGACTTTCCAAGCCCCAATAGATTCAGGTGGCACTAAGTCCCTGATCAACTTAACCATGGTCCTGAAACTGGGGATCAGAGTAAAAAGGCTGGCCCACCCTTCCAAAGAGGTGGCCACTAGGACGGAAGCATTTCATCACACCTGATGGGGAATCCTTGGGGGAGTTCCTCTATTCAAGAGGATTGAATACACCCATCCCATGAACATGTTCGTTGGACAATCTGAATTATGATACACCCAGAGGAGGGGGGGGAAACAGGGTCATAGGTGATTGTAAATTATGTATCTCAGAGTTGGCTTCATACAGATCATGCTAGCATGTCACTCCTTATAAATCTTTGGAAGTTTGTTGAAGTTTGGCTCGGGGCTCATGACTTACTTAGAGCAATCGCTGGAATCCTGACAGTTGTTTCTTCATTTTATTTCATTTATTTCAAATTTTTGCTGTAACCCACTTTGACTCTTGCTCAGTTGAGCAGATTGTTCTCTATATTCCAATGTTCACAATGTGTTCATTTGCAAAGACCTATGGTAAGTTAATCAATCAAGATAATGTTTAACAGGAGAGTAAGCAGAATAAGATGATCAAAACAAAGGAATTCATGCATTCCCAGAAACAACAAAGGGGAAATGAACAAATTTTTATATTTAGGACCTCAAGAGATGGGAGATCCAGAATTTCTTTCCTATACTTCTAAACTGTATCATGGCAGTTTCAAAACTGCCATCACTGTTGAATCTGGCTAAGAATTATCTTTCTGAACTGCTGGAGGTTCAACAGTGATTCAGAAAGAAATTTTTTTTGCTCCTCCTGGACATGGAGACCGTAAATAATTATTAAATCATAATAATTCAATTAAATCATAATTAAACCATAGGAGTATTTCTAAAGAAGGAAGACACAACAATACCTTTTGTAAGAACAGTAAACATAACACTTAAGAATAGTTGCAAAATTTCAGTGAGGCAAAGTGATGCAATCATTATAGCTCTATATAAATAGAGTTCTGTGTCCTGTCCCAGGAGTTAGATTTGATCCAGTACCAATTCCAACATGAAGATCTTTTATGTACTCTTTGCATGCCTTTTCCTTGCATTACTTCTTGAATCAGGTAAAAAACTAACTTACTGATTATTTAGAAAGGACTGATAATTCTTGTTCTAAACAAGTCTGATAATATTTGAAGGCAGTGTAAACTACTACATATTTCTTGGGTCTATCATTCAATCCAGGGCCAGAATTTTTACAATTTAAGGAATTTAAATTAAATCTTCATCTTTTCGCTATAAATATCTCAACAATTAGGACCTTTCTTTGCTCTAAAAATAGTTATGAGGTTTGGAATAGTGACAATCTGAACTTCCAAACATCTGAAAAATATGTATTTGATTTTTCTGCTTAATTAAAACTAGATATCCAATATGATATATGTGCCAAGAAGGGCCCAAAAAACTCAATTTATTAATTCACTATTCTATTTGGGGGCGGGGGTTGAGTAAAGAAGGAAAATGTTTATACTATAGTAATCATCAAGTGAATTTACTCATACTCATTTCAAAATGGAAATATCTAGAAGTAGATAAATTATCTTTTTACAAGTACATATCATTATTTTCTTAATAGAGAAAGCAAAGTATACACACTCCCTTAAGAAAAGCTTGACTCTTGATGATTAAGTGAACAACTCAATGTACTTCTCTTTCAGAGCAGTTCAAAACTGGTGTATTCTTCCCATTTTCTCTAAAGCTTTTTTGACAGCTGGGATATCCTGGAGGTTGCTCATGCAAATCATAACTAGCTCACATATGTGCAGTCTTTTAAGAAGACAAGAGCAGCAGTGGAAATATTTTGTACATTAAGGAAAGAGAGAAAAATCCAGAGGCAAATCAGAAAATTATCCATTTTTACCCCCCACCCCCCAAAAAAATCTCTATTTAAAACACCTACTGGACACAGCCATTGTAACCCAAGAATGTTTCTTAGCAATCAAGAATTAATTGTAATACTGGGAAGAGAGAGATATCAAAGCAAGGTGTCCTTTGTAATGAAGCAGATTGTTTCCTCTCAACTGCCTCAAAAGGTACACACTTACCAGCCAATTCTACTCTGGCCACAGTTGAGATTTTGTTTGATTTGTGATATTTGGGCTATTTGGGCTATTGCAGGGGTAGCAGTGAAAACTGATACATCTGATCCAGTGGTGGGATTCAAAAAAATTTACTACCAATTCTGTGGGCATTGTTTGGTAGGCATGACGTAGCTTGGTGAGCGTGGCTTGGTGGGCATGGCAGGGGAAGGATATTTCAAAATCTCCATTCCCACCCCATTCGAAAGAGAAGGTTACTGCAAAATCCCATTCCCTCCCCACCCTACTAACCTGCTTTCCAGCTCCGTTCTCCTGTTCAGGGCAACAAAAGAAGACCCAGCTGATGAGCTGGGACTCAGGAGGCAGAGAATAGATTGAGATGGGGCGAGTCAGAGGTGGTATTTGCCGGTTTTCCTAACTACTCAAAATTTCTGCTAGTTCTCCAGAACTGGTCAGAACCTGCTGAATACCATCACTGATTTGGTCAAATGAAACTGCTTGAAAGCACAGGAATACTTAGCAGTGGTGGTAGCATAGAAAGAGAAATGCATGTCAATAATAAAGTATATTTATTTATCATTAACTAGTCTCATCTTTTCCTTTTTGCAGTGAGTGCTGGTGCAGTTTGTCTTCGACGAGGAGGAAGCTGCTTTAGATCTCCCTGTCCTGTAGGCTTCTACTTTATTGGACAATGGGATTGTTACGGCATGGAAATTTGCTGTAAACAGTAAGAAAATCCTTTCCTAATAGAAATGTCACAAATGTAGATTGGGATAATGTGCCTGATATTGTTTGCATTCACAAAGCATTGCAAGGCATTTACAGGAAATGTGCTTTGGAATTCAGAAGGCAAAAGAAATGTTAAATCCACTTTTATTAACCTATTATTTTATATCATTTTAATAGAGCATAAAGAAAATAATGTCATCTACATCTACTGCCATGGATATCTTCAACAAATGGCCAATGACCTGACATCACCGTGTACTATCATTTTATCTTTCTTTACATAAATTGCTATCTATCAGACTCTAAAAATGCATTAAAGTAAAACTTGGAAATTTTTCCTTGAAATACAGTTAAATGAGCAAATTTAGTTGTGTGATTTTTTTTTTAACATGTGCCCGGGGCATTATATTCATGTGATTGCATGGCTCTTTCTGTGTGTGTTTGTGTATGTATGTGTACCTGCGTGCACATAAAGCTTTATTTACATTTCAGTGTGGAAGACATTCTCTATTCTATACTATAAATTCACATATTCTCATTCTTTCCCCATATTTATTTATTCAATATCTCAAGTATTAATCACAGATCACTGAAGAAAACACTTAAAATACCAATAATTAGTAACTTTCAATATTATTGATATTATTCAATATTATTGATACTTACCAATTACTGGTATTTTAAAAGTTTTTGTTTGTTTGTTTTTGTTTATCTCATCCACCACTGTTATACACTGGCCAATTATGGAAGAAAATCTTCCTTATCTGATGGAACAAGATCAACCTAAAGTTTGTCAGGCTGACCTGAAGCATCTAGCATTATTAATAGGAGCAGAGACAAAATATAACCCGTCTGCACACAATGTTGTAAAAAGGACAATATAACTGCATATGAAATCAACCTGGACAGTCAATAGCAGGGCAGATTTGACTGGCCATAGGATCGTTATTAAATATGTGCTGAGGGAAATCTATTAAAAGTATTGGGAATCCATAGAGAAAGCTAATAAGTTTCTGGTATATTGTTTGAAGCAACAACATCAACAGAGTTTAGTTTATGAAATAATTACAGAAGAGAGTTGGGTTTAAAAATTAACTGAATAATAAATGTTTTTCCCTTTTCTATAAGTCTCAGAAAGTCAGCAGAAACTTTACTTTTATTAATCAATTTGTGGGAGATGGCCAAGAATTGAATGGCATCTGAGACCCAGAAATAATACCTGATTTAGTTTAGATTAAATTTTTAAAGCAAGTGATGATTAGCTATCTCTATCCCCAGAAGTTAGTTTGGGGATTAATATTTAATATTTCAACTCCTGCAGTACAGTAGTTTCTTTTTGGGTTGTAATATGGCACTTGTCAGGGTTTTATTTGATCCTTGAACTTTTGGTCAACATTGTAAAGCAGTAGTTAGACCTGAAATGTCTTATTTCAGCATGGTGTGGCTATACATTTTTTATATATGCAATAATATTTTAACAATTTTATGCACTACTCTACTTTCTACCTTACTGTATTTTGTAAGAGAGGTACAGAATTATGAAACACATTCTGCTTTTAAGAATAATTTGGATTTAAAAGTATTGTGCAATGACAATTTTAAGGATTTCTCCTGACTTAAAATTTAGGTCACATCAGAGGCAATATTTTAAAATAAATGAAATTTTAACAGCTCAATATGGGCCCAAATCTTTAACGATTTCAAAGGCACCTAAAATGCTCTTTTATAAGGCAGAATCAATGAGAAAAATAAAAGCCATAATATATCATGAACAACTTTAGAACACTGAAGATGTCCCCTAGTCAAGGCAGGAATTCAACCCTTCATGGTGGGTAGGCCTTGATGTTAGGGATAATCCCAGGGCTGCTTTGTAAATTGATAATTAGAACCCATAAACTTGTAATCTTAACACCAGTAATTAGATTCAGAAAGATAGAATCATGAATGAGATTATGATAGGAGAATAACTATCAGAGTCCAGCACAAAGCAAAGAGAGAGAATGTCCCACAGAAAAGGAGCTGTGGTAGAAAAAGCTAATTTTCTAGTCTGCATCTGTATCATGCCCATCCTATTTAATCTAATTGGATAGGTAGAAATTCTTGGAGAAAAGTGATTCCTCATGTACCCTGGTCCCAAGTCATACAGGGCTTTATAGGGAATCACCAGCATCTTGAATTGCACCTGGAAACATACTGGTAACCAGTGCAGTTCATGCAGGAGTGATTACTGAGTTCTGATTAATGATGAAAATTATCTTGAATGCATTTGGGTCAATATTAAAGGGGAAAAATGATATTGCCAAAGGTGTATACTATAGGCCACTCAACCAAACAGAGGAAATAGATGAACTTTTTGCCAGCCACCTAACTATGTAGGAAGCACATCACAATAGTAATGGGGGAGTTTAACTACCTTGACATCAACTGGGAGACAAACTCTGCACCAAGTGGAAGATCCAACATTCCTAACAAACCCAACAGACAACTTTGTTTCCCAAAAAGTAGAGAAGGGAACAAGGGGATCAGCCATATTGGACTTAATTCCCACTAACAGAGATGAAATGATAGAAGGTGTTGAAACTACAGGAATCTTGGGGGCAAACAAACATGCAACATTGGAATTCAACATTATGGAAGCACTAGTTGAACAAAGTCAAACTAGAGTCTTGGACTTTAAGAGAGCGAATTTCAATAAACTTAGAGAGATCTTGGGAAAGATTCCATGGATGAGAATCCTCAAGGAGAAAACAATTCAAGAAGCTTGGGAAATTTTGAAAAGTGAGATTATAAAAGCCCAATCTAGCACAATACCAATTAAATGAAGAAGAAAAATAAAAGTTCTCAAAAGAAACCAGCATGGCTGCATAAAGAACTCTCTAACAAATTGAAAAACAAAATGGAGAATTTTGTTTGTGGCAGCCCCTGCTAAAGGGTTTCACTTTAAGAACAAGAGTTGGCTGATGATAGTTATCATTGTATTTTAATTATTTTAATTCCTCAAGGTGCTCTGGCACTTAGCCTGATTTGTAACTCCAGGTTGCAGGTATTGCTGATGAAAAGGAAAGTATTCAGACAATTGTCAATTTTTTTAACAACTGATTCTGTGGGCTTAGTTGGTGCTGTGGCTTGGTGGTCATGTGACTGGGTGGGCATGGCCAACTCAATATCACTCATGTCAAGGGGTGCTTTTCCTCACCTGGCCTCTCATGACTGTGCAGATGCTCCAATGGTCATAAGTGTGAAAAATGGTCATAAGTCACTTTTTTCAGTGCCATTGTAACTTTGAATGGTCACTAAAGGAACTGTTGTAAATCAAGTATTACCTGCACAAAAATACAAAAAGCTTCTTTGCTTGCAAAAAGCTGTCCTAAATACCAATCATTAGATTAAAAATACCTGCAAGCCAGAGTTACAAATCAGGCAGGGTGCCAGAAAACCTTGAGTATGAAAATAGTTAAAATGCAGTGATAACTATCAAGCAGCCAACTCTTGCTCATAAAGTGAAACCCTTTAGCAGAGAGGTCATTTAAGCTCTCCAGAAAGAGCACACACAGGAGAAGCAATCCTTAGATCCATTTGCACCACTTAAAGACACCAGCTGGTCTCACTCACCTCACAAGATATCCTAAGGAAATCATCCAGATTTAAGGAAAGGTCACATGTCCCCCAGAAAGGCAGTAAAAAAAATCAGTGCCAAGCTTGCATCCTGCCTCTTGGAAGTATACCCCAAAAGGACAGTGCCAGATACCACTAAAGCACTAAAGTGAAGGAAGACGCCTCCCCAGATAGAAAAATAAACCATGAGGCAGGAAAAAATTAAAACACAATACACATAATTAAATCATAACAGTAGCTGTTGTTTGTTGAAGCTGAATAGGGAAAAGTATACGATCAATAAACACAGGATTAAACATCACCAAGCACAGAATTAACCTTCACCAAAAACCAGTTTTAAACCAAAACTCAGAAAGGATATGAAAATTCACATTTGAATGTCAATCTTTCTGGCTAGCCAAGAAGCCTTGCTGAATGTCACTCATCTTAGTTCCCTGTCATTGAAAGCTTCTTTCTGACAGCTCTGCTTCATTATTCAATTATTTCTTCAAATTGCTGATTGTCCAGGAAAGTATTTCCTTCCAACAGCAGTGTAAAAATCTTAAAACAACCCTTCCCCTTTAAGAAAGTCAAGCCTCAGTAGTTCCAGAGACAGGAAGTCTAGGCATACTGGCAAGAATGTAATAAGGATGAAAAACAAAACAAAAGGAGATTGCTTCTAACTACCAGTTCTCCGAACTGCTTAGAAAGTTAACAAGGGGTTCTATAGAACTGGTCAGAACCATGAATCTCATCCCTGATTCAGACACAATGGTTTAGGATTTCATGGTGGCTGTGACTCATTGATGTTCAGTATGTATTGCAGGTATTTCTAATCTAACGATTGGTATTTAGGCCAACTTTTTGCAAGTGAAGAAGCTTTTTGTATTTTTGTACAGATAATCCTTGATTTACAACAGTTCATTTAGTTTCAGTGGCACTGAAAAACTGACTTATGACCACTTTTCACACTTGGCTGTTGCAGCATTCCCACAGTCACATGATAAAAATTCAGATGGTTGACAATTGTCTCACATTTATGATGGTTGTAGTCTCCCAGGGTCATATGATCCTCTTTTGCAAACTTCTGACAAGCAAAGTCAATGGGGAGGCCAGATTCACTTAACAGCCATGTTACTAACTTAACCCAAATGCAGTGATTCACTTAACAAATGTGGCAAGAAAGTCATAAAATGGTGTAAAATTCACAATAAATTTCTCACTTAGCAACACAATTTTGGGCTCAATTGTGGTTATAAGTCAAGGAGAGGCGAGGCTGGTTGTGACAAGGACTGGCTGGAGGGGAGCGGTGAGGCGAGGCTGGGCATGGCAAGGAGAAACCAGGTGAGGCAAGGTGCTCCTTGATATGAGTGATGTTGAGTTGGCCATGACCACCCAGTCACATGCTCACCCAACCATGCTTACCCAGCTGGTCATTTGGGCAGAGAACCAGTTGTTAAATTATTTGAATCCTACTTCTGTTGCTGCCCACTAAATGTTCCTGCTGGCTTTAGCTGGGCTACTGGCATGACCTTGAATGATCCTGCTGAATTATCTTTTCTCTTTTTTTGCAAAAAGTTTTTTATTTTTTGTTTTTACATACATTTCAATGCGTGAACAGTGTTGCACCTGGGTGTCTTACATTTTAATACAATTAAAATAATACTCAACATATTTAACTTTTAATGAGCTTATATAATTCTAATGTTACTATCCATATTTTATTAAATTCAAATTCTCCTTATTTGATTTTCAATATTTCAGTATATTATTTTTATGCTAATCCTTATATTCTAGTATCTTCCTTTTACATCCAATAATATATTAATAATATTATTATATATTTACAATCTTTCACAATTTTATATAGTTCTAACGTTAATGCACAACTTAACGTTCAGTTATAATCTTCCTGTCATAAAATATTTCTATGGTCTTTTTAGAGTTGCCAACAGAAAGGGAGGGAAGAGTAATTTGCAAACTGAAAGTGCATTCCATAAATGTTTTCAAAGATAGTAACCAGTGGTGGGGTTCATCTAGTGTTTCTACCAGTTCGGTGACTATGTTTTGTGCATGCATGCATGTAAAAAACCTTTAGCTGTGCCTCCTGGACAGTTGAAAAGTGTAGTGTGCAGGTGCACAGCATTTGGAAAGCCTCTTTTTTACTGCTTTTTCAACTTCAGCTCTGCCATACAAAGCAACTGAGGTTGAAAAAGCAGGAAATAAAGGACAGGTAAGAGCCCAGGCGAGTAGGTCGGTGGGCCAAAAAGCAGCAAACACAGAACTGGTTCAGTGTCTGCTGCTCTTCAGAGCTACTGGTTCTATAGAGTTGGGCAGAACTGGTAGCATCCAACCTGTGATAGTAACTAGGTGACCAAAGTTTCTGCCATGCAAAATTCTAACTGGAGAGCATGATTGATGACTCTTGGCTATGGCTGTGTCCCATTGGAGAATATGAATTATGATACACCCAGGGGGTAAGGGAAAATCAGGGTTGAGGGTGACAATGAATTATGTATCTCAAAGTCAGCTACACCCAGGCAGTGCCTGACTTTTTAACTCCCAATAAATATTTTTTTAAGTTTTGGAAGTTTGGCTCAAGACTCATGAATTAAATGGGTTAACTGCTGGAATCCTGACAGCTAGCTAACTCTCATAATTCATCATCATTAATGGGACACCTGATGCCTGGCCTCTTCCATCATTTCTTGACATTTGGAATGAGTGGAGAGAAAGTCAGGTGGCCATGGCAGAAGGGGGATTATCAGAGGAGGACTTGCTCCAAACTACCCAAATGCAAACAGAAGCTGATGATGTAATTACAGCTGAAGTGGAAAAAACTGATCCAGTGAAGGGAAGAAAAACAGATGAGTACTGATGGGAAACAAAATTCCCCCAAACTTCAGAAGTTGAGTTCTTCTATCTCAAAAAGTGGGGAAGACCCCTGAACGAGCTGGGAAGCGTGGAATGGATGTGGGACGGGGAACAAGCCAGTGCCCCAAAGCTCCTGATGGGATCCCTGGGGAGATCCATAGAGCAGCTGAGAAAAGAATTTGACCAGGCTACCATTAGAGATGATGGCCCATCATGCCACCCAAAACAGAGAGGAGTTTCCAGAGAGCCTTCTGAAATGAGGAGAAGCAGGTGAGATTATAGCCCCCTCCTCTACCCAGCAGAAGAAACAAGAGCCCACAGTGGCAACCAGTGCCTTCCCTATGCAGCAGGCATCCCCCTCTTCCTGAGTGAACTAGAGCTGGGGAGGAAGATCAGCCACCACATGCACAGGTTTACATAGGGCGACAGGAAGAGAGCAGAGAAGAGCTCTACAAACTGCCCCGGTTCAGGGGAAAATTTGATGGGGACTCAGACCATCTAGCTCTATTCCTTGATTCAGCTGAAATCTACCTAGAATGCTATGGACACCTCTATCCCTCCCCTAGAGCCATGATGAATGTCATTTTGTGGCATTTCCATTATTATTACCAGTAAAAGGAAAGTGGAAAGGTAAGTAACTGAACTTAGGAGAATTTGTCCATTTATGGTGAAATCCTTGTTAGTTACACATTAATTCTTGATTGCTGACTTCCAGGGATTCCTGACCAATAATTCCACTGATATCACATTTCAACAGCAAGATGAAATATCATGATGGAAACTATGAATATTATCAAGTCTAATAACTTTGCAGCACTCATTTTCAAATTCTCTAGTCCTTGAATTCATCTTGAGCTTGAATTTTGTTTGTTAACCAACTGCCTGTTCTAATGTTTGCTTTTAAACTTGGGAATTGTGATTGCTAAATTCCAAGTCAGCTGAAGTCTTCTAATTTATCCATATTTCCACATTTTCACAGCATGTTGCATCAGAGGACATGAGGTTTCCTGGGATCATAGGTATCTCACTGTTATTTTTGAACATGAAATCCTTGTTTTGACATATTTTATTTACTGAAAAAGGCTAGAATAGAGCACTTTTCCACTTGTCTGAACTGAAAAATGACTGTTGCTGCCACCTTTCAGTTGTGTTTATGTGTTTTAATCTGCTAATTCAGCAAAGCATTATTCAATTTGGATTTATTAATAACTTGTGATTTGACTGTTTGAGTTAATATGCATAGAGGCACATTAACTTCTAGAATCAGAAACGCAAAGAGGGGATGTCTCTACAATGAGTAAATGCAATATTGAAGATTATTGACAAATTTAAAGTTGATATTGGATATCCGAAGCACACTGTGGACAGCCAAGAAAACAAAACTAGATTATTGAACAATTACTCAGAGTTTTTCATTTGCAGGACAAATGTTCAAATTATCCTATTTAGAAACAATATAGGAAAACAGCTCTTTGGAGTAGCCTCTAATTATGGGGAAGTTAGAAAGAAAGAGGAGAGGAGGACAATCAGCTGAAGATTAGATGGATTCACTTAGATGGTCATGTTGCACAGTTAAAACAGCTAAAGGACCAGGTTAAGCACCATCATGTGAAGGAAATATATATTTGGATGGATTCTAGGAGTAAAAACTGACTTGGTGGCACATAGTCACTAAATCAATCAGGATGATCAGTGTCAAGAAATAAATATGGTCAGATGGCACTGCCTTGTAGTAAAAAAATGTGATGCAAATATGCCAAAAGAGAAGAAGTGGTAGCCCCTTCACTCTGGAGAAAGGAATGTGCTGTACATATTAGTTTTAAAATTTTTATTCCAACTCTGTTTTTTGCACAAAGTGTTGAAGTGTGGAAATTGCAATTGCAATCTGTGTCCTTGGGAGATTGCAAATTTCAATGCTATAGAGCAGGGGTGTCAAACTCAATTTCATTAAGCATTGTGGTTGTCTTTCAGGGGCCGTGGGCGATGGGAAATGGCTGGGGTGGTCGCAGCCAACTGGACATGGCCTGGGGTGTGGCCATCTTGATAGAGCTCACAAGGATAGTGCCTGTGGTGACTGGGCAGAGTTGGGGAGAGAATCCAGGGATCTCTGGTGGGTGGGGCAGGAGGCTTATCCTGTGCGATGAGGTGAGGTAAGGCAGGGGATGGGGCAGCTACAGCCAACGCGCCTTCAGCTGCTTTTGATACTGCTTGGTTTCCCATCCCACACCCGCCAGGCTGGTTTGCTCAGGTTGGGGGGATTGCCTTCCACCTTCTCTGTTGTGTCATGAATGGGAATCGACCATCTCCTAAGCTCTACCACTGTCAAAGTAAATTCCAGGCACTGAGCTGCAATGGACAGATGAAAAGCACAGTGTTTGTCTAATGGAGGAAGTGGAGCAGGAAGAAAAAAGAAGGAAAGTAGCTGAGTGAGAAGCACCCTGGGATGGTGTGGGCCAGACTGAAATGACACAGGTTGGCCCCTTACAGTTTCCAGGATGGCCACATGGGCCAGATCTGACCTCATCATTGCCTGGATTCAGCCTGCAGGCCTTGAGTTTGGCACCCCTGCTATAGAGATTTACAGAATTGCTCTATGTTGAGATGACAATGTGTTTCCAAAGTATACAAGTATACTCAGGCTTCCAGGACAATGCATCAGCACGTTGATTCCCCCCACTTAGAACATAGGTCACCAACTCCGCAGGTAGATCCAAATCCATGGGAATAATCACACTCCCTACACAAGAACACAAGCAATGGTTGGCACACTTCCTATCAAGAAATTACACAGTTCCAGACAACCAGACAATCTGTGGATCATGGGCTTGTAACCACTCCAAACCAACATCACCTGAAAATGAGGTACTGCGGTAACGTTGAACATGGCTTCCTCCATATGCTGCCCAATACACATGCGAAGGGGTTTGGTTGCAGCAACCACAGATCCCGAACTTATCTACCTATCCAAAATGTAGATGGAATGATATGATATTTTTTGTGGATAACCTGTAGTGAGACTGAGCAAAAGTATACTGTAACACTCTTTCCCATCTTTCTGGACCTACAATTGTGCCTACAATTTCTGGTTTTTGATACTGTTTATCATGACATTTTACTTTCTTCATGAGTTGGGAGTAGAGACTTTATCTTATGACAAGGCAATGCTTTTGCACCCAAAGCTCCCACTTAAATGGCAGATGATAGCTACCATGTCCATCATATCCTTTCCTAGATCAGATGACTTTTTTCATAGTCACTCATGCTTTACATACACAATGGACACTGACTACAATCAGCTTTTGAAAAATCATTATAAAATGGTGCCCACTATTTCCAGCCACTAGAGCAAAAGAATACCATTATCAATGTCAACTATCCATTTGACATTTCCAGAAAAAGATATGCCTGGGACATGATTTATTAGGAGTATGATACTTTAATGAAAATCTACAATGCACAGAAGAAGCAAAACCAGCTCTGATTTCCTGCACAAATACTGGTATGGTTTATTTATCATTTTCCTCCGATCCACCTATAGCCCAAAATGTTCACCAATCTCTTCTGTTCATTTTGTTATGAGAAAACAATTAGCCAAACTCATTGTCCCTGCAAACTTTCAAAAATGCCTCGATTACCTAGATACCAAAACTCCCACCTTAGCATTCAATTCCACAATCTCTTCCCTTTTTTGTCAAGCTATGAGCAAGGGAGAAAATGTAGGTGAAAGGGAGAATCACTCTTAAAAGTCAAGATTATCAAAAACTGCTGAGACATGCTCCACCTCCATACAGCCACTACTACAGGCTGTACAGAGCTAATATTTAATGTCACAGAGAACCAAGTAGAACTAGATGATCAAAACCAAGAAATGCATACATTTCTAAGAACAGCAAAGAGGCAATGTACACATTTCAGCAGCGATTGAGAAAGAATTTTTGGCTTCCTCTCCTGGACATGGCTGCTGAGATCTTTGGAAACCACAAATAATTACCATTCACATAAATCTTTTGCTTTTCCAAAGACATTTGCAAAAGCCAAACCACAGGAGTATTTCAAAAAAAGAAAAATATAACAATACTTATGTAAGTTAATATAACTCTTAAAAATAGTTGCAAAATTTCAGTGAGGAAATGTGATGCAATCATTATAGCTCTATAAATAGAGAGTTGTGCTCTATCCCAGAAGTTAGATTTGATCCAGTACCAATTCCAACATGAAGATCTTTTATATGCTCTTCACATTCCTTTGCTTTGCATTTAAACCAGGTAAAAAACTAACTTGTTGATAATTTAGAAAAAACTGATAACTCTAAACAAGTATGATAATGTTTGAAAGCAGGATAATCTACAACATATTTCTTGGGTCTATCATTCAATCCAGGGCCAAATTTTGCACAAGTTTAAGGAATTAAATTACATTTTCATCTTTTAGCTAGAAACATCTCAATCATTTGGATCTTTTTTTTTTTTACTTTAAAATGATATAGTTATGAGGGTTGGAATATGAAAACCTGAACTTCCAAACCTCTGAAAAATATGTCATTGATTTTTCTTTTCAATTAAAACTAGAGATCCAATATGACATATGTGAATCAAGAAGGGACTAGAAAACCAATTTATTGATTCACTATTCTATTTATGTTCTATTTGAGTAAAGAAGAAAAATGTCTGTACTATACTATAGTAATCATTGAGTGAATCTATTCATACTTAGTTGGACTTTTAACAAAATATCTCAATGCAGAGAAATTCTCTTTTTTCCACATAGCTATCATTATTTTCTTAATAGAGATAGTGAGCTGTATATATTCCCTCAAGAAAAGCTTGATTCTTGGGGATTAAGTGAACAATCCAAAGTACTTCTCTTTCAGAGCAGTTCAAAACTGGTGTATCTTTTGCATTTTCTCTAAAGCTTTTTTGACAGCTGGGATATCCTAGGGAATCACTCATGCAAATCATAACTAGCTTTCATATGTGCGGTTTTTCGAGAACAGAAAAGAGTAACAATGAAAATGTTTTCTACATTAAGCAAAGAGAGAAAAATCCAGAGGAAAATCAGGCCCTGAAGTTCAAAGAAAATTATTCATACTTACCCAATAATTCTCCAGCCAAAATACCTACTAGAGGCAGCTAATGTAACTCAAGATTATTTTCAACACGCAAGAATTCATTGTGACATGTGCGGATGCTAAAAAATACTGGACTAAAATCCACACGTGGTTGGAAAAAATGACAAAAAAGCATATAGATTTGAAACCAGAGATATTTTTATTGGGAATTTTACCTGAAATATATAGTAAAGAACTGAAATACTTGATTGTAAATGTATTAACAGTGGCTAGGATTGTATTTGCTAAAAACTGGATAAATGAGAAAATACCATCACAGGAGGAAATCATTAAGAAAATATTGGAATATGCTTAAATGAGTAGATTCACATTTGAAATCAGAGAACAAGATGATAAACAATTTTATAAAATTTGGGATTTATTCTATCAATGGTTAGACAATAAAATATAGTAATGAAATATGTAGATGCTTAGAAAATAATAAATATATAAGGATGTATTCTTTTCTTATTATATAAACAAAATGATTTTAGGATAGATTTGAGATGATAATATCATAACAAATTAATAACAAATTAAGTAAAATATGATTATTTCATAAAACATGAATGAATAATAGTATAGACAAATGATTGATTAATAATGATATTAATGTATTTAATATTTGATTGAAAATATGAGAATATATACAATGTAATTGTAATTGAAGACTATGAAAGGGAAGCACAAAACAATTTGTAAACCAACTGGCACACTGTATGTATATATATGGAAGATGGCTTGATGTTTTTATGTTTTGTTTGTCTACGTTTGTTTTAAAAACCAATAAAAACAATTTTTTTTTTAAAAAAGAATTCATTGTAATAGTGGGAGATATCAAAGCAAGGTCTCCTTTGCGATGAAAGAGATTGTTTCGTCTCAACTGCCCGTATAGGTACACACACCTGGACCAGAGTTGAGACTTGCGGTGATTTGTGATTTATTTGGCTATTGCAAGGGGATCAGCAAAAATTGATTCATCTGGTCAGATTGCCTGAAGGCACAGGAATTCTCCAATGGTGGTGGTGTCTTAGTCTGTGATCATATTAAGAGCAACTGTGTTCTTTTCACTGATGATGTTAAGCTATTCAACACCACTGACTTCAAATCTCAACAAATAAATGCTCTGTCTTATATATTGGCAAAAAAAATCAGAAAATAAAATACAGGCTGAATAGTAAATACCTTGTTGATGATCCAAACTCTGTCAAGGACCTTGGAGTACTCATCTCTAATGATCTAAGTGCTAGAGCCCACTGTAATACATAGCCAAAAAGGCATTAAGAATTGTTAACCTAATCCTGCGTAGCTTTTTCTCTGGTAATATCACACTACTAACTAAAGCATACAAAACATTTACTAGACCAATACTTGAATACAGCTCATCAGTCTAGAACCCACATTACGCATCTGATATTAACACAGTTGTGAAAGTCCAGAAATATTTCACAAGAAGAGTTCTCCACTCCTCTACTTGTTGCAGAATACCTAATGCCACCAGACTCGAAATTCTAGACCTAGAAAATCTAGAACTACACTGCCTTCGGTCCGATCTAAGTATAGTACATAGAATTATATATTGCAATGTCCTACCTGTCAATGAATACTTCAGTTTCAACCATAATAATACAAGAGCACACAATAGATACAAACTCAAGATAAACCGCACCAAACTTGATTGCAGGAAATGTGACTTCAGCAACAGAGTGGTCAATGTGTGGAATACTCTACCTGACTCTATGGTTTCTTCCCCAAACCCCAAAAACTTTAACATTAGACTGTCTACTATTGACCTCACCCCTTTCCTAAGAGGTCTGTAGGGGGCATGCATAAGCGCATCAATGTATCTACCATCCCTGTCCTACTGTTTTTTTTCTTATATGTATCCATTTCATGTATTCATAACTATGTTTATACTAATACCTGTTATATTATAATCGCTAGACAAATAGATAGATAGATAGATAGATAGATAGATAGATAGATAGATAGATAGATAGATAGATAGATAGATAGAAGGAGAAATGTATGTAAGTATCAAAGTATTGTTATTCACCATTAACCTGCCTTCTTTTTTCCTTTTCACAGCAAGTGCTTACATAATTTGTTACCAACGAGGAGGACAATGCTTTGATCCCCCCTGTCCTCCCCATTCCTACTACATTGGAAAATGGGATTGTTTCCAACAATTTTGCTGTAAATGGTAAGAAAACCCTTCCCTAATAGCAATGCCACAAATGTATATTGGGACAATTTACCTGATATTGTTTGCTATCTCAAAGCATTGCAAGGTGTTGACATGATCAGGAAAAGAATTTACTGGAAAACTGTGCAGAAACAAGGGCAGGAGAGAATATGTTTTGGAGTTCATGGGGCAGAGGAAACATTAAACACACTTTGATCTACCTATTGTCAATCCTCTCATTTCTATTGCACTCCAAACCAATAACACCACCTCCATCTACTTTCCCTTTCTTCAACAATTGGCCAGTATACTGACATCACCACCTGCTATCATTTTATCTTCCTTTGTATGAATCCAAATTGCTATCCATCAAACTTTAAAATATTTATGCATTGAAGTAAAATATAGCAATTGTTCCTTGAAATAAAGTTAAATAAGCATTGCAGTTGTATGTTTTTTTAAAGGGGCATGGGGCATTATATTCATGTGACTGCATGACTCTATGTGTATGTGTGTTTGTGTGTGTATATGCATGCATATATCTCTTTGTTTACATTTCAGTGTGGAAGACATTCTCCACTCTATACTATAAATTCACATAGTTTAATCATTTCCCCTTGTTTATTTACTGAATATCTCAATTATTAATCACAGATCTCTGAAACAAATGCAAATAATAAAATTACCAATATAAGCCTTAGACCAATACCAAAACCAGTATCTAGAGTCTAATATTTCATCAATTTCATAGTGCCTCTCTCCCTTAACTAGTATTGGAAGTGGAGGTGGTTTTTCTACTGGCCTCATTCTTGAATCTTGAACAGGCTTTAATAAGCTATAATGAAGTACAAGGTGAATCTTTTAAAAACCCTTGGCAATTGCAGTTTTATAGTAATTGTACTGATGACTCTTGTGACAATAAAAGGACCTATATATTTGGGACCACATTTTTTACAAGGAATTTTAAAATTTAAGTATTTTGTGGATAAATATACCTTGCCTCATACTTTAAACTCTCTTTGATTAACTCTTTTTCTATCTGCTTGTTTCTTTTGAATTTTATATGCTTTTTTCAAAGCTTCGTGTACCCCAACCCATGTGTCCTTCATATTATCCATCCATTCTCTTAATGATGTTGAAGAGATTGGATCTTTTGGGAACTTAGGTATAACTACATATTCAATCTCTGTAGCCACTTCAGTAAGTCCAATACTTCTATGTATCACATTATTGTAGGCTACTTCAGTAAATGGTAAACATTCAGTCCAGTTATTCAGCTGATAGTTTACATAACACCTTATATATTGTTCCATTATTGCATTTGTATGTTCTGCTGCTCTATTAGTACACAGACAAAATCCAGAATTAAGACCTTGGGACTATCCTATTGATCATATGAACTTTCTCCAAAATTTGCAGTGAATTGCACCCCTCTGTCTGAAATAATTATTTTGGGGACTCCATGCAGTCTATAAATGTGCTGTACAAACATCTTAGCTATGTTTTTAGGTGAACGGAGTTTTGCACAAGCTTGTTTTGAAAATAAGTCAACTACTGTCCATACTACTGTATTCCCAGCACTCTCAGGCAATTCAACAATGAAATCCATTGCTATTTCTTCCCATGGTCTCAAAGGATTAGCCACTGGTTGATTAGCCAGTGTTTTCTCAAGCAATCGCTTCACTGAAATGCAAACTGAGCAACTAATAATATATTCTTTTATATCCCTTTCCATTTTTTGGCCACCAGAATTGTCTTTCCACAAGATGAAGGGATTTAGATCCAAAATGACCAGTTGATTTAGCATAATGTGTTCTTTCTAATGCTAATACTAGTGTCCTTTGGCTACTTGGGACATACAGTTTATTCCTTTTCCATGCTATCTCTTGTTTGATCATTAGATCCTCTTTATGGTTGTTAACCAGTTGTTAACATTCCAAGCAGTTTGGAGAACCGGTTGTTAGAAGAAATTACTGGCCTAATCCTGTAAGGAAGGCAGGAAGTGGTATTGCTTGCAGAAACTGCCTCTCTGTTTAACTCTTATTACGTTCTTGGCAGGACTAAACTTCCTGTCTCAGGAACGTCTCTGGAGTTTTTTCCCCCTCTTTTGATGGTACTTTGCTCATGTTGAGTGACCATTCAAAGTTACAATGGCACTGGAAAAAGTGACTTATGACCATTTTTCACACTTACGACTGTTGCAGCATCCCCACAGTCATGAGAGGCCAGGCGAGGAGATGCGTGCCTTGATGTGAGTGATATTGAGTTGGCCACGCCCAGCCAATAACATGACCACCAAGCCACACCCATCAACTTAGCCATGCCCACAGAACCATGGGTCTCTCTCTCTCTCCCTCCCTCCCTTCCTCCCCCTCCTCCTTTTATTTCTTCTTTCTGGAAATCTGATCACCAGCCATGGCAGAGGCTTTCCTTTGGGCAACCCTCCCCCCTCCTTCTCTTCTTGCTGTGGCACAGCTGGGAGGGTGCACATGCATGGGGACACCCTCCTCAAGCAAGCAGTAAAGTGCAGCAAAGGCACGTGCAGGGGCAGGTGGGTGCTCGCTTGAGGATCTTAAAGGACACGGCTTCTCTTCTGCACTAAGGCTCCGGCAACCCGCCTCCTGGCTATTCCTTTTATTTCTTCTTTTTTGAAATCCAAACTGGCTGAGGAACAATCGCCAGTCATTGCAGAAGCTTTCCTTTTTGGCTTGGCCAAAGCACAGCAAAGGAGCGCACAGGGCAGGTGGCTGCTCATTTAATGGGGATCTCCCCACAAGTGTGCACCCTCCCTGTTGTATATGCAATAAGATTAATAAAGTGTGAGCTTAGAGTAAGTGCAGGGTTCTAGCCCTGCACTTCTGATTGGCTGTTAAAAAGCCGGACCGGATTGGCCCGCTCCGGGGAATCTGATTGGCCCTTAACAGAGAGTTCTTATTGGTTATACGAGCTAGTGTTCCTAGCTCATTATTGGTAAAACGTTACAGGGTTTGCCTATATAAGGCGGGTTTTACTGCTGTTGAATTGAAGAAGTCACAATGTAAATAAAGAGCTGAAGTTCACCGTTCAGAGGCTTGTCTCCATTCTTTCTCGCCCATGCTCAAAACATAACACTGGCAACGAGGATGGGATATGGAGATATCTGAACCAACGAAACTTCGAAGAACACCGAGCACATGACAGATGACGCCAACAACGGAACCATGTCCGGCGGCATCGTACCACCCGCTCCGTTTCATCCAACACAAGAAGACTGGGAGTCTTACATGGATCGTTTCCAAATGTTCCTAGAGATGAACAACTTAAAGGACGCCACAGCCGGGAAGAAACGGGCGATGTTCCTAATGCATTGCGGTCCAACCGTATTTAAGATGGCTAAAGCACTAGCCAAACCCTGAGAAGTGAAGGCCATGGATTGGGAAGACCTCGAACCTATCCTGCAAGACCACTACACCCTGACCGTGCCTATGTGTGTGAGACGCCACGAGATTTATCAAAGAAGCCAGCAAAAGGGAGAAAGTGTGGCCGACTTCATAGTAGACCTCCGAAATTTGGGAGGCCTCTGCGAATTCACCGATCTAGAAGAAGCACTAAGAGATCGCATAGTTCTGGGATTAGATGCACCAGGCGTCCAAAGCAAGCTGATGGCGAAAGGTGACATCAGCCTTGCCGACGCCATTGCCAATGCTACTGCAGCAGAAGCAACCAGGAAGTCGGCTGCACAACTACGTCGAAACTGCACTCTCGTACCACCACCGGCCAGCGAAATCTCACCTAGTTCAGAAGGGCAGCTCGCGACAACGCACCACGTGGACCTCTCTTTGTCGTCAGACAGCGACGAAGAAGGGGTCCATCGACTGCGGTCCGACCGGGACCCTCGGCTGAAGCCCTTACGCCTTTGCGCTGGCTGTGGAGCCAACCGTGCCAGGTCCGAATGCAAATTCCACGACGCACGCTGCCATGAGTGCGGGAAACAAGGCCACATCGGACGGGTCTGCCGCAGCTTGCCAGGACCCAGCCAGGCCTCAAAAGGGGCTAACTATCGCCAATCGACAGGAAACCGTCCTGTAAGGCGAGAGCCAGTAAACCACTCCTACAGAAATCGAGCTTTGCAGAGAGAAGAGGCTCACCATACTATCACTCTCTGTCACACCTCAGCCTTGGACACTAAGAAAATCTGAGTCACGGTAGCCATCGAGAACCAGCCTTACCACATGGAGGTCGACTCAGGATCCTCCCTCTCGATGGTGTCTTGGAAGACACTCAAGCAACTCATCCCCACAATTCAATGCCAAGATCTCCGTTTCCAATGCCTCATCCTCAAGGACTACCAGGGGAATCGAATCCCCATTGTCAGGTCCTGCAGAGTCCGAGTCTCCTTCAAGAAGCACACAGCGTACTTACCTTTAACGGTCATCGATATAGATAGGCCTAGCCTACTGGGCCTCCAATGGTTCAGGCCACTCGGCATTGAAGTGGTCGGCGTAAACCGAGTCAGTGGCTGTGACTGGGAGGAAGACCTTATCTCTGAGTTCAGGGACGTCTTCGCAGACAGCTTAGGCGAGTACAAGGGGACCCCGATCTCATTCAGCTTAGACCAAAAATAGCTCCCATTCGCCTAAAGCCCCGTCGAGTTCCGTTTGCCTTAAAATCGAAAATTGACGAACAACTCGACAAACTGATAGCTCAGGAGGTGTTGGAGCCGATCGATCACTCCCTGTGGGAAACCCCTATTGTAACACCCATTAAGCCAGACAGGACAATCTGAATTTGTGGGGACTACCGGGCCACTTTGAGCCATGCCCTGCAGCAGAACGTAAATCCAGTTCCGGTGGTGCAGCACCTCCTCCATTCCCTGGGGGGCGGGAAAGTTTTCGCTAAATTGGATTTAGCTCAGGCATATCAGCAATTACCAGTAGATGAAAAAACGGCACCAGCCCAAACTATTGTGATGCACCGAGGTGCCTTTAAATGTACTTGGCTGCAATTCGGAGTGAGTATAGCCCCGGGGATTTTTCAGAGCCTTATGGCAAGGAATTAAGGGCGTGGTCCCCTATTTTGACGATGTATTAATTGCAGCCCCTACAAAAAAAATCTTACAGGACTGGTTAAAATTAGTCCTAAAAAAATTCCAAGAGGCCAGTCTTAAGGTTAAAAAAAACAAATGTAAATTGTGTACTGACAGTGTTGAGTTTTTAGGGTACCTGATTGATAGCCAGGGCATTCACCCTACCAAAAGGAAATTAAAAGTGATCAAAAACGCTCCCAGGCCACGAAAAAAGGCCGATCTCCAGGCGTTCCTAGGCCTCATCAATTTTTATAATGTATTTTTACTGCACAAAGCAACTGTCGCTTTCGAGCAGTACCTCGCTGACCGTGGCATCTGCCATGCACTCACCTCGCCTGCGCACCCTGCGACCAATGGCCGAGCAGAACACGTGGTCCAATTTGTGAAGAAAACCTTGCAAAAGGTAGACTACGACAACATTGACGACAAGGTCAATCAAATCCTCTTCTTGCAACACATCACCCCACATAGCGTCACCAACAAAACTCCCGCTGAACTGCTAATGGGACGAAAGCTCCGCTCCCACCTCGACCGGTTGCACCCGGCTTATGAACCGGAGAAACCACTAGGATCCAGTGTCCGCTGTCGCACCTTCCAGGTAGGAGACCTGGTTTATGCAAAAAACCTATCGGGCGACCCGTTGTGGGTGGAAGCGACAGTAGTACGTGTAACCGGCCCCAGATCCTACCTCGTGCAATGCCTTGACAATAAACTTTGGAAACGGCATATAAACCAATTACGATCACGGCTTTCAGCGGCCAGTCCACAAATCCCCTTTGACCAAACTGAGGGGGGGGAGGTACGGAAGAAGATGAATTCCTAGGAAACCAGTTCGAAGGAAATGACGGTTTAACAGAAACTCAGGAAGCGGAGCCGGAGGGAGAAACGGTTGCACCTCAGGGAATTGCGGAAAATGTGGGCAACAATGTAGAAGTAAACTCTGAACCAGAAACAGCCCCACTGCCAAACAATGATCTACCTCAGCATGATTGCAACCAGCCGATACAATGAAAATCAAAGAGACTTAAAAGACAACCGTCCTACCTAAGGGACTATGTAACTGCGCCCTGAAATAAGAAGCCAGGGGGAAGGGGTGTTGTGAATGCAATAAGATTAATAAAGTGTGAACTTGGAGTAAGTGCAGGGTTCTAGCCTTGCACTTCTTATTGGCTGTTAAGTGGCCAGACCGGATTGGCCTGTTCCGGGGAATCCGATTGGCCCTTAACAGAGAGTTCTTATTGGTTATACGAGCTAGCGTTCCTAGCTCGTTATTAGTTAAACGTTACAGGGTTTGCCTATATAAGGCGGGTTTTACTGCTGTTGAATTGAAGAAGTCATAATGTAAATAAAGAGCTGAAGTTCACCGTTCAGAGGCTTGTCTCCATTCTTTCTCGCCCATGCTCAAAACATAGCAATAACACTCCCAGCCCCTCCAAAGCCAGCCAGGTGGTTGCGAGAGGAGGAGGACGAAGGTCACCCAAAGAGAAGCCTCTGCCATGACTGTTATAGTTTATCAGCCAGCTCTGATTTCCAGAAATAAAAAATAAAAAAATAGCCAAGAGCCCTCAAAAAGAGCTTGCTGGCTTGGTCCAGCCACGGCTTTCTGAGAGAGAGAGAAGAGATGCAGAGACAGGTTTGGCAGGGCCCAGCCCCCTTTTCCTGCTGCCCTGAGCTTCTTAAAGTCATGGCTGGGTGGACACTGTGGGCCCATCACTCTTTCCAATGTCCCCTCCTCCCAGATCCAATTCCCACCCCGCCAGCCCTAGTATTAGTGAGGCACGTCCAGCACCAACAATTCGCAAGAGTGAGGTGCCAGAGAGTCAGCCATTTCTCCATCCCCCACTGTCACCCTTACCTTCTAAGGCCAGGTGAGGGAGGGCAAGGGGTGGGGGCAGCCAGTGATGGGACAGGGAGCCACAGCCGAGGGCCCAAAGAGCTGCATGTGGCTCTTGAGCCACAGGTTGCTGACACCCAGTCTAGACTCTTCTTAAAAACATCCATTAAAAACATTCCAACCATTGTTTCTTGTCCTGCCCTCTGGTGCTTTGGAGAATAATTTGACCTCTTCTTCTCTGTGGCAGCCCCTCAAATACTGCTATCATGTCACTCCTAATTCTTCTTTTCTTTAGATTAGCCAAACCCATATTCTGCAGTCATTCTTCATATGTTTTGGTTACCAGGCCTTTGATCATCTTAATTGATTTTCTCTGAACTTTTTCCACAGCCTCAACATCTTTTTTGTAGTATGGTGACCAAAATTGGCTGCAGTATTCCAGATGCTGTTACTAGGGTTTTATAAAGTGGTATTAACACTTCATGTGATCTTGATTCTATGCCTCTATTTATACCACCCAGGATTGTATTAGCTTTTTTGGTGGCGGCTGCACACTGCTGGCTCATATTCAGATGATCAAGCACTAGGATTCCAAGGTCCCACTCACAGTTGCTGTTTTTGAGCCAGGTCTCACCTAATCTGTACTTATACCCAGAGGTGGGATTCAGTTTTTTTAACAACCGGTTCTGTGAGCGTGGCTTACTTGGTGGATGTAGCTTGGTGGTCATGTGACTGGGTGGGCATGACCATCTCAACATCACTCATGTCAAGGGGCTCTTCTCATCACCTGGCCTCTCATGACTGTGCAGATGCTGCAATGGTCATAAGTGTGAAAAATGGTGATAAGTCACTTTTTTCAGTGCCATTGTAACTTTGAATGGTCACTAAATGAACTGTTGTAAGTCAAGGATTACCTGTACAAAAATACAAAAAGCTTCTTTGCTTGCAAAAAGCTGTCCTAAATACCAATCATTAGATTAAAAATACCTGCAAGCCAGAGTTACAAATCAGGCAGATTGAGGAATGAAAATAGTTAAAATGCAGTGATAACTATCAAGCAGCCAACTCTTGCTCGTAAAGTGAAACCCTTTAGCAGAGAGGTTATTTAAGCTCTCCAGAAAAAGCATACCCAGGAAAAGCAATCCTTAGATCCATTTGCACCACTTAAAGACTCACTCACCTCACAAGGTATCCTAAGGAAATCATCCAGATTTAAGGAAAGATCACATGCCCCTCAGAAAGGCAGTAAAACAAATGAGTGCCAAGTTTGCATCCTACCTCTTGGAAGTATACCGCAAAAGGACAGTGCCAGAGCAGTGAGGAAGACCCCCTCCCCAGATAGAAAAAGAAACCACAAGGCAATAAAAAATTCAAACGCAATGCAAATAATTAAATCACAACAGTAGATGTTGCTTGTTGAAGCTGAATAGGGAAAAGTATACGATCAATAAACACAGGATTAAACTTCACCAGAGGTTCAACTGGTTTGCACCTATTAGGGAGAACCGGTAGTGGTGATTTGGCATGGGTCTCAGAACTGGTAGCGATCCCTAGCTGGCCACGCCCCTGAACATAGAATAAAAGATATATTTGTCAAGAGTCAAGAATCATAAGTTACAACATTTAATATCGTCATAGGGTACAGATTTTCCTGTTGTGGCGCTACAGCAGTGTGGGGAGAGAAGAGAGAGCTCTGCTCTCTCATCCCCAATATGCACACTTGGAGGCCCAGGAGAGGGTGCATAGACCCTGGAGGGGAAGACAAAGGTGTAGAGAAGCCCAAGAAGAAGGTTGATGGTAGCGACGGTCGGCAGTTTTGAGGGAGACCTCATTTACTCCAGTGTGTAAAAAATCGGCCATCTCAATGGCAGACCAAAGCCATGGTACTTTCACACAATGAGGACGATTCCAGAGTGTGAGCAGCATTTTGGATGGATAGGCAGAAAGTGAAAGTTGGGGAGAGGAAACAGCAGAGGAAAGATGGCAGAACTGTGAGTCTTTTTTTTAAAAAAAAAAACAAATTTTATTAATTTTACAAAAACAGTGCACAAACAATCAAGGCATAACAGCTTACAAATTCTTTTCTTTAAAAAAAATAATAATAATTAAAGAAGAAAACCAATAGAACATACAAAATGATTCCAAATTATAATATCAATATTTACGTTATCTATTTAACTTCATATCTTATCCCAACTTCTCCTTTTCATTCTAATTATCCAAGTTATTTCTTGCTAATTAAAATTTTATTGCCTTTTATCAACATACAAAACACTGAACATAGAAAACAAAACAAAATCTAAAACATCTTTTCTGAAGGCTGCTTGATCCCAAGTTAAAACTCTACACAGAGACAAAATTCACACTTCATATTCACTTTATATATCCTTCCATATCTTATTACCATTTTCAATATCATTCTTTGTCTGTTCTATTTCCAGCTATCCATTCATCTTTTTTCTTTTACTATACTTCTCCTATACACTAATTGGAGTGACGCCTTTAACTCATTGCCCTAACTTAAAAGTACTTCATATAACACTTAATTTATCTTGGGATTCTGTTTAGTACATTCTAAAATTACACAATAAATTTTATAAGAAAGATCAATAACTAAAGAAAAAACCTATATAACCACTATCCATATCATTTAAAAAGAAAAAAAACCTAATCATATATATTAATACTCATGTATATCTTAAACATTCTACTCTAGATACACATATAAAAACACAGTCTCATGTACCTTCCAGAATCCCCCCCTTTTTTTCCCAATTAGATTCACCCATTGTCTCTAAATAAGCTTTTTTTCTTTAAATCTTGCTTCCCACCATTGAGGCTTTTCCTCCCCCCCTTTCTGTCTTGCTTATTCTTCTCCTTGCCCTTTTTACCCCTTTGTCTCTCCTCCTCCCTTTTCTTACTCCCTTTCCATTGCTTTCTAACCTTTCCTCTCATTTTTCTCTTTTTTGGTTGTTTTTTCAAACCTTAAAATCCCCTTTTTCTTATCCTCTTTCTTCTCCTCCCCAGAAAAAACCCATTGTTCATCAAAGATGGCTTCTTCTTCCTCTTCTTCTTTGTCCCAGTCATTCTGCTGCGTAATCAACTTTTCATAAGTACATAACGCCATTTCTAAAAATTGAAATAAAGTGCCCAAAGTATCTTTTCCATCTTGTTCTTCCTTTTTATATTTTTGATATTCAGTCTTTAGTTCATCCACAAGCGATGCCATCATGAAAAGAGAAACTTTTCCCAAAACAACTACCCAATATTTTTAATCAAGAATTTTTAAAAAAAAAAAATTCCAAAAATTAATACCTTTCTTCCTTCTTCTATTTCTCTTTCTGGGGTTACTGTTTAATCAAAGAGGTCCAATTACCATATACCTTTCTTTGGGATTCTAGGCAATCTTCTCCTTTTTCAGCTTCTGCTCCAATTTTTTTTCCTCTCCCTTCCCACTTACAACAATTTTTTTTTTAAATGATCAGAAATCCATACTTCCAATAAGGGTTTTCCAATTTCTTAAATTATTAAGTCCAATGTCCAAAGAGTCTTTTGTCCCTTGGCTTCAACTTTCAAAATAATTCACCTTCAGTGCCCAAATAAATTTCAAATCTTCATCTGCTGTTTCTATGGGGTGGGAGAGTGAAGAAAAAAAAAAAGTTCCCTTTAACAGCTTTCTCCGCAGCTTTCCGATCTTCTTAGGGATACAATGTATCCTCCAGCAATTCAGACAGTTCAGTTCCAGAGAGTTTAAAAGATGTTAATTGACCCGGCTCAGCCAGCACTTTCACTTTTCTTACTTCCTCCAGCACAATCTTACCCGGTTGCATGCTTCTTCGTGGTGGCCATTACTGACCGCCGCTCCATCACCTCGGGAAAAATGGGTTTTTTCTGGACAAGGAGGGGGTTTGTGACACCCCCAACCCCCTGTCCGGCTCCCCTCTCTCTTCGGCTGCCTCTACAGGGCAGCCATATCCCCCTGACCCATTTGGATCGGGGGCACCTCGGCGGCAAGCGCAGTAGGAATCGTGAACAGTCGCGAATTCCTGCTGCCACCAAAGCCACGCGGAACCGGAAACCCTCCAGAACTGTATACGATCAATAAACACAGAAATAAACTTCACCAGAGGTGGTATTCAACTGGTTTGCACCTATTCAGAAGAACCGGTAGTGGTGATTTGGCATGGGTCTCAGAATTGGTAGCGATCCCTGGCTGGCCACGCCTCTGAACTGGGTCGCCCGCTTGTCCCAGTCACTCTCCTAGCTTTCCCTACCACATGGTGGCCATGGTGCAGCTCAGGCGGATTTCCCAGAGCTGTTACACATGCGCACTGCATGTGCAGCTTCTATATATGCAGTACGCATGTGCAACAGCCCTGGGACAACTGCTTGCCTGCCTGCCCTCCCAGAGCACATTTCTGCCTTCTCCTGGCTGATGCACCTCTCCAAGCCCAGCCCGGCCTGGCGAGCCAACAGGTGTGTGGGCGGATGTCCCAGGGCTTCTCGCTGCCTTTGTCCCGATATGCCTGCAGCAGCCCCTCAGGCCAGCTGAGCCAGGAGCCACCATTCCCAGGCTTCTACTTTCCCATGCTTGGTCGATGCCTCTACACCTTGCCTGAAGTGGCTGGTTCTCCTGCCCCTCACCCTCCCCTCCCTCATCTGGCCTGAGAAGGTAAGGGTGATGGCAGTGGATAGTGAAGCGGCCAGGTCCTATCTTCCCCTCTCTCTCCCCCACTCTGTGTGTGTGTGTGTGTGTGTGTGTGTGTCAAAGCCACAGCTGGGCTTTCCTTGGTGCTCTTTGCTTTTTTCATTTCTTCTTTTTGGAATCCAGATTGGCTGAACAAGGATCGCCAGCCATGCTGGAAGAATCTCTTTGGGTGACCCATTTCCCCCTCCCCCTCCACTCACAACTGGCAGCCGTGGCAGGGATGGGAGGATGGCGTGCATACCTGAGGAGGAGAAGGAGGAAGAGGAGAGTCACCCAAAGAGTTGCTTCCAGCACAGCTGGTGGTCTTTGTTCAGCCAGTCTTGATTCCAAAAAGAAGAAATGAAAATAGCAAAGAGCACCAAGGAAAGCCCAACTGTGACTTTGAGGGAGAGACACACACACAGAGAGACACACAGAGTGGGGGAGAGAGAGGGGAAGATACAGAAGAGCACTTGGCCAGCCGTGGCTTTGAGAGAGGGGGGGGAAAGAGGGAAAGAGAGAAAAAGAGGGAATGAGAGAGGAAGGGAGAAAGACAAGAAAGAAAAGATAGAGAAAAGAGAAAGATAGAAAAAAGAGGTCCGGGGGCATTTGTACAAAGTGCTGCAGCTGGTGATCCTTGTTCAGCCAGTCTTGATTCCAAAAAGAAGAAATGAAAAGTTAACAAGAGGTTCTAAAAAACTGGATAGAACCAGTAGAACCCCACCCCTGCTTACACCTTTGATTTTTCCTGCCTAAATGTAAACCTTTGCTTTTCTCATATTGGATAGGGCCAATTGTTCAAGTTTGTCAAGATCTTTTTTTATAATATAATAGAATTCTCTATTGGCCAAGTGTGATTGGACACATAAGGAATTTGTCTTGGTGCATATGCTCAGTGTACATAGAATAAAAGATATATTTGTCAAGAGTCAAGAATCATAAGTTACAACACTTAATATCGTCACAGGGTACAGATTTTCCTGTTGTGGCGCTGCAGCAGTGTGGGGAGAGAAGAGAGAGCTCTGCTCTCTCATCCCCAATATGCACACTTGGAGGCCCAGGAGAGGGTGCATAGACCCTGAAGGGGAAGACAAAAGTGTGGGGAAGCCCGAGAAGAAGGTTGATGGTAGTGACAGTCGGCAGTTTTGAGGGAGAGCTCATTTACTCCATTGTGTAAAAAATCGGCCATCTCAATGGCAGACCAAAGCCATGGTACTTTCACACAATGAGGACGATTCCAGAGTGTGAGCAGCATTTTGGATGGATAGGCAGAAAGTGAAAGTCGGGGAGAGGAAACAGCAGAGGAAAGATGGCAGAACTGTGAGTTTTAAAATAGAATACGAAAGTCCGATCAGAAAATGGTGATCCAGCAGTGAAAGCAAGGAACTTTTAAGATAGAGAACTGGAGCCGATTTATTTGAGGACAGAAGATTGACTGATGCTTTGGATTTGTTCTGATTAACTTGGAGCTGATTAAGGCAGAGGGTTCAGATATTTGGAATTTAACTTGATGGATTTGTGATCTGAAAACGAAGAAGAAAGGTGAAAGGAAGAGACAGAACTGGACTTAGAAATAGAATGGAAGTGACCATTTGAGACTGCATAGAGAGAAGAGAAGCTGACGCTATAGACTGTGACAAAACAGAATGTGAATAGAAAATAATTGAACAATAACTGAGTTATACCGAAGAAACAATTAATGAAATAACATCTTGATTAAGGTTTAATTGAATTTATTAAGCATTTAAAAACTTAAATGATATGAAATTGTGAAAAGATTAATGAATTGCAATATGGATGATTATTGATTGATTATTACTATCTAATTAATTCTATATCTTTATATTTATATTTATCACTTGTTTAAAATAAATTAAATTCTAGTGTTAAGGATAAATAATATAGTTGATACAATACAATACAATAATATGATATAGCTGAATAAGAATAACCTATTGTATCTATACTTTGCCCTATTTTATCTTCTTTTTTCTTTCCTTCTTTTTACTTATAATATTTTGTTCTCCCCCTTTTCCTTTTATCTTTTTTTATTGGTGAGCTTCCTAACCCTAACTTTGATATAAGATAGAATTAGTCCTGAATAATATAGATATATAACATAACAGGCTAGATCTGTGGAAAGATACATATTAAGGGGAGTTATTGAATAGAATTGATAATGAAGATAAGACTAAAAAGTGAATGATAAAGTGGGAAGAAATTTATAATAACATTAAGAATATGACCAGCATTACAATGATGACTTCGAAAGGGAAAAATCTGGTTTCAGTGTCCATTGCTTCTCTCCAGCAAGCCAAAAAACAATAGAAGGAATGTTGAATATAGAAAAAACAAGCAATACTGCTAATATGCAAATGATGCAAGCAACATTGTCAGCCATCCAAGAAACTATGCTTAAAATGCAGGAGACAATGGCAAATAATCATACAGATTTAAAGACAGAAATGGGAGAAATGAAGGGTAATATCCAAAAACTGGATGAGAAGATGGGAATGATTCAACAGACAATGGAGAAGAACAATAAAAAAATAAAGAATATAGAAATCAAAGCCGAACAAACTGATAAGACATTGGAAGGGATGGACAGAAAAGTAACAGAGATTAATAGAGACTTGGAAGATTCGATAATTCACCTCAAAATGGAATGTGCAGCATTTTATCTGAGGTTCCAGAATGTACCTGAATCTAAGGATGAAGATCTAGGAAACATAATGTAGCAACTAATAGCAAAAGTATTGCAGAAGGATCAACAAGAGATCATAAAAGAACAAGACAAGATCTTTCGAATCCACACAAATTACATGAGATGAAATAAGTTGCCAAGGGAGATCCATATTAGGTTTTCCAGAAAAAACATAAGAGACATTGTTTATAGAATTACAAAGGATGAGCCGATGGTGTACAAAGAAAAAGAGATTATGGCCCTAAGACAGATCCCAAGGTGAGTGAGAGAGTTAAGGATGGATTATAGATCTCTGGCGATACTTCTGAACAAACAAAATATCTGGTTCCGATGGCTGGTGCCAGAAGGAATGCTGGTGACATGGCAAGAAAGAAGAGCAAAAATTGATAACATCAAAAACGCACAAGAATTCTATGATCAGTTAGTAGAAATGGAAGAGGAAGGGAGCAGCAAAGAAGAGTTGGAAAGTAAGAGTCAAGAGGATCAACAGGAAGTTCGGCAACAAGGAATACAGGAGAAGAAGAAAAAGGTAGAGAAGAGAACATCCAAGAAGATAGGGACTGAGAACAAGACCATTAAGAGAAGCAAGAACCAACAGAAGATTTATGTAGACCTATAATTGATAACAGATGAAGAAATCAAAATACTTTCAATAAACATCAATGGATTGAACTCCCAGATTAAGAGAAAACAAATATTGACCAAATTAACAAAACAAAATGTTGACATAATATACCTACAGGAGGTACATATCCAAAATCAACACAGAAAATACCTAGAATATCCCAAATTTGGAGTACTTTTTACAGCATTGGCAGACCAAAAAAAAGGGGAGGTGGTATGTTATGTTAAAAGGGGGATAAATGCAAAACAAGTATATACAAATGAACAAGACAGAATTTTAATGATACGAATAAAAATATATCAAAACCAATTACTACTGGTGGGGATTTACACCCCCAATGATAACCAAAAGGAGTTCTACAAAAGATTACCGTATATACTCGAGTATAAGTCGACCCAAATATAAGCCGAGGCATCTAATTTAACCACAAAAACTGGGAAAACTTATTGACTCGAGTTTAAGCCGAGGGTGGGAAATGCAGCAGCTACTGGTAAATTTCAAAAATAAAAATAGATACCAATAAAAACTTTCACTAGGACAGTTGAGAATAAGTTTGATGTTCACAATTTCCTCTTTGAAAGAGACCAGTAAATAGGGAACAAGAAGATGAAGAAAAAGAAGTGTGTTTTTTCACACTTTTCACACTGCAGTGAACAAAAATGGCATCACAGGAACAGGCTTATTCTCAGCTCAAAGGTTTGTTTCTGATTTCTTCCCTGATTTAAGGGAAATTTGGGAAACGATCTCACTATCATGAAAAGTTTGATTGATTCACTAACCCAAAAGATGATGATGATGACAGTGGTAGGCAGGAGTCACTCTCTCCCTTGCAAGAAAAAACCAAGAGCCGTTCTTATGATATCTCTCTCTCTCCCCCCCCCCAACAAAGTCAAGCCCTTTCCAGCACGCACGCGCGATCCGCCCCCGCCCCTTTGCACCTTGCAAATGCAAACCCCCAGGGTTTTTGCATTTGCAAGGTGCAAAGCGGCGGGGGCGGATCGCGCGCGCGTGCTGGAAAGGGCTTTACTGTATTACGGGGAGAAAGAGAGAGAGGGAGAGATCATAAGAACGGCTCTTTTTTCTTGCAAGGGAGAGAGTGACTCCTGCCTCCCACTGTCATCAACATCTTCTTCTTTTGGGTTAGTGAATCAATTAATTTGGGAAATGATCTCACTATCAGAAAACAACACGAGCTGCCACCACCACCTCCTCCTCCCCCTCCTCCCGAGTGGACTGAAAGCAGCTGGAGCTGAGGAAATGAAGCTGAGTGGAGCGACCTCGGCTCGCGTTGCTTTCTCAACCTAGAGCTCAGAAAACAACGCGAGCTGCCACCCCCTCCTCCTCCCCCTCCTCCCGAGTGGACTGAAAGCAGCTGGAGCTGAGGAAATGAAGCTGAGTGGAGCCGAAGCAACCTCAGCTCGCGTTGTTTTCTCAGCCTAGAGAAAGGGGAAGGGGGCTCATCTGGACCAAGGGTGAGTCTCCCCCTCAGTTTCCCCTGAAGGATCTTCTGTCGCTTTTGCCTTCTCCCTACATCTTCCCTCTGTTAAAATCCCCCACACACACGCACACACTTATTTTCGGTTGGATAGATTTCGTGTCTGAGCATTCTCACATGGCGGTGGGTCTTCCCTCCCAAAAAAACAGTTAAAAAAAGAAAAAACAATATATCCTCAAGCAAGAACTTTTCTGCTTCCGATTACCCCCATGCTTAAAAGTTGCAAAGGAAACACAGAAGCAGGGAAGCGGCTGCCCAGCTTCGGAGCTCCACACCATTTTTTTTTCAGAGGGGAATCTGACCTCGAGTATAAGCCGAGGGGGGTTTTTTCAGCACAAAAAATGTGCTGAAAAACTCGGCTTATACTCGAGTATATACGGTACATGATAAAATAATTAGTGTAGGTGAAGAAAATATTTCTTTCATAGGGGATTTTAATGCCATTGTAGAAGTAGAAAAGGATTATGTTAGTATGGAAGAAATTAGGAAGAAAAAAAGAGAATACTACCAAAAACTTTCTATGATCTAAAGAAAGAAATTAATCTGGAAGATATTTGGTGGAAGAGGAACCTAAATGAGAAGAATTACACATTTTACTCCAGTCCACAAAAATTGTGGTCCAGAATCAATATGGGTGGGGAAATGGGGCAATTGAGAAAGATATCACTGCAGTAGAAATAATGCCTAATATATGGGCTGACCATAATCCGGTGAAAATTACTTGGAGAGGACAAAAGAAAAGAAAAAGGAGATGGATATTAAACCCACAAATTATAAAAGAAAAAGAATACAATCAGAGAATGTTTTATAGATGGTATTTAGCACCAACAAGATTGGCAAGAATTTATCCCAACACAAGTCCAAAATGCTGGAAATGTAAAAAGATTGACGGTACATTTTATCATATGTGGTGTCTATGCTCCAAGACTAGGACATTTTGGATTCAAATTAAAAACTGGCTATAAGAGATTACTGGTTACTAGATTGAGCTCAGACTGGAAACCTTCCTTTTAGGAATTATTAAAGATAGAATACCAAAAGAAACAAAATATCTATTGTTACACATCACAACAGCCACCAGAATAACCTTTGCACAGGTATGGAAAACTCCCAATATTCCTAAAGAACTGATATTACAAAAAGTAACAGAAAGCACTGAAATGAATATTGAAAGAAATTGAAAGAAAGAGGCAATTCTGAATATTTCCTAACGTGGAACAAATGGTATGACTATAAACAGAACAAAAAAATAAGACAAGAAACTTAACTGTAAGAAGCCCTAAGCATATTAAATTGTAAATTTGTAAACTGTGTAGAATATAGAATAATGATTATAGTTAAAGTTATTAATTAATAGTTGATAAATATAAATACAATGTATTAAGATATTTATGATAAGAACATGTATAGATGTCAAGAATGTTGTTGAAACTATGATATTTTATGTTGAAAATTAGAAACTTAATAAAAACATATTAAAAAATAATCATAGGGTACAATAAGCAATCAAATCATACTATTCAATAAAAATCATTAGGATAGAAGCAACAAGGTTAAAGTCATAAGTTGGAGGAGATGGGTGAAAGGAAGGATGGGAGGATTAATAGTAAAAGTAATGCAGACTTAGTAAATAGTTAGACAGTGTTGAGGGAATTATTTGTTTTGCAGAGTGATGTTGTTCAGGGAAAGACTGTTCTTGTGTCTAGTTGTTCTGGTGTGCAGTGCTCTACAGCATTGTTTTGAGGTAGGAGTTAAAACAGTTTATGTCCAGGATGTGAGGGGTCTGTAAATATTTTCACAGCCCTCTTTTTGACTCCTGCAGTATACAGGTCTTCAATGGTGGTAGTAATTGTTTTTTTCTGCAGTCCTAATTACTCTCTGAAGCCTGTGTCTGTCTTGTTGGGTTGCAGAACCAAACCAGACAGTTATAGAAGTGCAGACGACAGACTCAATAATTCCTCTGTAGAACTGTATCAGCAGCTCCTTGGGCAGTTTGAGCTTTCTGAATTGACACAGAAAGAACATTCTTTGTGCTTTTTTGATGACATTTTTGATGTTAGGTGTCCATTTTAGGCTTTGTGATATGATAGAACCTAGAAATTTGAAGATGTTGATACTGTGTTGTCTAGTATTGTAAGAGTTGATAGTACAGGAGGGTTTCTTCTAAAGTCTACCACCATTTCTACAGTTTTGAGTGTGTTCAGTTCCAGATTGTTCTGGTCACACCACGAGGCAAGTTGTACCATCTTCCATCTGTATGAGGATTCATTGTTGTCTCAAATGGGACCAATCACTGCTATATAATCTTCAAATTTCAGTATTTTAACAGTTGGATCATTTGAGATGCAGTCATTGGTATATAGGGAGAAGTGGAGAAAGCACACAGCCTTGGTGGGGGTGGGGGGGCTGTGGTAATTGTACAAGTATCAGATATGATTCTGCATTCACCTGCTGCTTCCTTTCTGTTAATCCCATTTCTGGAGATGGATCAGTCTGACTTTTCCAGGAATCCGTCTCCTTGAGCTGAGTGCCTATAGCCTTCATGCCATCTCTGCAGCTTCAATAGCTTGCACCATGTCTTCAGGAGGAGAATGTCAGATCTAGATAAGTTCCCTGGTATCTGTTCCGGGCTCCTTCTGTGATTTCCTCTTTCTCCTCCATCTTCAATGAGTCTTTGCAGGTCAGTACTGGGGCTCAGCACCCCTATTGATTATTTAGGGATTCAGGTTAATGTCAGCATTCCAGCAAAACCAAACTCCAAATCAAAATCACAGGCATTTTCTCAAAGTTTCCTTTTATTGGAAAAGTCATATTGGCACATCTGGGAAAACCCGAATCTGAGAGTTCTGGGTTTTCCCTCAGTAATTCAAAAGTCAAAACCCAACCCCTGCACCCATCAGTCCATTACATGGTCCAATCACTATCCATCTCAACTTGAGACATCCCTTCAACCACTCCAGATGCAGGAATAACATGACCTTGACCAAAAAGAAGAATGCTATTATGCCTCACTACTAACACTCTAAGAATCCCCCTCCTAATTTCACAGGCACAGAAATTTGGCAGCATGGAAGCTTTTGGTGTTAATATGGCTTCCAAAGCTGACATGAAATTATTTAGACTTCCGATTGCAACATTGTATTCTTAGAGTGAGACATGCATCTCTAGCTATAGTGTGACAATTTAAAGCAGGGGTCTGCAACCTTAAACACTCAAAGAGCCATTTAGACCCATTTCCCACAGAAAATGGTGGGAGCCACAAAATCTGGGTGGATGTGGCCAACTCAACTTCACTCCCACCCAGTATATGACCCACCCAGGATTTTTGGCTCTCAGTGTTTTTTGTGGGAAATAGGTCTCCCCCTCTCTCCCTCATTTGTTTCTCTTTTTCCTCTCTCTCATTCTATCTCTCCATCATTTTCTCATTTTTCTCTCTCTCTCTCTCTCTCCCCCTCCCTCCCCTCCCTCTCTCTCCCTCCCTTTCATTTCTGTTTTTCTCTCATTTTCCTCTGCCTTTCCCTCTCTCTCTTTTCCTTCTTTCCTTCTTCCTTTTCTTTCTCTCCCCCTTCTCTCTCTTATTTCCCCCTCTCTTTTTCCTCTCTCTCATTCTCTCCCTCCATCTCTCTCTTATTTTTCTCTCCTTCCCTCTCTCTCATTTGTTTCTCTTTTTCCTCTGTCTCATTCTATCTCTCCATCATTTTCTCATTTCTCTCTCTCTCCCCTCCCTCTCTCTGTCTCTCTGTCTCTCTCTCTCTCTGTGTGTGTCTTCTTTCTCTCTTGGAAAGCTGAGGCTGGGCCAACCTGGCAAGCTCTCCTTGGGGGACTTTGCTACTCCTTTTCTTTCTTTTTGGCAACTTTTTGGAAATCCAAGCTGGCTGAGGAGAGAGTATGAGCCATGGATGACCCTCCTCCTCCTCCTCATGAGATCCCCTGGCCAGCTGTTTCAGGGCCAGGAGGGCACACATGAGTGGGCATACCTTCCTCAAGTGAATGGAGCAGTGCTGCTGCCACCATTGATTGAAAAGTGTTCTCCAGGCATCTTTAAACCTCGCATGGGGGACTTTCATCACAATGCTTTTCAATGCTTTTCAACACCGGCAGCAGCACTTCTCAGCTGGAGGAGTAAAGAAGCTCAGGGCAGTGGGAAAAGTGGGTTGGCCTCACAGAACCTCACATGCCCATCCCTGGCGGTCAAGCTTGGAGAAAGCCCAGTTAATCCACCCGTTCCTTCACTGCACTTTGGCCGAATCCAGGCAGTCACTTGAGAAGGGTATCCCCGCTCATGTGTGCCCTCCCACAACAGCTGGCCAGGGGGTTGTGTGAGGAGAAGGAGGATCATCTTTGGTGAAGCTGCCATTGCAGCTCTTGCTCGCTCCTCAGCTGTGGAATTGTCCCCCTTTCTATTGTGACCTCCTCCCAGGTCCCTTTCCCATCCCACCAACCCTCATTATATTAGCAAGTTTGGCATCAGCCACGGCCAGTTGGGCCAGTGTCTTGGGGCGGAGAGAGGTCATGCAATTGGGTTGGCAGAGAGCTACAGGAGAGGGGTCAAAGAACCACATGTGGCTCAGGAGCTACAGATTGCCGACACCCAGTTTAGAGAAGAAAAACAGAGGTGGTGTCTTTTTACTTTTAGTGCCTTGTGTGTTCTTTTCTTTTGCTTCTCTCTTCCTTAGGGGTTCTCTAATTAGGGGTTAATGGGGGGTTTCCTTTGGGGAAGTTGTGTCTTTTCTTACACTATCAAATTTTGCTACGAGGAGATTTTGAAATATCCTGTCTTGAATGGATTTGTGCTGATTGTGTTTGTCTGAAAGTCTGGCTACCACTTTCAATATGCTAATTATCTTTAAACACCAGTAGCTATTTGTGGCTAGTTTCTTGTTACAGTGTTTTCTTTAGGTGGCTGGCTGGAATATGGAATGACCCTCAGGCAGTTTTTTCTTATTGACTTGGCTTTTCTGAGGTTTTTAATCTTATGGCTGATATTTTACTTTGGAAAATGGGGGGTTATTTGATTTTCCCCCAGTCTTGGTAAGGGTTGGGGTTGAGATTAGGATTAGGATTAGGGTTGAATATGGATTAATGTATTTCAGCTGTAACAGTTTAAACCACCCCCCTTGCTAATCAGGTCCATAATTTATGTGTCAACCTGCAAAATGACTTCAACTGAAACCATACTTGCTTCTGCTTTGTTTCTTGGTTGCCATTCAAGGAGGGGAGGGGGAATTTGGGAGTGTGGTACCTCACCTGGCAAACCATAACATCTACCAGCCAGCATGTGAGAACCAAGGTCATGTCAGTGGATACTTGTCAAAGCTGGTTGGGAATCTGGGACTGGACTGATTGGCCCATATAACCTGAGAGACCTAGGGTGGTAGGAAAATCTTAATCTTTTAACTATTCCTATGCATGGAAATAATTTAAAGCTTTACCTTTCCAAGTGCTGATATGATGTACCCAATAAAGGGTTTCTTGAACCTGAACAAAGTCTCAGAGTCCTGACTTCCTGGACTTCAATTTTGGAACAACAACATTATAAACTTTTAAACACCAGTAGCTATTTGTGGCTCTATTTGCTAAAATACTATATATCATTAAAAATATGAAAAATATGAAAAAAAAATTACCAATCACCCAATTTGACTTACCATCTATCTACTGTAAAACAGGTAACAAGTAATCCCAACAACTAGCTAAACTTCAAAGCCCAATGTTAACAATCTATTATTTTATTTAACTCCCAAAATGTTCTCAAATGTCTTTTAAACTACCATAATCCCACTGCAATCATTCTCAGATCCATTTAGGATCAAATATTCTGGATTGTGTCTTAATAATAAAACTTTTTCTCAAAATTGTAACCATGTTCTTTACAAATCTCACTTCCCAAAGTCATATGTCTCAATTGAGACTATCCCTGCAACACTTTTTATCAATCAGAACTGAGCTGGAAGAAACCTTGGAGGTCTTCTAGTCCAACCCCATGCTCAAGCAGGAGATCCGATACCATTTCAGACAAGTGACTGCCCAGTCTTTTCTTTGAAAACTTAAAAAATTAACCACTGATAACTTCTGAGGGCAAGCTGTTCCACTGGTTAATTGTTCTCACTGTTGGAAAATTTCTCCTTATTTCTAGGTTGAATCTCTCCTTGATTTCATTTCATCCATTTTTTGTTGTCCTGCCCTCTGATGCTTTGGAAAATAAGTTGACTCCCCTCCGCTTACTGGCAGCTCCTCAAATACTAGAATACTGCTATCATGTCCCCCTAGTCCTTCTTTTCTCTAGACTAGCCAAACACAAATCCTGCAGCCCTTAATCATCTTAGTTGCTTTTCTTTGAGCAACTTTATCCAAACTCTCAACATCTTTTTTTTTTTAATTTGGTGACCAAAATTGTATGCAATATTCCTAGTGTGGCCTTATTAAGACTTATTAAGGTGGTACTAATATTTCATGTGATTTTGATTCTATGCCTCTGTTATACAAACAAGGATTGCATTTGCTTTTTTGGCCCCTGCTGCACAGTGCACATATTCAAGTGATCATCTACTAGGACTCCAAGGCTCCGCTCATAATTACTATTTTTGAGCCAGTTTTTGCCTAATCTATACTTGTACCTTTGGTTTTTACTGTCTACATTAAAACCTTGCTTTTCTCCACATTCAATTTCATTTTGTTAGATAGGGCCCATTGTTCAAGTCTGTCAAGATCTTTTTGAATCCTGATCTTGCCTTCTGGGGTGTTAGCTATTCCTGCCAGGTAAGTGTCATCTACAATTTTGATGAATTTCTCTTCTATTCTCTCATCTAAGTCATTTATGAAGATATTGAAGAGTACTGGGCCTAAGACAGAACATTGTGGTATCCCACTGTTTACTTCCCTCCTTGTAGATGTAGTACCGTTAAGAACTACTCATTGTGTATGGTTTTCAGCCAGTTAAAAATCCATCTGGTGGTGATGCTCTCCATCCCATAGTTTTCTAGCTTACCAAGTAGTAGGTTGTGGTTGACTTTGTTAAATGTTTTACTGAAATCTAAGCATTCCATGGCTATAGCATTTTGCTGGTCTTTGTCAAAGAATGAAATAAGATTGGTTTGGCATGATCTGTTTTTAACAAACCTGTGTTGGTTTCTAGTTATAACTTTATTTGTTTATAGATGTTCATAGATCTGTTTTATTGTTGTTGTTGTTGCTGCTGCTGTTGTTGTTGTTGTCTTTTCCAGTGTCTTTCCAGGTATTGATGTTAGCCTGCTATTCTATAGGTTGGGCTATAGTTTCTTTTTGTGTGAAGACTGATGCAAAGAATGAGTTAAGCAGTTCTGCTTTCTTTCTTTTTTTTTTTGAAAAATATTTTATTAATTTTCTACAAACAAACAAGACAAACATTTTGTGCATTCATTCTGAAGTCTCAATTACAATTATGTTACATAACAACTCATATTGTCAATCCAAACTTATATATCCTAATATCACTAAAAAAAGTTTTTGACTATATTTTTAATCATTCATGCTTTATGAGCTAACAATACTTTAAACCAGTTTACTCTATAACAAATCTTATAATCATATCAAATCAATCCTAAAAAGCCCTTTATAAATATAATGTCAAATAACAAAATAATAGCAAAATAGCAAAATAAAGATATTCCTTACTGTCTAGCATTCTAAATATTCTATTATCGTATTTTATCATCTAGCCATTGATAAAAAAGATCCCAAATTTCATAAAATTGTTTATCCTCTTGCTCTCTAATTTCAAATGTCAATCTACTCATCTCAGCACATTCCAATATTTTCTTAATAATTTCTTCCTGTAATGGTATTTTCTCATTCTTCCAGTTTTTAGCAAATACAATCCTAGCCGCTGTTAATACATTTACAATCAGGTACTTCAAATCTTTACTATATATATCAGGTAAAATTCCCAATAAGAAGATCTCTGGTTTCAAGTCTATATGTTTCTTTGTCATTTTTTCCAACCACATGCGAATTATAGTCCAATATTTTCTAGCATCCTCACAAGTCCACCACATATGGTAATACGAGCCGGGTATCTGATGACATTTCCAGCATTTTTCAGATTTGTTCTTAAACATTCTTGCTATTCTTGTCAGGGGAAAGTGCCACCTGTAAAACATCTTATACAAGTTTTCTTTATATGCTGTTGACATTGTCATTTTATAATTTTGAGACCACAATTTCTGCCATTTCTCAAGATCAATCCCATATCCAAAATTCTTCCCCCAAACAATCATAGTTTCTTGTTCTTCCTCTAATTTCATTCCCAGTAAATAACCATATAATTTTTAATCAGTACCCATCAAGATCTTATCTAAATCAGTCTGCTTATCATAGAATCCCTCCGTTTTAGAATCTTCATCATACCTTGAATGTATTTGCGCATATGAAAACCAATTCATCCTTATACCTTGTTCCTCTAAGTTTTGGATCGATTTAAGTTCACCCTTTTCATCCAAAAGTTCCCCATATCTAACTGTTTGTTCCCTCTTGTAAATTATAGGATAGGAAAAAGCTTCAATGGTCGATAACCAAACTGGAATTTTCAAATAACATTGTCTTTTTATCTTCTCCCACTTTGACCACAAAGACTCCCCATATAATGTCTTCTAAAATAACCCTGTGTTTTAGTTCCCTTATACCATAAAAAAGCATGCCAGCCCAACAGCAAATCATGCCCTTCTAATGTCAACAATCTATGCTTTCTTAATGTTATCCATTCTTTGATCCACATCAAATTTGCAGCTTGATAATACAATTCCCAATTAAGCAGGCCAAAACCTCCTCTAATTCTAGCATCTTGTAAAAGCTTTAGCTTTATTCTCGCTTTTTTTACCTTGCCACATAAACTTCAACATGATTTTATTTAAATCTTCAAAATAGTCTTTTCCAAGCCTAATTGGTATTGTTTGGAACAAAAATAAAATTCTAGGTAGAATATTCATCTTGATTGTTGAAATTCTCCCTATTAATGACAATTGCAAGTTTTCCCACTTCTTCAAATCTGTAGCTATCTGTTGCTTGAGTTTAATATAATTATTCTCTTTTAATGTGCTACATCTTGCTGTCAAATATATCCCCAGATACTTAACCTTATTTGTAATTTGGATTTTCAAAAGGTCTGCCAGTTCTTCTCTTTGTCTCAATAGCATGTTCTTTGTCAAAATCTTTGTTTTATCTTTATTTATTTTCAAACCAGCCATCTCACCATATGTCTCTATCTTTTCCAATAACTTTGGAGCTGTTTCTAACGGGTCTTCCAGAATAAAAGCTAAATCATCAGCAAAAGCTTGTAGTTTAAATTCTTCCTTCTTAATTTTCATTCCTTTTATGCTTTTATCATCCCTAATATTTCTATTCAACACTTCCAAGGTCAACACAAATAGCAAAGGAGATAGGGGACACCCTTGTCTTGTGCCTTTTCTTTTATTAATAAAATCTGTAAGTTCCCCCTCCATCATTACCTTTGCTGTCTGTTTATTATATATGGCTTCGATTGCTTGAATAAATTTTTTAGCAAAACCCATCTGTTCCAATAGTAATAACATAAATCTCCAGTTCACGTTGTCAAATGCCTTTTGAGCTTCTAAAAATATCAAAGCCATTTGCTTTTCAGAATGAGCCTCATAGTATTCCAAAGTATTGAAGATTACTCTCATATTGTCTCTGATTTGTCTCTTTGGCAGAAATCCATTTTGATCTGGGTGAATAAAATTATTTAAATATTTTTTAAGTCTTTCTGCTAAAATTGATGCAAAGATTTTATAGTCTGCATTCAATAAGGAGATGGGTCTATAGTTCTTAATTTGCAGTGGGTCAGCCTCTTCCTTTGGAATAAGTGTAATATAAGCCTCTGACCATGTTTTGGGTATCATCTTCTTTAACATAACTTCATTCATGACTTCTAACAATGGGATACTCAATGATTCTTGAAATGTTTTATAGAATTCTGCCGGGAGCCCATCTGGACCCGGTGTTTTGCCATTGTTTTGTCTCTTAAATGCTTCATTTAAGTCCATCATTGTTATATTGCTTTTTAACATTTCTTCAGTCTCTTTAGGTATCTTCGGTAAATTAGCATTCTGTAAATATTGTTTGACTTTTTCCTCATCAATATTCTCTTGTTTAAATAGTTGCCCATAAAAATCTCGAATAATTTCCTTTTTCTCCTTATTACCATAACAAACTTGGCCTTGATCATCTATTAACTTCAATATTTTTCTTGATTCCTTCTCCTTTCTCAATTTATATGCTAGCCATCTACCTGGTTTATTCGCATCTTCAAAGTAATTCTGTTTAGAATTTCTGATTTTCTGTGCAATTCTTCTTTCTCTATTAATTCTATTTTATGTTTAATTACATCCAGCTTCAATTTAATATCTTTTTTCTGTGGCATTTTCTGTAATTCTTTTTCAAGTCTTTTATACTCATCTTCCAAGGCCTTAGAAGCTTGCCTTTTCCTAATATTCTTTTTTTCTTATATAATCTATTATCAGACCTCTAGCATATGCCTTCATTGTATCCCAAACATTCTGCGTTGAAGTATCTTCTTTTTTATTTTCTCTGAAAAAAAAAGCCAATTCCTTCTCCATCCATTGTATAAAATCTTTCTCCTTTAAAATAGTATTATTTAATGTCCATCTTGATCTTTTTTTTTTTGTCCCTTCCATTTAATTGTCATTGGGCTATGATCTGCCCAAATACTTGTTTCAATATTTGTTTCTTGAATATTGGATATTAATTCTGTTGATATCCAAATCATATCTAATCTGGACCATGATAAATGTCTATTTGAATAAAAAGTATATTGTTTAGCTTTAACATTTCTTTCTCTCCAAATATCTTTTAAAGATAGTTCGTCTGTCATTTTAAAAAAAGATTTAGGGAGAGCTTTTCTATTTTGCTTGGTTGTTGTTGCTATATAGTTCAATTTATTGTCCACAATTCCATTAAAGTCTCCCATCATAATTATATTAACATAGTCCAATCCAGTTATTTTCATGTGTAGCTTTTTATAAAACTCTTCTTGTTTATCATTCGGAGCCTAAATTGCAATCAAGAGTATTTTTATATTATTGTCCATTATTTCCACCATTAATACTCTTCCATCTTCATCAGTGTATATCAGTTTTGCTAGGATAGCCTCTTTAATGTATAGAACCACTCCTCTTTTCTTACATTGAGTCAAAGAAGTAAATATTTTCCCCAATTTTGGCTGTACTAACAATTGTTCATGTTGTTTTTTAATATGAACTTCTTGTAGACAAATTATATTGAATTTTAATTTCTCTAATTTATGAAAAGTTTTCCTTCTTTTAACAGCTGAATTAAGTCCATTTATGTTCATTGTAATCAGTTTTCTTTCTTCCATGATTATGCTTTATATTTAGGTCTAACAGCTCTCGTGGATCTCACTTCACGCTGTTCTTTACTGTCCACCTGTCCACCTACAGCTCCTTTCTCTTTTTCAGTCTCCAGTTGTTCCTCTTGAAACTCAATTAATGAGACCTCTTTCTCTGCCTCCTCTCTTCTTCTTCCAAAAAATTCTGCATGGAAAAGTTCTGCTTTCTCAATTGAATCAATTCTATGTCTCTGCTCTTGCCATGTAAACATTAATCCTTCTGGAATCAGCCATCTATAATTCACTTCGTTTTCCAATAGCATTTTGGTCAGAAATCGATATTCTCTTCTCATCTCTCTCACTCTTCTGGGTATTTGTTTTAAAACCGCAATCTCTTTACCTTTGTATTTCAATGTTTTCTCTCTTACCACTTGTAATATTTGTGTTTTGATGGATTTTTTGGTAAATCTAATATGGACTTCCTTTGGTAATTTATTTCTCATCGCATATCTTGTATAAACTCGATATACCTCATCTACTCCATCCATCATCTTTTCCTCTGTAATTTCCAAAGCATCTGCCAAAATTTCTATCATTATCACAGCCAAATTTTCTCCTTTTTCCTCTTCTATATTTTGAAATCTAAGATAAAATTCTGACCTTTCCATCTCCCACCTCAACATCCCATTTTTTTCTTGTTCAACCACTGTTAATCTACTGTCAATATTTCCAATCTTCTCCTCTCTTTGTTTTCCTTCTTCCTCAATTTTTTGGAATCTCTCCTCATACTTCCCCATCATTTGTTTAATATTTTCCACTTTTTCATCAGTCTTCTCTATTCTTTGTTCAATGATGTCTGATTTTATCTTGAGATCTTGGATTCCTTGCATAATCATCTGTAAAGTTACTATTTCTTGTTCTTTATTTTGCTACAACATTGTCTGAATTAAACGTTGTCCTCCAGCTGGTGGGGAAGCAGAAGCAGAAGTAGAAATGCCAACTGGTATTGGTTTCCTGCTCATTTTAATGCCTCCAAAGCTTCAAATTCTTTTTGACTTTTAAACCAACTGGTAGAATAGTCAATTGTAATCCAAAATGAAAAAATCCAATCGTAAAAGACCCAAAGCCAAAGAAGAAAAAGGAAAAAAGAAAGAAGAAAAATCTTCAGGTTCTTCTTGACTCTAATCCAATTACAAAGTAGTCCACCATAAAAAAGGAAATATAGAAAGGAAAAAAACAAACAAACCCAAAAATGATATTATTGATTAAGAGCCAAAAGAAAAAAAGAAAAGAAAAGAAAAAAAGAAATTCCTTCAGGTTCTTCACACCTTAATCTCAATAATCAAAAAAGAAAAACAAAGTGATCCAAAAGCATGGATAGAAAAAGCAAAGAAGTCCCAATAAAAATAAAGAGAGAAAAATAAAAATAAAGAAAAAACTCTGAGACTTTCCCTTTAAAATAAAAGGCAAAAATAAGAATATTACTAGAATTGAGATTTACAAAAAAGCTGGTGAATGGGGTGTGTATATATATATATATATATATATGTCTGGCATTCAGCTTTTTTCGGGTATTTTCCCACGTGGTGCTTTTAAAGTTGTAGCAACGTTTCAGCAGAATCTCATCTGCCATCATCAGGCTTCTGTATGGTGTTTGTGAGTCAGACTTTTACAGTGGTTTCAGATTTAAATTTGGGGCAGCCTATTGCTGTGTCAGAATGGTTTTTTCTTCCTCCTGATTGGTTGAGAGTCTTGGTCTCTCTCGGCTTCCACAAAAGCAAAATCACCAACTTGATCCACAAAAACACACTGAGACATAATAGAGACCCAGAAGATGAACAGACCAATGGAACAGCTGTCCTGCCCTACATAAGAGGCACTACAGACAAAATTAGTAAGATTCTATACAGACACCACATCAAGACTGCCTTCAAAACAGACAGAAAAATAGCAGCCATCCTCAGGAACCCCAAAGACAAAATTGACCTGGAAAACCAAGGCATATATGAAGTCCCCTGTGCATCATGCCCGGCCACATACATTGGACAGACCAATAGAAGAATAAGCACCCGCCTGGATGAACACAAAAATGCAGTCAAAAAGCTGGAACACACTTCCTCACTAGTCCAACACATGGAAGCCACAGGTCATAGCATCAACTTCAATGGCACCAAAACCCAAGCCACTATAGAAAATCCAAGCCACAGAATCATCAGAGAAGCCATAGAGATTGAAAAAAGACCAGAAAGCATGAACAGAAGAGATGATTCCACCAGGCTGTCAATCATTTGGAAGCCTGCACTCACAAACAAAAAAATCTCCACACCACAAGCCAGGCAAACACCTGGGCACAAACAGATCCCCCCTGATACCTCCAGCTCAAACACACCCCAACCAGGCACCCAGATGAAACCCAACTTCCTAACGAATGATAGCCGTCCATTTACCTGAAGCCAAGCTGCACTAAAGGCCTCCAATAAAGTAACACAATGTTGCCAGCCAATCAAGATACAAAAAGAGCCCCCCCCAAAAAAAAACAGACAGAAGATACTAGTAGCAGAACACAGCAAACTCCAAGACCAATAAACACAGACCAAGACTCTCAACCAATCAGGAGGAAGAAAAAACCATTCTGACACAGCAATAGGCTGCCCCAAATTTAAATCTGAAACCACTGTAAAAGTCTGACTCACAAACACCATACAGAAGCCTGATGATGGCAGATGAGATTCTGCTAAAACGTTGCTACAACTTTAAAAGCACCACGTGGGAAAATACCCGAACAAAGATGAATGCCAGACATGTAAGTACCCGCGAAAACTTAAGAAAACATATATATATATATATATATATATATATATATATATATATATATATATATATATATATATATATATATATAAATATAAATATAAATATAAATATAAATATATAAATATATATATCTGGCATTCAGCTTTGTTCGGGTATATAACAACTCTGCGAGCGAGTCCATGAGCACATGCTGGCGGTTAGAAGGCGAGACCCCCTGTCACAGATGGCAATGCACAGCGTGGATCACGACCATTGTTTTGACTGGGGCGCAGCCAAGGTGATTGGCACAGGTAAAACACGTCACGCCCGTGAATTCATCGAGGCATGGCACACCGGCCCTAACTGCATCAATCGCCACAAGGACATCGACCCCAATTACCAAGGCTTGCGCGAATTTTGGATGACTCGCACGTCGCAAAACAACTCAGCTCGTGCCCAAACAAACAACTGACGAGCCAAGCGCGTGATTGGTGCTCACGCAGCCAATCAACGGAACGCTGACCTCAACGACAAGTAACGAACATATATATATATATATGAACATATATATATATATATATGAGAACACTGCACTTTATTTATTTATCCAAGGCTCTTATTATGACTCTCTTCTCCAGCAGCTTCAAAGCTAAGCCTCAAGTGTTGAAATATTGATAAAAGTCCAGGAAAACACCTGTAATAATATTTTGCTGTGCTCTCCCTCTATCTTATCACATTGAAATGTCCTTGAGAAGGAGTCTTAAAGTATTTTCAAGCCTCTAGTTGGCAGTGTTGCAATGTTTCTTAATGCTCTTTCCCCACCCCAGCCAGAAAAAATGAGTAATGTATACAAAAAGAAAAAGAAAATAGCTAAAGGGAGCCTCTATCCTAGAAAAAATTAAAAAATCAAAAGGAGCATAAAAATATATTTAAGAGAAAATTCAATCCAGTTACCTACAAAGTCACACTTAAGTCCCCAGAAAAAAAGTAAGAAAGAAAAAAAGTATTCTTATTCAGCTATATCATATTATTGTATTGTATTGTATCAACTATATTATTTATCCTTAACACTAGAATTTAATTTATTTTAAACAAGTGATAAATATAAAGATAAAGATATAGAATTAATTAGACAGTAATAATCAATCAATCAATAATCATCCATATTGCAATTCATTAATCTTTTCACAATTTCATATCATTTAAGTTTTTAAATGCTTAATAAATTCAATTAAACCTTAATCAAGATGTTATTTCATTAATTGTTTCTTCGGTATAACTCAGTTATTGTTCAATTATTTTCTATTCACATTCTGTTTAGTCACAGTCTATAGCGTCAGCTTCTCTTCTCTCTATGCAGTCTCAAATGGTCACTTCCATTCTATTTCTCAGTCCAGTTCTGTCTCTTCCTTTCACCTTTCTTCTTCGTTTTCAGATCACAAATCCATCAAGTTAAATTCCAAATCTCTGAACCCTCTGTCTTAATCAGCTCCAAGTTAATCAGAACAAATCCAAAGCATCAGTCAATCTTCCGTCCTCAAATAAATCGGCTCCAGTTCTCTATCTTAAAAGTTCCTTGCTTTCACTGCTGGATCACCATTTTCTGATCGGACTTTCGTATTCTATTTTAAAACTCACAGTTCTGCCATCTTTCCTCTGCTGTTTCCTCTCCCCGACTTTCACTTTCTGCCTGTCCATCCAAAATGCTGCTCACACTCTGGAATCGTCCTCATTGTGTGAAAGTACCATAGCTTTGGTCTGCCATTGAGATGGCCGATTTTTTACACAATGGAGTAAATGAGCTCTCCCTCAAAACTGCTGACTGTCACTACCATCAACCTTCTTCTCGGGCTTCCCCACACTTTTGTCTTCCCCTCCAGGGTCTATGCACCCTCTCCTGGGCCTCCAAGTGTGCATATTGGGGATGAGAGAGCAGAGCTCTCTCTTCTCTCCCCACACTGCTGCAGCGCCACAACAGGAAAATCTGTACCCTATGACGATATTAAGTGTTGTAACTTATGATTCTTGACTCTTGACAAATATATCTTTTATTCTATGTACACTGAGCATATGCACCAAGACAAATTCCTTAGGTGTCCAATCACACTTGGCCAATAGAATCAAGACTGGCTGAACAAGGATCACCAGCTGCAGCACTTTGTACAAATGCCCCCGGACCTCTTTTTTCTATCTTTCTCTTTTCTCTATCTTTTCTTTCTTGTCTTTCTCCCTTCCTCTCTCATTCCCTCTTTTTCTCTCTTTCCCTCTTTCCCCCCCTCTCTCTCAAAGCCACGGCTGGCCAAGTGCTCTTCCGTATCTTCCCCTCTCTCTCCCCCACTCTGTGTGTCTCTCTGTGTGTGTCTCTCTCCCTCAAAGTCACAGTTGGGCTTTCCTTGGTGCTCTTTGCTATTTTCATTTCTTCTTTTTGGAATCAAGACTGGCTGAACAAAGACCTCCAGCTGTGCTGGAAGCAACTCTTTGGGTGACTCTCCTCTTCCTCCTTCTCCTCTTCATGTGTGCACGCCATCCTCCCAGCCCTGCCACGGCTGCCAGTTGTGAGTGGAGGGGGAGGGGGAGATGGGTCACCCAAAGAGATTCTTCCAGCGTGGCTGGCGATCCTTGTTCAGCCAATCTGGATTCCAAAAAGAAGAAATGAAAATAGCAAAGAGCACCAAGGAAAGCCCAGCTGTGGCTTTGACACACACACACACACACAGTGGGGGAGAGAGAGGGGAAGATAGGACCTGGCCGCTTCACTATCCCCTGCCGTCACCCTTAACTTCTCAGGCCAGATGAGGGAGGGGAGGGTGAGGGGCAGGAGAACCAGCCACTTCAGGCAAGGTGTAGAGGCATCGACCAAGCATGGGAAAGTAGAAGCCTGGGAATGGTGGCTCCTGGCTCAGCTGGCCTGAGGGGCTGCTGCAGGCATATCGGGACAAAGGCAGCGAGAAGCTCTGGGACATCCGCCCACACACCTCTTGGCTCGCCAGGCCGGGCTGGGCTTGGAGAGGTGCATCAGCCAGGAGAAGGCAGAAAATGTGCTCTGGGAGGGCAGGCAGGCAAGCAGTTGTCCCAGGGCTGTTGCACATGCGTACTGCATATATAGAAGCTGCACATGCAGTGCGCATGTGTAACAGCTCTGGGAAATCCTCCTGAGCTGCGCCATGGCCACCATGTGGTAGGGAAAGCTAGGAGAGTGACTGGGACAAGCGGGCGACCCAGTTCAGAGGCGTGGCCAGCCAGGGATCGCTACCAGTTCTGAGACCCATGCCAAATCACCACTACCGGTTCTTCCGAATAGGTGCAAACCAGTTGAATACCACCTCTGCTGAAGTTTATTTCTGTGTTTATTGATCGTATACAATTCTGGAGGGTTTCCGGTTCCGCGTGGCTTTGGTGGCAGCAGGAATTCGCGACTGTTCATGATTCCTACTGCGCTTGCCGCCGAGGTGCCCCTGATCCAAATGGGTCAGGGGGATATGGCTGCCCTGTAGAGGCAGCCGAAGAGAGAGGGGAGCCGGACAGGGGGTTGGGGGTGTCACAGACCCCCTCCTTGTCCAGAAAAAACCCCTTTTTCCCGAGGTGATGGAGCGGCGGTCAGTAATGGCCACCACGAAGAAGCCTGCAACCGGGTAAGATTGTGCTGGAGGAAGTAAGAAAAGTGAAAGTGCTGGCTGAGCCGGGTCAATTAACATCTTTTAAACTCTCTGGAACTGAACTGTCTGAATTGCTGGAGGATACATTGTATCCCTAAGAAGATCGGAAAGCGGCAGAGAAAGCTGTTAAAGGGAACTTTTTTTTTCTTCACTCTCCCACCCCATAGAAACAGCAGATGAAGATTTGAAATTTATTTGGGCACTGAAGGTGAATTATTTTGAAAGTTGAAGCCAAGGGACAAAAGACTCTTTGGACATTGGACTTAATAATTTAAGAAATTGGAAAACCCTTACTGGAGGTATGGATTTCTGATCATTAAAAAAAAAAAAACTGTTGTTGTAAGTGGGAAGGGAGAGGAAAAAAAATTGGAGCAGAAGCTGAAAAAGGAGAAGATTGCCTAGAATCCCAAAGAAAGGTATATGGTAATTGGACCTCTTTGATTAAACAGTAACCCCAGAAAGAGAAATAGAAGAAGGAAGAAAAGTATTAATTTTTGGAACTTTTTTTTTGAATTATTCTTGATTAAAAATACTTGGGTAGTTGTTTTGGGAAAAGTTTCTCTTTTCATGATGGCATCACTTGTGGATGAACTAAAGACTGAATATCAAAAATATAAAAAGGAAGAACAAGATGGAAAAGATACTTTGGGCACTTTATTTCAATTTTTAGAAATGGCATTATGTACTTATGAAAAGTTGATTACGCAGCAGAATGACTGGGACAAAGAAGAAGAGGAAGAAGAAGCCATCTTTGATGAACAATGGGTTTTTTCTGGGGAGGAGAAGAAAGAGGATAAGAAAAAGGGGATTTTAAGGTTTGAAAAAATAACCAAAAAAGAGAAAAATGAGAGGAAAGGTAGAGGCAAGGTTAGAAAGCAACGGAAAGGGAGTAAGAAAAGGGAGGAGGAGAGACAAAGGGGTAAAAAGGGCAAGGAGAAGAAAAAGAAAAAGAAAAAAGAATCCAAGCCTCAATTTGACATCACTTTAAAAAACGCCGCTCAAACAGTTTTGGTCAAAAAAAAAAAAAAAAGCCTCACAGGTTTCTTCTTTGTTCAGGGTGCCCTTTCAAGCCTCAGCGAATTTACAACACAAAAGGAATTTCTCACCCAGCCGACACACTTCTTTCCAGCCACTTTCTTTCCAGAGCTGTCCTGACTTCAGCAGCTATGGGGGCTGCCTCTCCGCTGCCAGCAAAAGGGCTTCTTCCAGATCAAACCAGAGATTTTGCGATATCTCTGGGATCCTGGGACAGTACCCTTCTCAATCCCCGTCTCTACGGGACGGTTTATGTCCGTTGGGACCAACCAGGGGCGAAAATATCGGCTGCGATCTCAGAGCCCCAAGATCGCAGCTGTATCGCCGAAACGAAGCTCCGCCTTCCCCCAGTTCTGCTTTCTTTCTGATGCCTGTTACTTCATTGCCATCTTCTCTCTTAAGTATACCTACTATTTCCTTGTCTTTTTTCCTTGTTATTTATATGTTGAAAAAACTTTTTTAAAATTATCCTTGACTTTTGTTGCAAGTCTTTTTCAATTCTGAGCCTTTGCTTTCCTGACTTCATCTTTGCAGATTTGGGCTATCTGCTAATACTCTGTCTTAGTTATGTGTCCCTCTTTCCATTTTTGTACTTCTTTTTGTCTTTCAGTTTATCAGAGAGATCTTTATGCAACCATGCTGGTTTCTTCTTGGATTTCTTGTTTTCTTTCCCCAGTGCTATTGTGTTGGATTGGACTTTTTTATCATATTTTTTTAATTTCCCATGCTTTGTGAGTTGTTTTTCCCTTCAGGATTTTTATCCATTGAATTTTTCTTATGCTTTCTCTGAGTTTGTTAAAATCAGTTCTTTTAAAGTTTAAGCCACAAGCTGGATTATATTCTGTTGCTTGTGTTTGCATTATGTTGAATTCACCCAGGGTTCTGACAACTTCAACTCCCTCTTCTCTATAAGTAAGAATTAGGTCCAATATAGCTTTTGATCAAGTTCCCTCCTCTACCTTTTGGATGAGAAAGTTGTCAGCTAAATTGGTTAGGAATTTGTTTGATCTCCCACTTGCTACAAGTTTGTCTCCCAGTTAATATCAAGAAAGTTAAAGTGTCTCATTACGACTGTGGTGTGTTTCCTACAAACATTTGTAAATAGATTAGCAAAGAGTTATCTATTTCTTCTGCTTGGTTAGGTAGCCAGTAGTATATGACTATAGCAATGTCATTTCCCCCCCTTTTATATTGATCCATTCTAGGAGGTTTTCATCCTTGGTTGTGTATTTCTGTAGAGATGTAATTATCTTTTATGTAATGCAACTCTACTGGCTCTTTTGTTAGGTCTATTTATTAGGCAGGATAATGCCCCATCGATGATTTCAAGATCATAAAAACCAGTGGCTTCTTCTATGTGTGTGTGTGTGTTGTGACTGGGAGATTTGAGCCTGCTGTGTGCTTTGAGTCTGATGTGTCAGAAGACACAGGTTTGAGTGATGAGGAGGGTTTGGCATTGGGATTTGAACCTGCTTTAATGGGAGATGCAGACGTGAGCCAGGAGGATGAGGAAGTGTCAGAATCACCATCCTCTCCAGAACCTTCCTCATCAATTATGCTTCAGGTGTCAGCAGATGATTGACAGAACGTGCCGGAGTCCTTGGGTGATGATCAAGCCGATGAATGTTGGGTTGATGTAAGGACTAGACGTAGGCTGACACATCAAGCACAAATTGAAAGGAAACGTCAAATCAGGGACTGAGTAGAGAGACTGACACACCCTTTCAAGGAATATAAGGAGGCATGTTAGCTTGGAATCCCCATTCGGGTCAAACTTTGTTAATTACGTTTGCAGTTCAGAAAAAGTTTTCTGTTTGCTGTTTGGCTCTGATTTATAGCATTGCTCGTTATCTGGATTTACAGACAGCTTCTGGGAAAGCTGCCAATGACGACTTCAGCCAGAGGAACGTTAACTCTGTTGTTTCTGGTATTGTCTGTTTGTGTTTTTTCCTTTGGACATTTGGACTCTCACCTTGTGGCCACAGGTGAGACAGAATATATATATATATATATATATAATTGTGAAGGTTTGCATCCCGAGATATAAGTTCAGAAGAAAAGGAGATTGCTCTTCGGGAAAAAGTTTTTATTTTTGTTCAGAATTTTCGGATTTGTTATCTCAAGTCCGTCTTCAGTGAACAGTTAGGTGGAGATGTGTCAGGGAAGGAGCTTTGGTCGTTGTTTCTGTCGTTGGTGTCAGCGTTCTATAGATTGGCAGCGCGGGCATCAATCGCGTGATTGGCTTGTCAGTTGTTTTGGGTGCGAGCTGGGTTGTTTTTTGATGTTGTTCATCCAATTATCACGTAAACTTTGATAGTTGGGGTCAATGTCTTTGTGGCGATTAATGCAATTGGTGCCAGTATGCCATGCTTCAATAAATTCGCGTGCATAACGTGTTTTGCCTGTGCCAATTATTTTGGTTGCATCCCAGTTGAAGCAATGATTGTGCTCTATACTGTGTGTTGCTATTTGAGATAGTGGGTCTCTTCTTTTAACTGCTAATGTGTGTTCATGTATTCTTTCGTGGAGTTGTTTTCCAGTTTGGCCAATGTATTTTTGGGGGCATGTTTTGCATGGTATTTCATATATAACGTTTTTCATTGAGGTGATTGGTAATTTGTCTTTACTTGATATGAGTGTTTTTCTTAATGAAGTTGTTGGTTTATGTGCTATATTGATGTTAAATGGTTGTAAGTGTCTTGATATGATTTCTGATACACCATGTATATATGGAAGTGAGTACCATTTAGGTGGGTTTTGTGGGTTTTTGTTGTTTGTGTCTGTTTGTTTATGTGGTTTGTGTCTTAGGCAGTTTTTGATGAAGCTTTTTGGGTATCCATTGGTTATGAAGAGGTTGTATAGAAAGTTTAGTTCTTCTTTTCGTGTTTTTTTATCTTGGCAATAAGTGTAGGCTCGTTTGAAGAGTGTTGAGATGCAGCTTCTTTTGTGTGTGGTAGGGTGGTTGCTTCTGTAGTGGAGTATAATGTCAGCATTTGTTTTCTTTCTGTATACGCTTGTTTGTAATTTGCCATTTTCAAGAAGTTTTAAGTTGACATCTAGAAATGATAGTTGAGTATTATTCATTTCTTCTCGTGTAAATTGTATATCCGGGTGTATTGAATTGATTGCTTTGTGTAGTTGTTCTAATTCAGTGCGTTTGACAATGACAAATGTGTCATCCACATATCGAAGCCATAGTTTTGGTTTGAGATTTGTAAAAACGGATTTTTTCTAGATCTTGTAACACTATTTCAGCTATGAAACCTGAAATAGGAGAGCCCATTGGTGTGCCTTTTTTCTGGAGGTAGAATTTATTGTTAAATTGACAGTAGTTGGTTAGGCAAAGGGTGATTAGCTCCATTACTCTGTCAGTGGGGATATTGATGGGTTTTTCTTCTAATTGTTGTTTAATTATATTTTTGGCATGTTCAAGAGGGATCGATGGAAAAAGTGATATAACATCAAAGGATACCATGCATTCATCTGGTTTTATTTGTATTTCTTTGATTCGTTCAAGAAAGGTGTATGTATTTGTAATACTGTGTTCTGAGTTTGCAATTAAATGTTTGAGGTGTTGGAGAAGCCATTTGGCTAAGTTGTAAGTGGGGGTTCCGATGAGTGAAATTACCATGCGAAGTGGAATGTTCGGTTTGTGTATTTTTGGAAGTCCATATGCTCTGGCAATGGAAGGGCTGGTTATTAGGATGAATTTGCTGTCTTCATTTGAAATGAATTTTTCTTTAGAAAGTCGTTTGATTGTTGAAATTATTGTATTGTTTTGTTTCTTTGTGGGATCATTTTGTAATTCTGTGTATGTTGTGGTGTCTTCTAATAATGTAGTTGCTTTGGTGATATAGTCATCTTTATTCATGATGACTGTAGCTCCTCCTTTGTCTGCAGGGAGGATGACTATAGATTTGTCTTTTCTTAAGGATTGTAGTCCAAGGTTTTCTTTTTTTGTTAAAATGTGATCTGGGTTCTTTGATCTTAGTAAACCTGTAACTGTGTTTCTGATTGTTGATCTGGTGTTATCAGTTATTTCTGGTCTGGAGAGGATTGCTTCTAGGTCAGCCATGAAATCAATGAATTGTGCATCTTTGGTGTTGAATTTTAGTCCATGGGAGAGTAAATTGAGTTCTGTTGTTGTTAATTGTCTTGTTGATAGATTTACAGCTTTTTGATTTGTTTGTGGAGGTGTTGTATTTGAAGTAAGTTTTTGTAATTTGGTTTCAAGTGATGCGCGTTTGGTTTGGCTGCTATTTGATGCTGAAGATTTGATTTTGTCATTAAGTTGTGAAAAAAGTTCTGGATAGAGTTTTTTCTCACATATTGTTTTTAATTGATCGGCTTCGGCTTTAAACCGATGAAGCCGGTTTTGTGCATCTTGAATTAAGACGCGCAGCATGCGGCGGCCGTTCTGAGCGGCTATTTTGTATCCGAACGGCGATTTGACAGGTGGATTGGATTTTACTGACCGTGGCAATACGTTTGTGTCTCTGCATCGGTGTAGAAACCATAGCTGTTGACGTGTAGCGGCTTCTCTTCGGGCAAGTTTTTCCCATTTTCGGGCTTGTCGGAGCGTATCACGCTCTTGGGTATTTCGTATAATTGTGAAGGTTTGCATCCCGAGATATAAGTTCAGAAGAAAAGGAGATTGCTCTTCGGGAAAAAGTTTTTATTTTTGTTCAGAATTTTCGGATTTGTTATCTCAAGTCCGTCTTCAGTGAACAGTTAGGTGGAGATGTGTCAGGGAAGGAGCTTTGGTCGTTGTTTCTGTCGTTGGTGTCAGCGTTCTATAGATTGGCAGCGCGGGCATCAATCGCGTGATTGGCTTGTCAGTTGTTTTGGGTGCGAGCTGGGTTGTTTTTTGATGTTGTTCATCCAATTATCACGTAAACTTTGATAGCACATAAACCAACAACTTCATTAAGAAAAACACTCATATCAGGTAAAGACAAATTACCAATCACCTCAATGAAAAACGTTATATATGAAATACCATGCAAAACATGCCCCCAAAAATACATTGGCCAAACTGGAAAACAACTCCACGAAAGAATACATGAACACACATTAGCAGTTAAAAGAAGAGACCCACTATCTCAAATAGCAACACACAGTATAGAGCACAATCATTGCTTCAACTGGGATGCAACCAAAATAATTGGCACAGGCAAAACACGTTATGCACGCGAATTTATTGAAGCATGGCATACTGGCACCAATTGCATTAATCGCCACAAAGACATTGACCCCAACTATCAAAGTTTACGTGATAATTGGATGAACAACATCAAAAAACAACCCAGCTCGCACCCAAAACAACTGACAAGCCAATCACGCGATTGATGCCCGCGCTGCCAATCTATAGAACGCTGACACCAACGACAGAAACAACGACCAAAGCTCCTTCCCTGACACATCTCCACCTAACTGTTCACTGAAGACGGACTTGAGATAACAAATCCGAAAATTCTGAACAAAAATAAAAACTTTTTCCCGAAGAGCAATCTCCTTTTCTTCTGAATATATATATATATATATATATATATATATATATATATATATATATATATATATATATATATATATATATATATATATATATATCTGAGGTTCTCGTGGGTATTTGTATGTGGATCTTTGGTTATTCGGGTTTTCTCCCGCGTAAGATTGGAAGTATCTAGGCAACATTTTGATGAAGTCTCATTCATCATCTTCAGGCTTGGTCTTCAGCTCTGTGCTTCTCAGAGTGATATGAGCTTGCAGCTGCTTCTTCCTTTTAACTGCTAGTGGGGGTGTGACTTGATTGGGTGGGGGCTTGGCTGTGTTCTGATTGGGTGGGGGGGTGTTCTCATTGGTTGGGGGTTTGGCTGTGTTCTGATTGGTTGGGGGGTTGGCTGTGTTCTGATTGGCTGGAGGCGTGTTCTGTTCAGGTAGGGGCTTGATTGTGCTCAGGTTAGTCTTAGTTGCTGGAGGGTTTGAGCTGGTGAGCTGTGATCTTGCTGTTTGGCTTCGAGTTCGTGGTCGTGCTGCATCTTCATGGTGGAGGTCAGTTCGCTTCAAGTATGGCTCAGAGGGGTTTGAGGTGGGTAGTGATGCAGCTGCAGTGCGGCTTCTGGTCCGTGGTCGTGTTTCATCTTCTGTGTGGGTGTGACTCTGTTTTCTATGTGGAAGTGTGGTGGTGGCATCTTGTGTGGCTCTCAGGGATGCGGGTCTGGTGTCATTCTTCATGTTAGGTACACGTCTGTTCATGAGGGCGGGTTTCCAAATGGCTGGTAGGCGGGAGGTATCATCTCGTTTATTCATGCTGTGTGGGCGTTTTTCTATCTCTATGGCTTCTCTGATGATTCTGCTGCTGAAGTGTTCGGTTTTAGTGATAGTTCTGGTATTTTTAAAGTCAATCTCATGTCCTGTGGCTTTGAGGTGTTGGACCAGGGAAGAGGTCGGTTCTTCCTTTTTGATTGAGTTCTTATGTTCTTCAATGCGTGCACCTATTCTTCTGTTAGTCTGTCCAATGTATGTGGTGGGGCAGGCAATGCAAGGGATTTCGTATACTCCTTGATTTTCCAACTCGATTCTGTCCTTAGGGTTTCTTAGGACGGTGGATATCTTTCTATTTGTGCAGAATGCTGTCTTAATGTTGTGTTTTTGGAGGATCTTGCTAATTTTGTCCGTAGTGCCTTTTATATATGGGAGGAGGGCTTTGCCATTCTCTTGTTCTTTGTCTTGGATTTTGGCTGGGGTTTCTTTTTGGATTAGGTGGGTGATCTTCTTTCTTTGGAATCCATTGGCTGTCAGCACGCCAGTGAGAGTGTGTAGTTCGGTCTCTAGGTGTTGTTCATCGGCTAAGCATTTTGTTCTGGAGATGAGTGTCTCTGCTACGGAATTGATCTGTGCTGGGTGGTGGTGTGAGAGTGCGTGTAGATAGCGGTTTGTATGTGTTTTCTTCTGGTAGATGGTGTGTCCTAGGGAGCCATTGGATTTTTTTTATACCAAGACATCTAGGAAGGGAAGTTGGTTGTTAGCTTCTGTTTCCATGGTGAATTGTATTTTGGGGTGTTGGCTGTTGAGGTGTGTGAGGAAGTTGTTCAGTTTTTCTTTCCCGTGTGGCCAGATTATGAAGGTGTTATCTACGTATCTGAGCCAGAGTTTGGGTTTGTGATCATATTTTTCTAGAGCTTGTGTTTCAAAGTGTTCCATTTAGAGGTTAGCGATGACAGGTGAGAGGGGTGATCCCATGGGTGCTCCTTCTATTTGTTTGTATTTTTGTCCATTGTAGGTGAAGTATGTATTGGATAGGCAGTGGTTGATCAGATCTAGGATGTGCTTGGGGGGGTTGTATTTGTTTTGGATGGCTGTCAAGGCTTCTTTTATTGGCACTTGGGTGAAGAGGGATATGACATCGAAGCTCACTAGTAGGTCACTGGGTTGTAAGTTTTGTTTCTTTATGATCTCGATGAACTGGAATGAGTTTCTTACGTGTGAGATGATGGATTCTGCATAGGGCTGTAGTTGTTTGGCAAGAAATTTGGCTAGTTTTGTAGAGGTGAGCCTATGGAGCTGACTATTGGTCTAAGTGGGGTTCCTTCTTTGTGTATCTTGGGGAGACCATAAAGTTTAGGGCATCTGGATGATTTCTCTCTGGGTATGATTCTTTGCTGGATTTCTTCACTGATGGGGGAGGCTTTTATTTTGGATCTGGTGGTTTTTTCTAGGTAGGTGGTGGGGTCTGTCTTTAGGGGTTTGTATGTGAGGTCTTGGAGTAGGTTGGTTAACTTGGATTGGTAGTCAGATGTGTTCATAACACTTCAGCAGCAGAATCATCAGAGAAGCCATAGAGATAGAAAAACGCCCACACAGCATGAATAAACAAGATGATACCTCCCGCCTACCAGCCATTTGGAAACCCGCCCTCATGAACAGACGCGTACCTAACATGAAGAATGACACCAGACCCGCACCCCTGAGAGCCACACAAGATGCCACCACCACACTTGAAGCCCCCACCTGAACAGAACACGCCTCCAGCCAATCAGAACACAGCCAACCCCCCAAGCAATCAGAACACAGCCAAACCCCCAACCAATGAGAACACCCCCACCCAATCAGAACACAGCCAAGCCCCCACCCAATCAAGTCACACCCCCACTAGCAGTTAAAAGGAAGAAACAGCTGCAAGCTCACATCACTCTGAGAAGCACAGAGCTGAAGACCAAGCCTGAAGATGATGAATGAGACTTCATCGAAATGTTGCCTAGATACTTCCAATCTTACGCGGGAGAAAACCCGAATAACCAAAGATAGATAGATAGATAGATAGATAGATAGATAGATAGATAGATAGATAGATAGATAGATAGATATATTATTTTTAAAGACAAATATATACAAAGAAAACATAAAAAACATAAAGCCATCTTCCATTTTATATACATACAGTGTGTCAGTTGGTTACAAATCTTTTGTGCTATTCTTTCATAGTCATTACTCACAGTTTATATAAGTTCTCACATTGTCAAACTAACATATGGTTATATATTTATCAATTATTAATCATTCATGACTAAATTATTAATTCCATCATTTTATACGAGATATTCTAGATTTTATTAAGAAATTTATATTGTACTTTCATCCAATGGTTATATATATCTGTATTATATTTTATATTGATCTATTAAACTTCTATTACAAGATTTCCTAGTCTATTACATTACCATGTCTTTTTATCCAAACTATTGATAAAACCATCCCATATCATATAAAACTGTTTATTCATTTGTTCTCTAATTTCAAATGTCAGTTTACTCATTTCAGCACAGTCCATAATTTTCTGAATAACTTCCTCCTGCATAGGTATTTTTTCATTTTTCCAATTCTTAGCAAATACAATTCTAGCCACTGTTAAAACATTTACAATCAAATATTTCATTTCTTTGTTGTATATTTCTGGTATAATTCCCAATAAAAATATCTCTGGCTTAAAGTCTATGTGTTGTTTTATCATTTTTTCCAACCATGTGTGGATTTCAGTCCAATATCTTTTTGCATCCAAACATGTCAACTGCACATGGTAATATGAACCAGGTATCTGATGACATTTCCAACACTTATCGGATAAGTGTTGGAAATGTCATCAGATACCTATTTGTTCTTAAACATTCTCGCAATTCTCGTCAGGGGTAGATGCCACCTGTAAAACATCTTATACAAATGTTCTTTATAAGCAGTTGACATTGTCCTTTTATAATTTTGAGACCACAATTTTTGCCATTTCTCTAAATCAATCTCATATCCAAATTTTCCCCCCAAACAATCATTGTTTCTTTAACTTGTTCTTCCTCTAATTTAAATTCTAATAAATGTCCATATAGTTTTTTAATTACCTTTTCATCAGTACCCATCATTTTTTTTCTAAATCAGTCAACTTATCATAGACACCTTCTGTTTTAAGATCTTTATCAAATCTAGATTGTATTTACAAATATGAAAACCAATTCATTTTTATACCTTGTTCTTCCCACACTTGAATAGATTTAAGTTCACCCTTTTCATTCAATATCTCATCATATCTAACTGTTTGTTCCTTTTTATATATTATTGGATAAGAAAAAGCTTCAATGATAGATATCCATCATGGAATTCTTAAGTAATATTGTCTTTTAATTTTCTCCCAATTTAAAAACAATGCCTCTCGAATATAATGTCTTCTAAAATACCCCTGTGTTTTAGTTCCCTTATACCATAGGAAGGCATGCAATCCCAACAGCAAGTCATGCCCTTCTAGAGTCAATAGTCTACTGTTCCTTAATGTTATCCATTCGTTTACCCACATCAGATTTGTCGCCTAATAATATAAATCCCAATTGGGCAAAGCAAACCCTCCTCTTATTCTTGAATCTTGTAACAGTTTAAGTTTTATTCTTGCTTTCTTACCTTGCCAAATGTACTTCAGCACAATTTTATTTAAATCTTCGAAAAACTCTTTCCCTACTCGAATTGAGATTGTCTGGAATAGATATAAAATTCTAGGCAATATATTCATCTTAATTGTAGATATTCTCCCAATCAATGAAAATTGTAAATTTTCCCATTTTATCAAATCTGTCACAATCTGTTGTTTGAGTTTAAAATAGTTATTCTCCTTCAGGGTACTACATCTTGGTGTAATATATATCCCTAAATACTTGACCTTATTTGTGACCTGTATTTCTAAAACTTCCTCCAACTCTTTCTTTCATCTTGCTAACATGTTCTTTGTTAATATCTTTGTTTTATCTTTATTTATTTTCAAACCTGCTACTTTTCCATACTCTTCTATCTTTTCTATTAATTTAGGTGCTGTTTCCAATGGATCCTTTAATATAAATACCAGGTCATCTGCAAAGGCTTGCAATTTATACTCTTTCTTTTTAATTTTCATTCCTTTTATTTCATTTTCTTATCTAATATTCCTATCCAACACTTCCAATGTTAACACAAACAGCAGAGGCGACAATGGGCAACCTTGTCTGGTCCCTTTTCTTATATCTATAGACTCTGTTAATTCTCCATTTATCATAACCTTTGCAGTTTGTTTATGATTTTTCATTTCAATGGCTGGAATAAATTTTTTTACAAAAGCCTATTTGTACTAGTTGCAATAACATAAACCGTCAACTCACGTTATCAAAGGATTTTTGTGCATCTAAAAACATCAAGGCCATTTGCTTTTCAGGATCTGCCTCATAGTATTCCAAAGTATCCAGAATTATTCTCATAGTCTTTAATTTGTCTTTGGCAGAAATCCATTCTGATCAGCATGGATAAAATTATTTAAGTATCTTTACAGTCTTTCTGCCAAGATTGAAGCAAAAATTTTATAATCTGAATTTAATAGGAATATAGGTCTACAGTTTTTTTAAAAATAAATTTTATTGATTTTACAATTGAAACAGACCAACAACACATTCATAAATGTAAGAGAGAAAAAGAAAAGAAGAAAAGAAGAAGAAAATAGAAAGAAAAAAATAGAAAACAATTAAAAACATTTTCATCTTCAACAGTTTGTGAGACCTCCTTTTAATCCTTATTTTATGCCATATACACACTTAATCCTTACATATATCTGCATATCACTACTACGATTCTATCCTATCCTCTTTTGCCTTTTAGTGTGAAATCTATCTTTGGTCTATCCATTTGTACCAGCAGTTCCAGCTGTTGTAGTATATTGAAGTGTCTTTATTTTTTAATGCCAAGGTTAATTTGTCCATTTCTGCACAACTTGAAATTTTTTGAATAATCATCTCCTCTGATGGAACATGAGGCTGTTTCCAACATTGTGCAAAACCTAATCTGGCTGCTGTCAAATTATGTATTATTATATATTTCACTTTTTTTGGTATTTGTTTATCAAAATCCCAAATAGAAAGGACTCTGGTTTGAATTCGATCTGTTCTCTTGTCATTTCCTCCAGCCAATTTCTAATTTTCTGCCAATATTTTTGAGCTTCTGTACAGGACGACCACATATGGAAGAAAGTTCCCTCTTTTTTTGCATTTCCAGCAATTCGGACTCATATTGGGGTGCATCTTCGTTAATCTCGAAGGAGGAAGGTGCCATCTATAAAACATTTTATAGGCATTTTCTTTGTATGCTACTTATTTTGTAATTTTATTATTTCTACCCTAGATCTTTTCCCATTGTGTTATGGTGATACTATGTCCTATATTCCTACTCAGGCTATCAGGTTCCCTTTTACAGTTTCTTCTTCTAATTCTACTTCTAATAAATAATTATAAAATTTTGCTATATTTTTTTTTGCCTGCTCCTAATAAAATTTTATCCAATTGCTGGAGTTTATTGTTAATTCCAAATTCTTTCTTGTCCTGTTTATATCTACTTTGAATTTGAAGATATGCCCACTGATCAATTTTTAATCCCTGATCTTGAAGTTCTTGCCACGATTTCAGATTTGCTTGCATATCCAATAGGTCCTTATATTTAGTCATTTTAGTAATATCCAGATTATTTGGGTGAATCATCGCCTCCATTGTTGAGACCCAAATTGGTATTTTTAAATAGTTTTTTTTTCCCGTATTTTCTTCCAATTAGTCAATAATGAATCTCTGATTAGGTGTCTGTGAAAATATTTCTGGCTAGTTTTCCCAACATTCCATAAAAAAGCATGCCACCCCCTCTGCAAGTCATGGCCTTCTAAGAATAATATTCTCTTATTGGTTAAATTCACCCATTCCTTCAACCATACTAAAGAGGCTGCACTAGAATACAACTCCCAATTTGGAAGTGCCAGCCCTCCCCTGCTCTTCATATCCTGCATTGCCTTTAAGTTTATTTTAGGTTTTTTTCCCTTGCCAGATGAATTTTACAGTTATTTTATTAAGTTCTTCAAAACCATTTTTGTGTACTTTGATTGGGATCATCTGAAATATATAGAGGAATTTTGGAAGAATATTCATTTTAATAGCAGCGATCCTGCCTAATAATGAAAGTTGCAGTTTGCCAATGTTTCTAAATCCTTCTTTACCTGTTGCATCAATTAGGTGTCTTACAATGTGCTGTCAACTATATTTCTAAGTATTTAACTTTCTTTATCACTTGTATTCCCATAACTTCTTCTAGTTCTAATTTCTGTTTTTCTGTTAAATTTTTGGTCATTAATTTTGTTTTCTTCCAATTATTTTTTAGTCTTGCTACTGCTCCAAATTGTTCTAATTCTTTCATCAATTTTTTAAAACAAATTTTATTCAGTTTTTCACATTAAAAACAAAAATCTCTTTTTAGTGGACAACATATTTCTGGGTCATCATCTTTACATACAAATATGACAGCAATTATACATTCATATATGCATACTTAATTCTATTATTACCTTTTCCATTCCAAATTTTCAGTAAGTAGAGAAACAAACACATTAATTCTAGCCTCTTTCATTAATCTCAGTCGAAACATCTTTTTGTTTCATTTCAATTATTTCAAATATAATCTTTTAATATTTATTTTAAAAATAAAGATAAACAATATAATGATGATAATAATAATAATAATAATAATAATAATAATAATAATAATAATAATAATAATAATAATAGTGTCTCACCTGTACCAACAAGATGAGAAGTCCAAATTTCCAACTAAACACAAACAAGCAAGCAAGTCCAGTAATTACAGGGTTAAATTCCTTGAGCTGATAAAGTTCTTGGCAGTCTCACATAAGCTGTCTGCCAAGTCGGACAAAAAAGCAGGAACATAAATCACAAGCTGTCACCGCACACAGGATAGTCTGAAGCTTCTCTCACTAAGTAACACGTTGTCCCGAACAAGTTCTTAGAGCGAACACACCCACTTTTATTCCCTGTGGGGCATGTCAGTCCCTCATGTCAGTCCCTGATTCATCCTTTCTTTCTGCATTGCAGCTTACACTTTTGCCTGCGCCGTTGCCTCACATCAAGCCAGCATTCCTCAGCTTGATCCTCAGTCAAAGGCTCTGATACGCCCCCCTGGTTATCTGTCGACACCTGAGGCACAATCAGGGAGGAAGGACTTGCCAAAGAGGAAAGTCCTGGGGAGGAATGCGACTCTAAATCCTCTAACAAAGCAGGCTCAAACCTCAGAGCCATATCCTCCTCTTCCTCATTGTCCAAGTCTTCGTACTCTAACAGAGCAGGCTCAAACCTCCTCCTCCTAATAATAATAACATAATAATAATAATAATAATAATAATAATAATAATAATAATAATAATAATAATAATAATAATAATAATACCAACAACAACAACAACAACCAATGTTTCTCCTTGCTTTTAATAGTCTATATTAACTTATTAATTTAGACTGTCATATTCCCTTTCCATTACGCATTCTTTTTATAAATTCTAGATTAATACAAATTTTAACACTAAAAAAAAAACAAGTATAGGTTCCCCCCTTTTACTGTTTTGAGTGTGACACCTCAATGATTAAAATATACCTTTATTCCATCATCTTAATTCCCAATAAACCATTATTTTTAAGAAGTTACAAAAATAATCATTACATCTTTTCATTTGGATTCCGCAGAATATTTCCCCCCCTTAATTTTTAATAAAAGTTATCAGTATCTATATTACCCTATTTTCTAAATATTTTTAATTGCAGAAATATTCTTATTACCCCTTGTTACCCTGCAGAATCCCCTTTTTGATTCATCAGCCATTATCTCTGAAAAAACAATTTCTTTTCAACATTTTGCCATCAAAACACAAATATTACAAGTGGCAAGAGAGAAAACGTTGAAATATAAAGGCAAGGAGATTGTGGTTTTAAAACAAATACCTAGAAGAGTGAGAGAGATGAGAAGAGAACACCGATTCCTGACTAAAATGTTATTGAAAAAAGAGGTGAATTAGAGATGGCTGATTCCACAGGGATTTATGTTTACATGGCAAGAACAGAGACATAGAATCGATTCAATTGAGAAAGCAGAATTATTCTATGCAGAATTTTTTGGAAGGAGAGAGGAAGAGGCAGAAAAAGAGATTTCACTAATTAAATTCCAAGAGGACCAAATGGGGACTGAAAAAGAAGAAGGCGCACTGGTGGACAGGTGGAGATCAAAGGACAACGTGAACCAAGATCTAGGACAGCTGCTACACCAAATTACAAAATATAATCATGGAAGAGAAAAAAACTGATTACAATGAATATAAATGGACTTAATTCAGCTGTTAAAAGAAGGAAAATTTTTCACAAATTAGAGAAATTAAAATTTGATATAATTTGTTTACAAGAAGTACATATTAAAAAAACAATATGAAGAATTGTTGGTACAGCCAAAATTAGGGAAAATATTCATTTCTTTGACTGAATGTAAGAAAAGAAGAGTGGTTTTATACATCAAAGAGACTATCCCAGCAAAATTGATTCATACTGATGAAGATGGAAGAGTGTTAATGGTGGAAATAATGGACAATAATATGAAAACACTCCTGATTGCAATTTATGCTCCGAATGATGAACAAGATGAATTTTATAAAAAAATTACACATGAAAATAATTGGACTGGACTAAGTTAATGTAGTTATGATGGGAGATTTCAATGGAATTGTACACAATAAATTGGACTATACAGCAACAACAACAAAGCAAAACAGAAAGACTCCCTAAATCCTTTTTTTAAATGATAGATGAAATAAATTTAAAAGATATATGGAGAGAAAGAAATGCTAAAACCAAACAATATACTTTTTATTCAAATAGACACTTATCATGGTCCAGAATAGATATGATTTGGATCTCAACAGAACTAATATCCAACATTCAAGAAACAAACATTGAAACAAATACTTGGGCAGACCACAACCCAATGAAAGTTAACTGGAAAGGACAAAAAAGAAGATAGAGATGGACGCTAAATAATACTATTTTAAAGGAAAAAGACTTTACACAATGGATGGAGAAAGAATTGGCCTTTTTCTTTCAAGAAAATAAAAAAGAAGATACTTCCATTCAGAATGTCTGGGACACAATGAAGGCATATGCTAGAGGCTTGATAATAGATTATATGAGGAAAAAGAACACTAGGAAAAGGCAAGCCACTAAAGTTTTAGAAGATGAGCATAAAAGACTTGAACAAGAACTACAGAAAATGCCACAGAAAAAAGACATTAATCTAAAATTGGACATAGTTAAACATAAAATGGGTCAAAGAGAGAAAGAAGAATCGGCACAGAAAATTAGAAGTGCTAAACAGAACTACTTTGAAGATGCAAATAAACCAGGTAGATGGTTAGCATACAAATTGAGAAAGGAGAAAGAATCAAGGAAAATATTGCAGTTAATAGATGATCAAGGCCAAGTTTGCTATGGCAAGAAAGAGAAAAAGGAAATTATTCGAGACTTCTATGGACAATTATATAAGCAAGAGAATATTGATGAGGAAAGAGTCAAACAGTACCTACAGAATGCTAATCTACCTAAGCTACCTAAAGAGTCTGAAAAAATGTTAGAAAGTAATATAACAATGATGGAATTAACTGAAGAATTTAAGAAGCAAAATAATGGAAAAGCACCAGGTCCAGATGGGCTTCTAGCAGAGTTTTATAATACACTACAAGAATTGCTGAGCCTTCCATTGCTAGAAATCATGAACGAAGTTATGTCAAAGAAGATGATACCTAAAACATGGTCAGAAGCCTGTATTATACTTATTCCGAAAAAAGAGGCTAATCCATTGCAAATTAAGAATTATAGACCTATTTCTTTACTAAATGCAGAGTATAAAATTTTTGCTTCAATTTTGGCAGAAAGACTTAAAAAATACTTAAATAACTTTATTCATCCAGATCAAAATGGATTTCTGCCAAGAGATAAATCAAAGACAATATGAAAGTAATTCTGGACACTTTGGAATATTATGAGGCACATCACGAAAAGCAAATGGCTTTGATATTCTTAGATGTGCAAAAGATATTTGATAATGTGAATTGGAGATTCATGTGATTATTATTGGAACAGATGGGTTTTGCCAGAAAATTTATTCAAGCAGTGGAAGCCATGTACCATAAGGAAATGGCAAAGGTAATGATAGAGGGAGAATTTACAGATTCTATCAATATAAGAAAAGGTACAAGACAAGGATGCCCACTATTACCTTTGCTATTTGTATTAACTTTGGAAGTGTTGAATAGAAATATTAGAGATGATAAAAGTATAAAAGGAATGAAAATCAAAAAGGAAGAATTTAAATTGCAAGCCTTTGTGGATGATTTGGTCTTTATTTTGGAAGACCCTTTAGAAACAGCTCCAAAATTATTGGAAAAGATAGAGACATATGGTGAGGTGGCTGGTTTGAAAATAAACAAAGATAAAACAAAGATTTTTACAAAGAATATGCTACTAAGACAAAGAGAAGAACTGGCAGACCTATTGAAAATTCAAGTCACGAACAAGGTCAAGTATTTGGGGATACATTTGACACCAAGATGTAGTACATTAAAAGAGAATAATTACATTAAACTTAAACAGCAGATAGCGCTAGATTTGATGAAATGGGAAAATCTACAATTGTCATTAATAGGGAGAATCTCAACAATCAAGATGAATATCCTACCCAGAATTTTATATCTGTTTCAAACAATAGCAATTAGGCTTGGAAAAGATTATTTTGAAGATTTAAATAAAATTGTGTTGAAGTATATATGTCAAGGTAAGAAAGCGAGAATAAAGTTAAAACTTTTACAAGATGCTAGAATTAGAGGAGGATTTGGTTTGCCTAATTGGGAGTTGTACTATCAAGCTGCAAATTTGATGTGGGTTAAGGAGTGGATAACATTAAGAAAGACTAGATTGTTGACACTAGAAGGACATGATTTGTTGTTGGGCTGGCATTCTTTTCTATGGTATAAGGGAACTAAAACACAGGGTTATTTTATTTTATTATTATTTTTTGAAAACAATTTTATTGATTTTCTACAAACAAACAAAAACAAATAAGACATAAAAACATCAACTCTCTTATGTACCTACAGTGTGTTGGTTGGTTCATCAGTTTTGTGCATTTATTTCATAGTCTCAATTACAGTTATATTACATAACAACTCATAGTGTCAATCCAAACTTATATATCCTAATATTGCTATTAAAAAAATCATTTGACTATGCTTTTAATCATTCATGCTTTATGAGATAACAATACTTTAAACAGTTTATTCTATAACAAATCATATAATCATACCAGATCTGTCCTACAAACCCTTTATAGATATAATGTCAAATAACAAAGACAAAAGAAAAAATAAAGATATTCCTTACTGTCTAACATTCTAGATATTCTATTATTGCATTTTGTCATCTAACCATTGATAGAAAAGATCCCAAATTTCATAAAATTGTATATCTTCTTGCTCTCTAATTTCAAATGTCAATCTACTCAGCACATTCCAATATTTTCTTAATAATTTCTTCCTGCGATGGTATTTTCTCATTCTTCCAATTTTTAGCAAATACAATCCTAGCCGCTGTTAATACATTTACAATCAGATATTTCAAGTCTTTACTATAAGTATCTGGTAAGATTCCCAATAGAAAAACTCCGGTTTCAAATCTATACATTTCTTTATCATTTTTTCTAATCACATGAAAATTTTAGTCCAATATTTTCTAGCGTTCTCACAAGTCCACCACATATGGTAATATGAGCCAGGTATCTGATGACATTTCTAGCATTTTTCAGATTTATACTTGAACATTCTTGCTATTCTTGTCAGGGGAAAGTGCCACCTGTAAAACATCTTATACAAATTTTCTTTATAAGCTGTTGACATTGTCATTTTATAATTTTGAGACCACAATTTTTGCCATTTTTCTAGATCAATCCCATATCCAAAATTCTTCCCCCAAACAATCATAGTTTCTTTAACTTGGTCTTCCTTTAGCTTAATTCCCAGTAGATAACCATATAATTTTTAATCAGTACCCATCAAGATCTTATCTAGATCAGTCTGTTTATCATAAAATCCCTCTGTTTTAGAATCTTCATCATACCTTGAATATATTTGCGCATATGAAAACCAATTCATCTTTATACCTTGTTCCTCTAAATTTTGTATCGATTTAAGTTCACCCTTTTCATCCAATAGTTCCCCATATCTTACTGTTTGTTCCTTCTTATAAATTATAGGATAGGAAAATGCTTCAATAATCGATAACCAAACTGGAATTTTCAAATAACATTGTCTTTTTATCTTCTCCCAATTTAACCACAAATACTCCCGTATATAATGTCTTCTAAAATAACATCATGAAAAGGGTAAACTTAAATCTATGCAAAAATTAGAGGAACAAGGTATAAAGATGAATTGGTTTTCATATGTGCAAATACATTCAAAGTATGATGAAGACTTTAAAACAGGTTTCTATGATAAATTGACTGATTTAGATAAGATCTTGACAGGTACTGATGAAAAGGTGATTAAAAAACTATATGGTTATTTATTGGAAATTAAATTAGAGGAAGAACAAGTTAAAGAAACTATGGTTGCTTGGGGGAAGAATTTTGGATATGGGATTGATATAGAGAAATGGCAAAAATTGTGGTCTCAAAATTATAAAATGACAATGTCAACAGCTTATAAAGAAAATTCGTATAAGATGTTTTACAGGTGGCATTTTCCCCTGACAAGAATAGCAAGAATATTCAAGAATAAATCTGAAAAATGTTGGAAATGTCATCAGATACCTGGCTCATATTACCATATGTGGTGGACATGTGAGGATGCTAGAAAATATTGGACTAAAATTCACATGTGGCTGGAAAAAATGACAAAGAAACACATAGACTTGAAACCAGATTTTTTTTTTTGGGGGGGGGGGATTTTACCTGATACACATAGTAAAGATTTGAAATACCTGATTGTAAATGTATTAACAGCAGCTAGGATTGTATTTGCAAAAAATTGGAAAAATGAGAAAATACCATTGCAGGAAGAAATCATTAAGAAAATATTGGAATATGCTGAAATGAATAGATTGACATTTGAAATTAGAGAACAAGAGGATAAACAATTCTATAAAATTTAGGACCTTTTCTATCAATGATTAGACAATAAAATACATAATAGAATATCTAGAATTCTATAAAACAATGAATATATTAAGATATATTTCTTTTTTTGATATCATATTCATAAAATGTTTTTAGGATAGATTTGGTAGGACTATATGAATTGTTATAAAATAAACTAAGTAAATTATAGTTATCTCGCAAAGTATGAATGAATAAAATTATAGTCAAATAATTGTTTAATTGTGATACTAGGGTACTTAATCTTTGATTGATAATATGAGTTATCATGCAATGTAACTGTAATTGAGACTACGAAATGGATCCATAAAAAATTGGTAAACCAACCGACACACTGCTTGTATATTTATGAAAGAAAGCTGGATGTTTTTATGTTTTGTTTGTTTTTGTTTGTCTTTAAAAACCAATAAATTTTTTAAAAAAGAAGTTACAATAATAATCATTACATCTTTTCATTTGGATTCCGCAGCATATTTCCCCCCCTTAATTTTTAATAAAAGTTATCAGTATCTATATTACCCTATTTTCTAAATATTTTTAATTGCAGAAATATTCTTATTACCCCTTCTTACCCTGCAGAATCTCCTTTTTAATTCGTCAGCCATTATCTCTGAAAAAACAATTTCTTTTCAGCATTTTACTATTTCTGTATTTATTTTATGCACCTCTTTCTTACTGTTTCTCCTCCCCCTCTTTTCCCCATAACTTTTCTCACTCCAGTTTATATCCCTCTCTTTCTTAATATCTTCCTTTCCCCTTTTCTGCTGGGTCTTTCTGTCTTTCCTAACTTCACAAGTATTCCCCCTTTTGATTGCCTTCTTAAATTTCAATTTTTTAACCTTCCCTCTTTCCCTACTTCTTTGTAGTGTTCTTTGTATTAATTTTCTATTTAAAATGCCTTCTTCTTGAATTGACTCCTCCTCCTCTGAAGCTCTTTCTTCTTGTTCTTCAATCGCCATTTCCATTTTTTCTAACACAGAGCAAAGTTATTAGCCTCCTTCCTGTTGTAATTCTCTCATATTTTTAAGTTCCATTTTTAATTCCCGAAGAGATATCATCATTACACACTATTATATTTTCTTCTTCCTTTCCTGGTTTGAAACCCTGCTTAGCTGTCAAAAATATTTTCTGTTTTTTCCCCTGTCCCTTTGTAATTTCGTTGCTCACTTTCTTTTCTTAAAAATTCCATGTTACCTTAATCCCAGAGTACTTTTGTTTAGTTGTACTGCCCAGCTGTCTTGGTTCAGATGTTATCCACCTCTTTCTTCCCTCCTGCACAAATCTTAATCCAGCTGAATCCTCCTCTTCGGGGTGGCCATTTTAAACCACTGCTGCAATCGTCTTTGGTGGGGGAAAAAAGACCAAGGCCAGGGGGGGAAATGCAGCTCCCCTCCACCTGGCCTGCGGTTTCCCCTTACTCCGCCACCCCTCTAAGGCAGCTTCAGCCCCTAATCATAATAATTGGGGCTCTCCAACGAAAGAGCAAAGACCATAGCCGCAGAGAGTCACGATCTATGGTCCGTCAGCAAGGAGGCTCCCTTTCATTCATCAATTTTGTCCTCTTTCTATTGGTTCTTCAATTAAAAAAAATCATATCATCCGCAAACGCTTGCAAGTTATATTCTTCTTTCTTACCCTTTAATCCTTTTATGTCTGGGTTCTGTCTAATTCGCGTTAATAATGCTTCCAGTGATAATATGAAGAGCAGGGGTGAGAGTGGGCAGCCCTGTCTGACTCCTTTTTCTAGTTTTATTGGGCATATTTCCCGTTTATTGTAATATTCGCCTGTTGTGTATCATAAATGGTTGTTATAATATTTTCAAATTTGGTGCCTAAATTCATATTATAAATATTTTGAATTAAAAATTGCCAATTTAAATTATTGAAGGCCTTCTCTGCATCTAAAAACATAAGTGCAATTTATATAGGTCTATAGTTTTTAACTTGCTGCGGGTCTGTGTCTTCCTTTGGTATAATTGTAATATATACTTCTGACAATGTTTTGGGTATTCTCTTCTTTGACATAACTTTATTCATGACTTCTAATAGTTGAAGATTCAGTATTTCTTGGAAAGTTTTGTGAAATTCTGCTGGCAATCCATCTGGACCTGGTGCTTTTCCAGCATTCTGTTTTTTTAAGGCTTCTGTTAATTCCATCATCATTATGTTCCTTCTAACATTGTTTCAATGTCTTTGGGTATCTGGGGTAACTTTGCTTTCTGTAAATATTTCTTAACTTTTTCTTCTTGAATATTCTCTTGATAATACAGTTTTCCATAATAATCTTGTATAATTTTTTTTCCTCATTTCCATAGCAAACATGTCCTTCTTCATCTATTAATTGACTAATCCTTCTTGATTCTCTTTCCTTTCTTAATTTATAGGCTAACCATCTGCCTGGTTTGTTTGCATCTTCAAAGTAATTCTGTTTAGCATTTTTAATTTTTTGTGCTAATTACTCTTTTTCCATTAGTCCCATTTTATGTTTAGTTATGTCCATTTTAATTTTAATGTCTTTTTTTTTTTTGCAGAAACTTCTGTAATTCTTTTTCCAGTCTCTTATAGTCATCTTCCAGTATTTTGAAAGTCTTTTTCTGTTTTATATTTCTTTTCCTTGTATAATCTATTATAAAGCCTCTTGTGTAGGCCTTCATCATGTCCCAGAGATTCTGTACAGATGTATCCTCTTTTTTATTTTCTTTAAAAAAGAAAACCAATTCTTTCTCAATTTTCTGTTTAAAGTCTTTTTCCTTCAATATTGTATTATTTAAGGTGCATCTAGATATCCTCTTTTGTTCTTTCCAAATAACTGTCATTGAGTTATGGTCTGCCCAAGTACTTGTTTCTATTTCAATTTCTTGTATATTAAAAAGTAGTTCTGCTGATATCACATCTATTCTAGATCATGATGCATGTCTGTTTGAATAGAAAGTATATTGCTTTATTTTCCACATTTCTCTCTGTGCATCTTTTAAGTTTGTTTCCTCTATCATTTGAAAGAAAGATTTTGGTAATATCTTTCTTGCTTTCTTTGTAGATTTCTGTGTTTTATAGTCCAACTGATCATTAATTATTCCATTAAGGTCTCCCATCATACAAATATTAACATAGTCCAGTTCAATTATTTTCATATGTAATTTCCTGTAGAATTCTTCTTGGTTATCATTTGGAGCATTAATTGCTATTAAAAGTGTTTTTACATTATTATCCATTATTTCTACCATCCAAATCCTTCCATCATCATCTGTGTAGATTGGTTCTGCCAGAATTGTACCTCTAATACATAACACCATACCTCTTTTTTTACATTGTGTCAATGACATGAATAATTTCCCTAATTTATTTTTTGTTTCAATATATATTAATGTTGTTTTTTAATATGTACTTCTTATAGGCAGATTATATCAAACGTTAATTTCTCTAATTTATGAAATACTTTTCTTCTTTTAGTAAATAAATTAAGTCCATTTATGTTAATCATAATATATTTTCTTTCTTCCATATTAGGCTTTGTAGGAGGGTTTTGTTGCTCTAGTAGAACTTAGTTCTCATTGCTCTCTGGATATACTACCTACTGCACCTTCTTCTTTTTCTTTTTCAATTACTGCTGTACACTGCTCTTGAAATTCGATTAGCGACTCTTCTTTTCTTGTGTCTTCCTCCTTTTCTCTAAGATATTCTAAATAGAATAGGTCCACTTTTTCAACTGTGTCAATTCTGTGTCTTTGTTCCTGCCAGGTGAACAAGAGAACTTCTGGTATCAACCATCTGTAATTTGCTCCTCTTTTAAGTAACTCTTTAGTCAAAAATAAGTATTCTCTTGTCATCTCTCTTACTCTTCTTGCTCCATTCAAAATCCAAGAAAGAAATACTTAGACTCCTTTAATCAGAGAAAAGATATATTTTACTGGAAATCAAGTGGTAGCAACAAAAGAATTCTGAATCTGAGAAAATGGATGCGTAAATCACATATACAAAGTAATGGCAACCCCCAATAATTGGCTCATCCAATTAAAAGTTGTGTATGTCATCATGTGGGCATCTCCAGGTGGTGATGTCCATTGACTTTGACATAGTTTGATAAAGAGTTGCAGCTGCGCATAGCATAGGATAGAAACCTAAGCAAGAATGTATCCCCCCCCAACTTATACATTTCTGGTTTGTAACACCTCCAGCTCACTTTCCATAACCATTCCACCCTCCTCCCCCCATTACTTATGACAGCCAAAAGATGCAAAGCAAAGGGAGAAAATCTTGAAGGCCAACATTGGAGAAAATCTTGAAGGCTGACACCTGTTTCAGCATCACAATTTCTTTATCTTTATACTTTATTTTTTTCTCTCTTGCCACCTGCAGTCTTTGTGTTTTAATAGTTTTCTTAGTAAATCTGATGTGAACTTCTCTTGGTAACTTATTTCTCATTGCATATCTTGTATAGACACAGAACACTTCATCCATCCCATCCATCATTTTCTCTTTGGTTATCTCTAATGCTTCTGCCAGTATTTCTATCATTATTCAGCAAGGTAGGTTATCACCCTTTTTTTCTTCTACATTTTGAAATCTCAAATAGAATTCTTATATATCAATTTCCCATCCTAATGGTCTACTCCTGCCCTTTTCAACTTCACTCAAATCGAGTATCAATATCTCCGATTTTCTTATCTCTTTGCATATCTTATTCTTCAATTTTCTTAAATCTGTCCTCATATTTCATCATCATCTGTTGGATATTCTCTACTTTCTCAACTGTCTTTTCAGTTCTTTGCTCAATATTCTCTATTCTCTTTTCAATCTTTTGGATTCCTTGCATAATCATCTGCAATGTCACCTCCTTCTCTTTCTCCTGTTGTAACATCATCTGTATTGATCATTGTCCTCCAGATGGTGAAGAGGAAGCTATTGGCATTGAAGAATCTGAGGCTGCTGTCTTTCTGCTCATCTTGTAATACTTAGCAATAAAAAAAGGAAAAAAGAAGACAAAAGCCACTCCAAAAAAATAAAAAAGGAGTTAAAAAGATCTTTAGGCACTTGTATACCTTAATCCAATAGGTTCCAGTAATATGCAAAAAGAAAAGGAGGAAAATGTGAAAAAGGGGACAGGTAAAAGAGTAGAAAAGATTTTTTTTTTAAAAAAAAAGGATAAAGGGAAAGAAGAAAAACAATTAAAAAATAATAGTCTATGTATTTCCCTTAATAAAAAAAGGAAGCAAAGGGAAAAACATAGTTCCTGGGTTAAAAGGCTAAAATCCAAACATAAAAATCCAGCTAGAGCGGAAGTAAATAAAAAAAAGGAATAGCAAGCAATTCTAACAAAAAGCAAACCACTGCCACTAAATGTCCAAGGCTCTTTAGTAAATCAAATCAGACTTTCCAGTTCCAGTATTTTCAAGGTCACTTCAATTATCTTTCTTTCAACTCCAGACTCCGGTTGTGTATAGTTTCAAGATGAGCACCTGTATAAACAAACTGCCACTATCTTTTTCAGTAAAAAGCTCAGAGTCCTTGAATGTAACACCAATACACAAACAAGAGAGAAAAGAAAACAATATATCCAAGCCTCTAGATGCCAGTGCTACTTATTTTCCTTCACTTTCACTTCCCCTCATATATCCAAAGCCAGGAACAGATTTAAAAAAAGTATTATTTTTTAAAAAGGGAAATAAATAAATCTCAAATCAGAAAGACGAGTCTTAATCAAAACAGACTTTCAAGAAAATTGTTAAAGAAAATAAAAAATTAAAAAAAACCAATCCAGTTTAAAATTGAGAAGCTTTGCCAATTTCCAAGTTCCAATAAAAAGGGGGAAACCCCCTCCCCCAGTTTAACTAGCTTAATGTTGCCGCTTGACCTCTTTTCTCTTCACTTTTGATTTCACTTTAAGTCTTTTAGGGTGTTCTCTCCAAAAAATAGTAAGTAAAAAATCATCTCACCAAACTGATACACTTTCTTCTGATCTCTTCCATTCTGGAGCTGTCCCAGCTTCAGCAGCTTAAATGGCTGCCTCTTGGCTGCCGGCAAAAAGGGCTTCTCCTGATCTACCAGGGACTTTGTGATATCACTGGGATCAGCAGGACATGCCCTTATCAATCAACATTTCTATGGGATGGTTTAGGTCTGGTGGGACTGTCCAACAGTGGAGATATCGATGGTGATCTTGGAGCATCAAGATAATGAGTCGTACCACCGCGATACCAGCTCCACCCTCCCAGTGGTTTCTTATTCTTGAAAATGATCAAATGTTATTGAAGGATTTGAGATTAAAGTTGAAAGATCCTAAAATTATATCTAGTGTATAGGATTCCCCAAAGAATTTACTTGAAGGATGAATATAATATTTTCTACATTGTTTGTGTAAATAATGATTAAGGATTCATTTGACCCATTTCATTGTAAGTTCTATACTCTTTTGTCACTTTTGGGGAATAACATTTTCATAGATAATGAGGAGATTTATCAGAACAGATTGCTGTAATTTTCAGTCTTCAGACTCTTGGGGATTATGTGAACAGCCCAATGTAGCTCTCTTGAAAAGCAGTAAAGAAGTGCAAGTCAATTCTACTCAGAGCCAGGGTTGAGCAGGGGGAACAAGCAGAAATTGATTCCTACGGTCAGATGAAACTGCCTGAAGAAATACTTCTTCTGCATTGGTGGTGGTGTTTTGGAAGGGGAAATGTAAGTAAACATTGAAGTACCTTTCGTCATCATTCACCTGTTTCCTCTTTTCCTTTTCACAGGGAATGCATTGATGTATGTATTGTTGAAGGAGGAACCTGCTTTCATCACTGTCCTGCTGACTATTATTCCATAGGAAAACTGGATTGTCATCATCATAAAGTGTGCTGTAGACCGGATAAATCCAAATCAACTGCACAACCAACCAATACCACAATAGATCCTCAATCAACTCATGCAAGCCCCACCCCCACCACAAGTTCACCTCCCAATGGCACTGATCTAACCTCCCCATCACAAGAACCATCACACGCCTCTCACTGATGACTCACACTTGACCCTTCACAAAATCCTCACTTGACACACCCACACCTGAAGCCCTTATAAACAGAAGACCATTGATACCAACATCCCCTAAACACAGTGGTAGGTTGCTGGATGGTTGGTGAGGTTCGGGCAAACCCCTTGCTGTGATCTTTGGCTGGGCCCATCCACCCACCCTTGTTCTATGCTTTCTCTAAATAACTAACTTTTTCCCCCAGCCAGGATGCCCAGGTGAGTTCTGCACCACATTGCTGTACTCATCGGAGTTGCCTGAATCAATTAGCTGCCTGTTTGAAGCTGTATTGCAGCCCCAAAGCAGTATGTGCACATTCACGACCAGCAAACTCCTTGTCAAAAAAAGTGCAGCCCACCTTTGCCTAAACTCTGCTGAAGATATTATCGAACCTGGTAATGAAAAGATCAGAAACCAATCCACAAGCTTGGACAATGAACCTTCACCCTCACAGCAAGAAAATCCTTCCCTAATAGAGATGCCACAATTACAAATTGGGATAATTTGTCTGAATTAACAAACATTGCAAGGCAATGGCATGAAAAGGAAAAGAATTTCCAGGGGAAATCTATGATGAAGGAAGTTCTGGTTTTGCAGTTCAGGGGATAGAATAAATATTGAACACACATTGATTGTGTATATTGTTTTATCTCATTTCTTTAGGTATCCAATAAAATAATATGAGTTCCATTTGCTAGCCAGATATCTTCAAGATGTGGCCAATGACCTGACATCACCACCTACTTTCACTTTTTTCTTGTTTTGTATAAATCCAAATCACTATCTATGAAACTGTAAAACATTTATGCATTGAAGTAAAATTTGGCATTTTGTCCTTGAAATTCAGCTAAATGGGCATTGCAGTTATTATGTGACTTCTTTAAGAGGGGTTTGGAGCACTATAATCATTAAACTGCATGAATGTCTATATGTGTGTGTGTGTACTTTCACGTATATTTTTGTTTAAATTTCGGTGTGGAAATCTTTCCCCACTTTTCAAGCCCATGTTATGTCATATAGTGTCATTATTTCCCTTTGTTTATTTGCTGAATATCCGGGCTATTACTCATAGACCACAGGAAAAAACCATTTAAAATACAAATAATAAAGTAATTACCATAATATAAGCCTTTGTTTTTTAAAAATTAGTCTAAGGCTTACATTGGTATTACTTTATTGTATAACTGCTGCTCTACAACACCTCACCAATCATATGGAATAAAATCTTCTTTATTTGATGGAAGAAAGTCAGGCTAAAATTCCTCAGGCTGAGCTGAATCATGAGAGAAGAGACAAAAGAAGAGCCTTCTACAGATATTTTTGTAAAAATAACAATCAAACATAAGATGACAGATGAACTCAACCTGAACCCTCACTATGAGGTCAGGTTTGACTGGTCATAGGAACCTCATTAAATATGTGCTAAAGAAACCTGTTAAGAGTATTGAGATTCCATGGAAAAAGCCAATAAATTTCTGGTACATTGTTTGAAGCAAAGACATCAACAGGCTGAAAACAGCCTCCCCTGGGCTCTGGAGGCCCCCCAGAAGCTGGAACAGGTCCATTTCCAGACTTCTGGTACTTCTGGGAGGGCTGTTTTTGCCTTCCCAAGGGTCTGGAGGCCTCCACCGGGCTTCTGGGAAAGTGAAAATGATGTCCCCCAGGCTCTGGAGGCCCTCTGTAAGCCAGCAAAAAGCCATGTTTCTGGAGTTCCAGAAGGCCCATTTTTCCACCTCCCAGAACTGACCCTGAACTTACCTGCATTGAAAATGGGCTGCATGGAGACAACTGGGAACGGTGGGGTGGGCAGGACCAGCTGGTCAGTTAAAATACCAGTTCAGTGAACCAGATGCAAACTTAATATCCGGTTTGCCTGAACAGTCCAAATTGGTAGAATTCCACCCTTGGCAATTTTCCTAGCTCCTAGACTTTTGGAAGCACATCATAAATATTTTATGAATGGCAAATGGCCCTCATTGTATTATGAATATGTATGTAAGGTATTTTAAAAGTCAGATAAGGATCCCAATGTTTGTGCTAATTACAGACCTATTTCATTAATTCAAATGTATATGAATATCTTCATTACACATAATAGATAGACTACTACACACATAGGCATACTACATACATACATATATACGTACAAACATACACAGTACATAGATAGGCTCAAAATCCAGATTACTCTCAACAGACTTGAATGTACTTAGGCAAGAAAAAAAATTACAGATTAAGTGAAACCTGATTCAGTAGCAGTTACTGTGAGAAGGATATTTAAGTGGATAACCACTTAAATATGCAGTAGCAGCCAGAAAAGCCAATGTAATCCTAGATTGCATTAACAGAGGGTTAGAATCAAGATTACATGAAGTGCTAGTACCACTTTATAAAGCTGTAGTAACACCATATTTAGAATACTGCATCCAGTTTTGTTCATCACATTATAAAAAGAGATGTTGAGAGTCTGGAAAGAGTGCCAAACAGAGAAACAAAGGAGGCTAATATCAGGTAGCCTGCTGCTCACTGCCATAGAAAATTGGGGAGGTGTCAGTGGAGAATTTTTCATTTCAGTTTTGCAACTATGGCCTGGATTTCACCTATGTCTCTCCAAGGCCATTTGTGCTAGCTGTGGTATGCATTTCCGTTAGCTCTGGTATGCAGTGGCCTCTGGTTGACTACCTACAAGTGGGTAGGATTGTACAGTTTGTTTCAAGTTGCTGTTTTCTTGTGCTTTGCCTCAGAACTTGCCTGGAACTTCTTGCTTTCAATTTTATTCCTAGTAAAAATACTTTTCTCTAAATCTATGAAGCCAAGGATTTTTGGCTAAAACATATGAAGAATGATTACAGAAATTGGGCATGTCTAATCTAATGAAAAGAAGGAACAGAGGATGACATGATAGCAGAGTTCCAATATCTAAGGGACTGACAGGAAAAAAGAGAAGGTTAATCTATTTTCCAAAGCACCAGAAAGCAAGATAAAAAATGGATGGGAGATAATCAAAGAGATAAACAATCTAGAAGGAGAAATGAAATGTCCTAACGGTGAGAAAAATTAAGTGGAATGGCCTGCCTTGAGAAGATGTGAATGTTCTATCATTGGTAGTCTTGAAACAGATCCTAAGGAGAGTAAGGGACCTTTGAAAACAATATCATTTTTTTTTACTACAATGTTGATTAAATACAATGTAAATTTTAGATGGCTAATCCCTGAAGGAATATTAGTTACTTGGCAGGAAAAAAGACAAAGATTGCACTCATTGGAAAAAGCAATGGAATTTCGTGATCATCACTTTAACATGGAAGAGGAATAGAAAATGAGAGGAAAAATAGTGCATAAAGGCCAAGACACGTCGATGATAGAAGAAAAACATTCACAGCAAGATGAAAGTAAAATGGAGAAAAAAGTTGAGCAGAACAAGAAGGAGCAAGAGCAAAGGAACATAGAGAAATAAGGGCAACTAGGAGCATAAGACCTATATATAAGTAAAGCAATGCAAGAAGAAAAAATAATGCTATCAGTTAATATAAACTGAATTCCCCTATGAAAAGAAAAAACTATTTACAAAACTTACAAAGATTAAGATTAGACATAATACCACTTCAAGAATTAAAAAAAAAAAAACCACCACAATAAATTATTGGAGGACCCTAAATTGGGAAAACTATATTACTCACTATTGCAACAAAAAAGAAGAGGAGTGGCATTATATATTTAAAAAAAAAACAATAGGTGCCAATCAAATTTTCAAAGATAAAGAAGGGAGAAATGTGATGGTGGAAGTGACCTTAAACCAAAAACAGATAGTCTTCTCAATTGAATCAATTCTGTGTCTCTGTTCTTGCCATGTTAACATTAGTCCTTCTGGAATCAACCATCTATAATTCACCTCCTTTTTCAATAGCATTAATTGATATTCTCTTCTCTTCTCTCTCACTCTTTGTTTTAAAACCACAATCTCCTTGTCTTTGTATTTCAACATCTTCTCTCTTGCCACTTGTAATATTTGGGTTTTAATGGATTTTTTGGTAAATCTGATGTGAACTTCTCTTGGTAAGTTGTTTCTCATCGCATATCTTGTAAAGACTCGATATACCTCATCTACTCCATCCATCATCTTTTCCTCTGTTATTTCCAAAGCTTCAGACAGAATTTCTATCATTATTGCAGCCAAATTTTGTCCTTTTTCTTCCTCTATATTTTGAAATCTAAGATAGAATTCTGACCTATCCATCTCCCACTGCAGCATCCCACTTTTATCTTCTTCAACCACTGTTAATCTGCTATCAATATTTCCAATCTTCTCCTCTCTTTGTTTATCTTCTTCAATTTTTTGGAATCTCTTGTCATACTTCGCCATCATTTGTTGGATATTTTCAATTTTTTCATCGGTCTTCCCTGTTCTTTGTTCAATGTTCTCTATTCTTTGTTCAATATTCTCTGTTCTCTTTTCAATGGTTTCTGATTTTATCTTGAGATCTTGGATTCCTTGCATAATCATCTGTAGGGTCACTTTTTCTTGTTCGTTATCTTGCTTTAACATTGTCTGAATTAAACGTTGTCCTCCAGATGGTGGGGAGGCAGAAGTAGAGGTAGAGACGCCAAAAGGTATGAGTTTCCTACTCATTTTGAACGATTCAAGACCTTCCAATTCTTTTAGACTTTAATCCAATTAGTAAAGTAGCCAATTATAATCCAAAGTGGGAAATAAAAATAGTAGAGAGTAAAAAGCCCAATGATAGTAAAGGAAGAAGGAAAAGAAAAAATTCTTCAGGTTCTTCTGGACCTTAATCCAATTATGAAATAGTCAATTATAATCCACAATAAAGGATAAACATAAAAAGAAAAAAGCCCCCCAAAAATAAGAAAAAAAAAAAAAGAAAAAAGTTTCGTCAGGTTCTTCACACCTTAATCCAATTGAAAGATCTCAATAATAAAAAGAAACCAAAATAAACCAAAAACATGGATGGAAGAAGCAAAAATCCCAATGAAAAAAAGGGAAAGGAAATTCCGAGGCTTTCCCTTTAAAATAAAAAGCGAAAATAAAAATATTGCAAAAATAAAAGTTTACAGTAGAGCTGGTAAGGAGGGCTAGCACAACTAAAATAAAATAGAAGAAAACACACTGCACTTTATTCAGTTATCCAAGGCTCTTATTATGACTCTCTTCTCCACAAACTTCAAAGCCAAGCTTCAAGTGTTAAATTGTTGATAGAAGTGCAGAAGAACACCTGTAATAATATTCTCCTGTGCTCTTCCCTCTATCTTATCAAGTTGCAATGTCCTTGAGAAGGAGTCTTTCACAGTTCTCTCCACTTCAAATAAAATATTTTCAAGCCTCTAGTTGGCAGTGTTACAAAGTTTCTTTGTTGTTACTTTTCCCCTCCTTTCCCAGAAAAATGTAATTGAGGTTAAAAAAAAGAGAGAGAGAGAGAAAGTATATATATATGTTATTCGGGTTTTCTCCCGCGTAAGATTGGAAGTATCTAGGCAACCATGGAAACAGAAGCTAATAACCAACTTCCTTTCCTAGATGTCTTGGTATACAAAAAATCCAATGGCTCCCTAGGACACACCATCTACCAGAAGAAAACACATACAAACCGCTATCTACACGCACTCTCACGCCACCACCCAGCACAGATCAATTCCGTAGCCGAGACACTCATCTCCAAACAAAATGCTTAGCCGACGAACAACACCTAGAGACGGAACTACACACTCTCACCGGCGTGCTGACAGCCAATGGATTCCAAAGAAAGAAGATCACCCACCTAATCCAAAAAGAAATCCCAACCAAAATCCAAGACAGAGAACAAGAGAATGGCAAAGCCCTCTTCCCATATATAAAAGGCACTACGGACAAAATCAGCAAGATCCTCCAAAAACACAACATTAAGACAGCATTCTGCACAAACAGAAAGATATCCACCATCCTAAGAAACCCTAAGGACAAAATCAAGTTAGAAAATCAAGGAGTATACGAAATCCCTTGAACTGTCTGCCCCACCACATACATTGGACAAACTAACAGAAAAATAAGTGCATGCATTGAAAAACATAAGAACTCAATCAAAAAGGAAGAACCGACCTCTTCCCTGGTCCAACACCTCAAAGGCACAGGACATGAGATTGACTTTAAAAATACCAGAACTATCGCCAAAACCGAACACTTCAGCAGCAGAATAATCAGAGAAGCCATAGAGATAGAAAAACATCCACACAGCATGAATAAACGAGATGATAGCTCCCGCCTACCAGCCATTTGGAAACCCACCCTCATGAACAGACGCGTACCTAACATGAAGAATGACACCAGACCCACACCCCTGAGAGCCACACAAGATGCCACCACCACACTTCCACGTAGAAAGCAGACTCACACCCACACAGAAGATGAGACATGACCACGGACCAGAAGCTGCACTGCAGCTGCATCATTACCCACTTCAAACCCCTCTGAGCCATACATGAAGCGAACTGACCCCACCATGAAGATACAGCATGACCACGAACTCGAAGCCAAACAGCAAGATCACAGCTCACCAGCTCAAACCCTCCAGCAACTAAGACTAACCTGAGCACAACCAAGCCCCCACCTGAACAGAACACGCCTCCAGCCAATCAGAACACAGCCAACCCCCTAACCAATCAGAACACAGCCAAACCCCCAACCAATGAGAACACACCCCCACCCAATCAGAACACAGCCAAGTCCCCAACCAATCAAGTCACATCCCCACTAGCAGTTAAAAGGAAGAAGCAGCTGCAAGCTCACATCACTCTGAGAAGCACAGAGCTGAAGACCAAGCCTGAAGATGATGAATGAGACTTCATCGAAACGTTGCCTAGATACTTCCAATCTTACGCAGGAGAAAACCCGAATTACCAAAGATCCACGTACAAATACCCGCAAGAACCTCAGAAAATATATATATATATATATATATATATATATATATATATATATATATATATATATATATATATATATATATATATATATATATATAAAGAAAAGTAACTAAAGGGAGCCTCTAATGTAAAAAATTGAAAAATCAAACAGGAGAAGAGGAAAAAAAAGAATATATATATAAAGGAAAATTCAGTCCAGTTAACTGCTAAGTCACAATAAAGCCCAGTAAAAAAAGTAAAGAAATAAAAAGCCAAGCCTCACTTTGACGTCTTCTTTTAAAAATCGCCGCTTATTCAATTTTGTCAGAAATCTTACAGATTTCTTCTTTTACTTAGGGTGTCCTTTCAAGTCTCAAAATATTAGTAAAAAAAAAGATTCTCACCCAGCCAACACACTTTCTCTTTCAGTCTGTTCGTTTCCGGAGCTGTCCCAAATTAAGCAGCTTTGGGGCTGCCTCTCCACCGCTGGCAAAAGGGACTTCTCCTGAATCAACCAGGGACTTTGCAATGTCCCTGGGATCCACAGGATGTACCCTTCGCTATCACCATCTCTACGGGACGGTTTAGGTCCGTTTGGACCGACCAGGGGCGAAGATATCGGCTGCAATCTTGGAGCTCGATTGCAGACCATACCGTTGCGATGCCAGCTCCTCCCTCTGAATTATAGATGGCTGACTCCACAGGAGGTGAATTATAAATGGCTGATTCCACAGGGACTAATGTTTACATGGCAAGAACAGAAACATAGAATTGATTCAATTGAGAAAGCAGAACTTTTCTACGCAGAATTTTTTGGAAGGGGAGAGGAAGAGGCAGAAAAAGAGGTCTCACTAATTGAATTCCAAGAGGACCAAATGGGGACTGAAAAAGAAGAAGGCGCAGTGGGTGGACAGGTGGAAATCAAAGAACAACGTGAACCAAGATCTACAAAAGCTGTCAAACCTAATTACAAGATAAAATTATGGAAGAGAAAAAACTGATTACAATGAATATAAATGGACTTAACTCAGTTGTCAAAAGAAGGAAAACCTTTCATAAATTAGAGAAATTAAAATTTGATATAATTTCTTTACAAGAAGTACATATTAAAACACAATATGAACAATTGTTAGTGCAGCCAAAATTAGGGAAAATATTTACTTCTTTGACTCAATGTAAAAAAAGAGGAGTGGTTCTATACATTAAAGAGGCTATCCCAGCAAAATTGATTTATACTGATGAAGATGGAAGAGTATTAATGGTGGAAATAATGGACAATAATATGAAAACACTCCTGATTGCAATTTATGCTCCAAATGATAAACAAGAAGAATTCTATAAAAATTACACATGAAAATAATTGGACTGGACTATGCCAATAAAGTTATGATGGAAGATTTTAATGGAATTGTGGACAATAAACTGGACTATACAGCAATAACAAAGCAAAACAGAAAGACTCTCCCTAAATCCTTTTTTAAAATGATCGATGAAATAAATTTAAAAGATATATGGAGAGAAAGAAATGCTAAAACTAAACAATACACTTTTTATTCAAACAGACATTTATCATGGTCCAGATTAGATATGATTTGGATCTCAACAGAACTAATATCTAATATTCAAGAAATAAATATTGAAACAAGTACTTGGGCAGACCATAATCCAATGACAATTAAATGGAAAGGACAAAAAAAAAAGATCGTGATGGATGCTAAATAATACTATTTTAAAGGAAAAAGATTTTACACAATGGATCAAGAAAGAATTGGCTTTTAACTTTTAAGAGAAAATAAAAAAGAAGGAATGTTTGGGACACAATGAAGGAATATGCTAGAGGTTTGATAATAGATTATACAAGAAAAAAGAATATTAGGAAAAAGCAAGCTTCTAAGGCCTTGGAAGATGAGTATAAAAGGCTTGAAAAAGAATTACAGAAAATGCCACAGAAAAAAGATATTAAATTGAAGCTGGACGTAATTAAACATAAAATGGAATTAATAGAGAAAGAAGAATTGGCACAGAAAATTAGAAACTCTAAACAGAATTACTTTGAAGATGCAAATAAACCAGGTTGATGGCTAGCATATAAATTGAGAAAAGAGAAGGAATCAAGAAAAATACTAAAGCTAATAGATGATCAAGGCCAAGTTTGTTATGGCAATAAGGAGAAAAAGGAAATTATTTGAGATTTCTATGGACAACTATATAAACAAGAGAATATTGATGAAGAAAAAGTCAAACAGTATCTACAGAATGCTAACTTACCGAAGATACCTAAAGAGACTGAAGAAATGCTAGAAAGCAATATAACAATGATGGAATTAAATGAAGCACTTAAGAAACAAAATAATGGGAAAACACCAGGTCCAGATGGGCTTCCCGCAGAATATTATAAAAAAAGATGTTGAGACTCTAGAAATAGTACAGAGAAGAGCAACCAGGATGATTAGGGGACTGGAGGCTAAAACATACAACAAACGGTTGCAGGAACTGGGCTTGGCTAGTCTAGTAAAGAGAAGGACCAGGGGAGACATGATAGTGGTCTTCCAATATTTGAGGGGCTGCCACAGGGAGGAGGGGGTCAAGTTATTTTCCAAAGCTCCTATAGGCCAGACAAGGAATAATGGATGGAAACTGAACAAGGAGAGATTTAACCTGGAAACAAGGAGAAACTTTCTGATAGTGAGAACAATCAACCAATGGAACAGCTTGCCCTCGGAAGTTGTGGGAGCGCCATCAGTTGAGACTTTCAAGAAGAGATTGGACTGCCACTTGTCAGAAATGGTGTAGGGCCTCCCGCTTGGGTGGGGGGGGGTTGGACTAGATGACCTAAAAGATCCCTTCCAACTCTGATTATATGTAATCTGTAATCTGAAAGAAAGAGACAAGACAAAGAGAGAGGGGGGGAGGGAGGGAGGAAGAGAGAGGGGGAAAGGTAGAGGCAAGACACACACACACACACTCACACACACATACAGAGGGTACTTTCCCCAAAGAGAGATGGGGAAAGAGAAAAAGAGACAAGGCATGGGGGGGGGGAAGAATGTGAAAAAGAGAAATGGAGATGAAAGAGATAGATGAGAGATCCTGGTATTTTGTTTTCTTTGGGAAATGGGTCCAAATGACTCTTTGAGAATTTAAGGTTGCAGAAACAGGCAGCCAAGCTAAATCCTTCCGTCAGTGTGAGTTCAGGTGCTTCAGTGAGCAGCATTCTGGATTCATATTAGTGGTCCACAGGATTTAAAATTATGAATTTGGTGGTCCCTGAGGTCCAAAAGGTTGGAGACTCCTGCTCCAGAAGATACACTTAAGATACAGAAGGATTTTGACAGACTTGAACATTGGGCACTATCTAACAAAATGAAATTCAATGGTGAAAAAGGTAAAGTTCTACATTTAGACAAGAAAACCAAATGCACAAGTACAGTATATGGTGTACTTTGTTCAATAGTGATGACTGTGAGAGGGATCTGGGAGACCTTGGGGACAATCAAATATGAGCCAGCAGTATGCTGCACCTGCCAAAAAAGCCACCACAGTTCTAGGCTGCATAATCAGAGGGATAGAATCAAGACCATGTGAAGTGTTAATATCACTTTATAATACTTTGGTAAGGCCACACTTGGAATACTGCATCCAATTTTGGTTGCAATGGTGTAAAAAGATGTTGAAACTCTAGAAGGAGTACAAAATTGATTAATGGACTAAAATTGATCAGTGGCTCAAACTTATAAGGAACGTGTTAAGTATGGTCGGGGGGTCTCATAAGAATGAGATGCGAGTAGTGAACAACAGCTCTTTATTTACAGGAAGAATACTGAGACAAAATCCCTAGCGCGCGGCAGCTCTTTTTATAGAGCTGGCTGCGGCTAGGCAGCCAATGACAGTTCTTTGAGTTTGCCACATTGGGGATTAACCAATCGCAGCAAGCCCTATATGAGCCAATCGGGAATGTTTACAATGTCCAATCACGGTCCAGTCTGGACCAATGGGAATGCAGATCTTCAAGCCTGCTAATATGGAACACCCCTCCCCTCTTGGTTCCGTCCAAGGGGCGGGGTGACGTAGTCACGTAAGTAGGCGGGTCTCTGCGTCGCTCTCAAGCTTCTCGATGGAACCGCCTGGAAGGGTGAGCTGGGCCGATAGCTGCGACTCCCGCCTGGTGTATCCGGGTTGGTCGAGTCATTTGCTCTGCTGCTCCTGCCTGGGTTCTCTGGGCTGGTTGAGCTTGTCTGGCTGCTGCTTCCAGGTGAAGCACCCATCTGCCATGGTTCCCTGTTTGCGGGTAAGTATTGTTGGTTTAATGTTTGATTTTTATTTAATGTATGTGTGGGGTGTTCAGCTTGTGCAGGCGCCGGTTCTTTTTCTAAGTTCAAGGTTTCCCCCCCACTCTGATTTCTTGAGTAGAGTCTGTGAGGGGAAGGGAGATGAGCCTGGACCTAAGCTGGTCAATATGCCTTTTCCAAGTTCTCCCGTCAGTGGTCTCAAGTTGGTAGGAGTGAGGACCGGTGATTTGGGTGATTTTTGCAGGAAGCCATAGTGGGTCCCCGGTAAAGTTTTTGGCGAAAACAGAGTCTCCTACGTTGAAAGTGCATTGTCTGCTGTTAGATCCAGGGGGTTTCTCTGGAGTGTAATTGGGATGTAGATGATCTAGGTGTGACTGGAGCCTTCTGCCCATGAGTAATTCAACAGGGCTTCTGTAGGTAGTGGTGTTGGGTGTGATGTGTTGTATTAGAAGCATTTTATTGATTTTCTCTTGGATATTGCCATGTTCAATCTTTTGAAGAGTTTTTTTTTTTTTTTTTGTGAATTGAACCATGCATTCAGCTCGCACATTTGCCGCCAGGTGAGCAGGCGATGTCAATGCCTGTCGGATGCCATGGTCTGCCAAATATTGTTTGAAGGCCACTGTGGTAAATTGGGGGCCATTGGCAGATACTATCACATCTGGCAGACTGTGCATGGCAAAAAGTTTGTTTAATTTTTTGATGACAGCTTCCATGGTGGTAGTTTTCATTTTGCTTACTTGCAGCCAATTTGAGTAAACATCAACAGTGATTAAAAAGGTATGCCCTTTGGTTGGCCCCGTGAAGTCAATATGGATGCGCAACCAGGGGCCTCTGGGGGTTTCCAATTCTAGCGGTGGAGCTGTTGGGAGAGCTGAGAGAGTCTCTTGGCTTCTGCTGCAAGTGGTGACCCAAGTTTCAATTTGTTTGCCTGGCCACCAAGTGTAGCTCCTGGCTGGGGCTTTCATTCATACAATGCCCGGGTGCCCGTTGTGAAGCATGTCTAAAACTTTTTTCTGTAATGTTTCTGGTATAACCACCCGGTCTCCCCATAGGATACACTCCCTTTGTGAGAAAAATTCAGTTTGCCGGTTTTTAAACGGTTTAAAGAGTTCGTTTTTCTCGCTTTCTGGCCAACCCCTCTCCACCCAGCTGAGGACTCGCACCAAGCATTTGTCCTTTCTTGTCTCTTGGGCAATGTCTTGTGTGGTCAATGGTGGCGTGGGTACTGTTTCTATTTGTAAAATTGACAATGTGGGCGCTGGCTCATCTTGCACGTCTGGGAGAGGGGATTGGCTTAAGGCATCGGCATGCGAGATGGTCTTGCCGGGTTAATGTATTAATTGGTAATTATAGGCGGCAAGAAATTCAGACCATCTTGTCATCCTAGGTGACAGGATGTGTGGAGTGGGTTTGTTTCCAGCCAAAATTCCAAGTTGGGGTTTGTGGTCTGTAATAATAGAAAATGTCCTGCCATAAATGTATTTGTGGAAGCGTTTTACCGCAGAGACGATGGCTAGGGCTTCTTTGTTCAGCTGGCTGTAGTTCCTCTCCGGTTTGGACAGGGTTCTGGAGAAGAATGTCATGTGGGCTTCTGCTCCATTTGGCAAGGTGTGGCTTAGGATTGCCCCAACGCCGAAAGGTGATGCATCGCAAGTAACAGTCAGTGGCAGAGTTTCGTTACACTGAATAAGGACTGCTTCAGAAGTCAAAAGATGTTTTATTTGTTGAAAAGCGTGTTCTTCTCGCTGTCCCCAGATCCATGATGCCTTTTTATCCAGGAGCCTATGCAAAGGTTCCACGACAGTCACCTTCTGGGGTAGGAAAACATTTATAGAAATTAATGAGTCCAAGGAATGCTTGGAGTTCCATTTTATTTTTCATCCGGGAGGCTTCTTTGATGGCTTTTAATTTTTTGTGAGTAGGGTGGATTCCATGTTTGTCCAGGAGGTATCCCAGGAATTCCACCCATTCAGCACATAATTGGCACTTCTCTTTTTTTTACCTGGAGGCCAGAGTCTTTAAATTTTTGTAGGACTACTCTCAGTCGTTTCTCCAATTGTTCTTTGTTAGGGGCTGCTACTAACACGTCATCGAAATAGGGTACAACTCCCTAAATTCCCTGCAGCAGTCTTTCCATTAGGCTTTGGAAAACCCCAGGTGCGACGCTGACTCCAAATTGGAGTCAGTTGCATTTAAATGCCCCTCGATGTGTCACGATTGTTTGAGCCTCAGCAGTTTCAGCATTGACCGGCAGTTGTTGATAGGCTTGTGCCAGGTCAAGCTTTGCAAAGATTCTGCCATCCCCCAGTGAGTGTAGGAGATGCTGGACTACTAGCACAGGGTAGGCACTCTGCTGCAAGGCATGGTTGAGGGTGGCCTTGTAGTCTCCACAAATTCTTAGGGAGCCATCTGGTTTGATGGGGGTGACAATTGGTGTTTCCCATCGGGCATGGTCAATAGGTTCTAATACGCCTTGTGCTATGAGCTTATTTAATTGCTCATCTATCTTAGGCTTGAGTGCAAATGGGACTTGGCATGGCTTGAGGCGGATGGGAGCGATGTCAGGGCTAAGATTAAAGGAGATTGGGGACCCCTTGTACTTGCCTAAAATGTCATCGAAGACCTCTTGGAAGTTCCATATGAACATCACTTCCCAATCTTCGTCATCTGTGTGATTGATGCCTGCCATCTCGATCCCTAGGGATGTGAACCATTGCAACCCAAGTAGGCTGGGGCGGTCCTTATCAACAATTGTAAGCGACAAAATATTGGTGCAGATTTTGAAGGAGATTTTGAAGTGTCCAATGCCGGCTACTGGGATATGGTTCCCCTGATAGTCCCTCAGGATTAATTTCTGGTTGCTTAGTTCTTGGCGGTGTATGCTGGGTTTTAAGCATTTTCTGGTTCACCAGGAGACCATGGAGAGGTAGGATTCAGAATCTACCTCCATGGTGCATGGTTTGTTTTTGATACCTACTTCGATGTGTATCTTTCATGCATCAATCGGTGAGGAATGAGCGATGATGACTGTTTGGTGTGTTTCTTCTCTTCGCGGTACCTCATTGAATCTTTTGTTTCGGCCGTCCCGGCTCTACCAGCTGTCAATCTGGCAGTCCCAGTTTTTGGTGGGGGTGCCATCTTGTCTTCTCAGGCTGTTGCCTCGACATCGGGGGCTGAAGTTTCTCTTATTGTGGCATACTTTAGTGATATTCCCCCGCTTTTTGCAATGTCTGCAAACAGCATTTTGAACTTGCATTCGGAACGCGGGTGATTTCCTCCACAGCCAGCACACTGGTATCCCGACTTATGACCTCGACTGTCTCGCCGATCGCATTCTGACTGAAGTCTGTGAATCTCTTCTTCGCTGTCAGAAGGGGATTCGATGTCACCAAGGTGGGTGGTGGCTGCGAGTTTTTCTGGTGTGGTACTTGTCTCGCTGTTTGATTTGCGATTGGTTCCATTTGAATATCACATTCGGGCCACTGATTTGCGGGTGGCTTCGGCTGCAGTGGCTTTGGCTAGGGCATCGGTGAGGGAGATGTCACCCTTGGCCATTAGTCTGCTTTGAAGTGTTGGGTCTTTTAGGCCGAGGACAATCCGGTCTTGCATGGTCTTGTCCAGGTTAGCGAATCCACACAAACCTCCAAGGTCCCTCAGGTCGGCTACGAACTCACCAATGCTCTCACCTTCGCGCTGGTCTCGTTGATAGAAATAATGCCTTCGGATAAGCGTTGGTACAGCCGGGGGTAGTGGTTTTGGAAAATGGGAGCTAGGTTGTTCCAATCCATCATCTTGACATCTGCAGGATTCACTAATGCCTTGGCCATATTGAAGATGGCGGGTCCACAGTGCATTAAGAATACTGCTCGCTTCTTTCTGCCTGTGGCATCTTTTAAGTTGTTGGATTCCAAAAACATTTGGAAATGATCAATATAGGACTCCCAGTCCTCGCTGGCTGGGTTGAGTGGTGCGGGTAGCGTGGCGATGCTGGCCATTTTGCTGGTTGTCTCTGCACTGTTGGCCACGTGCTGGGTAGCCTCGTTGTCTCAGTATCACATCCTCGTCACCAGTGTTAAGTATGGTCAGTGGGTCCCATAAGAACGAGATGCGAGTAGTGAACAACAGCCCTTTATTTACAGGAAGAATACTGAGACAAAATCTCTAGCACGCGGCAGCTCTTTTTATAGAGCTGGCCATGGCTAGGCAGCCAATGACAGTTCTTTGAGTTTGCCACACTTGGGATTAACCAATCGCGTCAAGCCCTATACGAGCTAATCGGGAATGTTTACAACATCCAATCACGGTCCAGCTTTTCTGGACCAATAGGAATGCAGGTCTTCAAACCTGCTAATACAGAACAGAATAGTTTCTGGAATTGATGAAAAAAAGGTTTAGGGGATGGCATGATAGCAGTGTTACAATATCTCAGGGGCTGCCACAAAGAAGATGGAGTCAAGCTATTCTCCAAAGCACCTGAGGGCAGAACAAGAAGCAATGGGTTGAAACTAATCAAGGAGAGTGTCAGCCTCAAGATATCTTCCATAATAAGTATATTCTGTCTTCTAATTGTTGCTTCTCTACTGCTATGCCAATTTACTTATTTCGGCTGTCATGACAACGGTGGGAGGGGGTGATCTTGGAGGGAAAGAAGGCTGGAGGTGTTTTGCATTCCTTTGCTGGGTTAGCAAGGGAGGGGGGATTCTTTACTTTAACTTTCCATTTCTTGGCTAGCCTCTGTCCCCTTTTGCGCAACTGCAAACTCTTATCAAAATATGTCAAGGTCAACTGACAAGAAGCCTCATCACCACCTGGAGATGACCACATGATCATATTCAGAAATTTTAATTGGAAGAATCATTTGAACTTTGGGGGGTGGGAGCAATTCTATTCCTTTGTATATGTGCTCTACCCGCCAATTTCTCAGTTTCGGAATTGGATCTGTAGTTTCAACTTTATTTTCCAGTAAAAGGATAACTTTACTCTACACCATGGAGTCTGAGTATTTCTTTCTTGGGATCTAAAGTGAGCACAGACTGACATTATTCTGAAACTCCCACATCAATCCACCCGGAGAAAATAGCAACTTTTCTTCCGAGGGGGTTTCATCTCATGTCGTCTCCAGCCAGCAATGAAGATGACCAGGGAGCTGCGGGGGGGCAGTCAATGCTGCTACCAGAGATGCCAGCTGCTGACCTGCTGGCCAACCTGACTCTGGAAGAAACCCCAGCTGAGATGCCCAAATGGTACTTGGGGGTTGGTTGGAGAGACCTTGAAGACCCCCCTCCTCCCAGAATCACTGTAAGATGAAAAGGTGCGAGGGAACGGCTGTAGCAAGAGGGGGAGGAGATGGAATGCAGGCTGGATCAAGCCGGGAAATTCCTTATGGACGTTTCTGAGAAGCCTGGCATGGCTCCAAAGTATGAGGGGGAAGAGGGAGCGAAGTCAGCCCAGGGAAGTTGAGCTACCCCCACCCCCCTAGCCCAGCTTACGCCAGCGCAGCCGCCCGCCGCCACCCGGGGAGCCCCAGAAATAGGTGTGGTTCCTGGAAGACGCTACCTGCCTCCCCTAGATGTGAAGTTTGGAGGAAATCCCAGAGATTTGGGGGGGTTCCTGGTAAAAGTCAGGAGCTATATGGCAGAATTTGAAAGGGAGTTCACCTCTGAAGCAGCCAAAGTGAGATGTGTTACCAGAACCCTGGAAGGGATGGCAGCAGACTGGGTGGTGACTTTGTACAATGATAATTCCCCCCAACTGCAGAGCCTTGATGTTTTCATGACTGCATTGAGGAGAAAGTTTGAGGACCCTCTGGCAGAGAGAAGGGCCAGGATCAGAATGAAGACCCTAATCCAAGGGGGGAGATCGGTGGCAGACTACACCCAAGAATTCAGGCAGCTTGCATGCCACATCCGAGGTTGGTCCCAGGGGGCCCTGATAGAAGCCTACAAAGATGGCTTAAATGAAGATATATACCACACGTGCATCTCCAGAAGGGACCCACGTGATTTGCAGTCGTGGTACTCGCTGACAGAAAGTGAGGCCCAGAGAGGTCATATCAGGTGGGCGATAAAGTATTCCTTTCAACCAAATATTTGCAGACGACCCAGAAATCAAAGAAGTTGGGTCCTAAGTATGTGGGGCCTTTTCCCATTGAGAGGATTGTAAATCCTGTGACTGTTCAGTTGACTTTACCAAAGACTCTTCGTCGTATTCATCCAGTTTTCCACGTCAGTTTGTTGAAACCCGAACATATCTGTACCTTGAGACCGACCCAGTCTGATCCCCCCGTTACCATTGTTGATTGAGGGTGAACAACATTTTGAGATTAAGGAAATTTTAGACTCTAGGAAATGGAGGTGTCGTATCCAATATCTTGTAGCTTGGAAACATTTTCCTCCATCCTATGCTGAATGGGTTAATGAGAAAGACATTAGAACTCCTGAACTGCTCAATAATTTTTATGCCAAATATCCTGATAAACCATAGAGATGTATATCAATGTTAACATATGATTATGCTATTTTTTCTTACAGGGACTAAAGTCCTTCTTCTAGGGGGTCCGAATGTCAGCCTCAAGATATCTTCCATAATAAGTATATTCTGTCTTCTAACTGTTGCTTCTCTGCTGCTATGCCAATTTACTTCGTTCAGCTGTCATGACAACAGTGGGAGGGGGGATCTTGGAGGGGAAGAAGGCTGGAGGTGTTTTGCATTCCTTTGCTGGGTTAGCAAGGGAGGGGGGATTCTTTTCTTTAACTTTCCATTTCTTGGCTAGCCTCTGTCCCCTTTTGCGCAACTGTGAACTTTTATCAAAATATGTCAAGGTCAACTGACAAGAAGCCTCATCACCACCTGGAGGTGACCACGTGATCATATTCAGCAATTTTAATTGGAAGAATCATTTGAACTTTGGGGGGTGGGAGCAATTCTATTCCTTTGTATATGTGCTCTACCCGCCAATTTCTCAGTTTCGGAATTGGATTTGTAGTTTCCACTTTATTTTCCAGTAAAAGGATAACTTTGCTCTACACCATGGAGTCTGAATATTTCTTTCTTGGGATCTAAAGGGAGCACAGACTGACAGAGAGAAGCAACCTAGAATAAGGAGAAATTTCCTGACAGTTAGAACAATTAATCAGTGGAACAACTTGCCTCCAGAAGTTGTGAATGCTGCAACACTGGAGGTTTTTTTAAAATATGTTGAATAACCAGGAATGGGATTCTACCAGTTCAGTCCAGTTCAGTAGAATCAGTTGTTATGATTCTGTACAGTTCGCTACCTGAGGAACTTTTCATCACTCATTCATCCAGCTGCCTCCCATGAGGCCACTCTTCTTCACCTGGCCTGAGAAGGTAAGGCTGATGGCAGGGATGGAGTCCTCTGTGCTTGGCCAAAGGGGCTGGAAGGGAGGGAGCACATAGCGAGGCTTACGACCACTGCTGCATTGCCATCCCAAATGGCCTACTCCACCACTCCATTGCTGCAATGCCTGGGCCAGCGGGAGGGTGGGGGAGAGCGACCTGGAGGAGGGGTGATACTGGCAGTGGGTGGACTCATGCACATGGGGAGGGAGGGAAGCATGTGGGAAATCACAGCACCGGAGCCCTTTCCCATGCTTCCTTGCTTCCCAAACCAGCCTGGCCTGCAAGGGAAGCATGCAGGAGATCATGGCACCACAGCCCTTCCCCATGTTTGCTTCCCAAGCTGGCCTGGCCTGTGAGGGAAGCATACAGGAGATCAGTAGCTGGTTTAGTGAGGTAGAAGTTGTGGGTGGGCAGCCCTTGAGAGAGCTGCACTGGGGTGCTGTGTGCTCTCGGTCCTCCCATTCATCTGTGCTTCTGCCAGGCAGAAAGAAAGCCATTAAAAAGTTTTTGCCTGAGCCCTCTTGGGGCCCTGGTCTCAGTGCCAATTTGAGCGCATCCTCCACAGACTGCTAACAGCCGGGAAGTACTCCAGAAGAGAGAACCTGCTGAGGTTAGCTAGGAATATCAAATACAGATGAGAATGACAGTGAACTTGTAGCCACTGTCTCCTGCAATCTCCTTGTGTCTCAAGGAACCCAGCCGCTTGCCAATTGCCAAGTCATTTGGACTCCCAGTGACAGGATAGGGTCCTTAACACACTTAGTTTGGTTACCTGTTTAGTAGCTCCAGACAGTGGCTACAACACAAACATTCATTCTTGAATGTATTTGAGATTCCTAGCTGCAGTTTACTTGTGATCCCCATTGACCAGAGAAGCAGGGAGAAAGGTGAGGGGGAAGCATGGTTGAGGGTGCAGGACCTGGGTGTGGGCAGACAGATTAGAGGCAGCTGGCAGATTGTTGGCTTGCTCTCTCAGCTGCCTGCTGCCTAGAGCATGGAGGCAGCAAACTAAACACGTGTCACCCATCAAATCTCCACCCAGTTCACTTCTCTTCCTCCTCATGAGAAGCCCTCTGCACCCCTCTGATACCCCCATCAAATCTCCTCCCAGAACACTTCTATTCCTCCTCACAAGAAGCCATCTGTTCTTCAGGACGTCAGGTTCCCATCATCCAGCACCAGTTCAGTTCCACCCCTGGGATGGACAGAGAGACACAGAGAAAGGGGGTGGGAGGGAGGGAAAGGGAGAGAGAGAGAGAGAGAGAGAGAAGAATCAGAGAGAGAAAGAGGGAGGGAAAGAGAGAGAGAGAATCCAGGTGGTGAAGAGGGGGGAGAGTGCCTGCAGGGTTGAGGAGAGTCACATCTCTCCTCCCCAGCTGGCCATTACTCCCTTTCCCGAAGGCAGTTGTCGCGGTGGTCAGAAATGGCCACCACAAAGAAGAATTCGACCACAAAAGAATGTGCAGGAGGAAGATAAGAAGAGAAAGTTTTGGTTGACCGGGTCAAACAGCAAAAGCAACAAATAAGGTACCCTGGAATTTGAACTTAGCAACGTTGTTCCCAAAGAAGATTTTGAAGCTGCAAAGGAGAGAGAGAAGGGAAAGGATTAGGTTTTTTTTTCTTCCCTTCCTTATACTGACAGATAAGAGATTTAAGCAAGAAACTGGAAAAAAAATCCACTTTGACATGTAAGCTGAAAATAAAAGTCAAAGGGATAATAAAGATTTCTGGACATTTAAAAGTTTTAAAAGCTGGAAAGGAGAAAAAAAAAAGAATAGAAGGGCAGGATCTGGAAAAATGAAGGAGACTGCCTGGAATTAAGGAATGGAACTGTAATTAAAAGGAACTTAGAGTGAAATTTTAACAAGATTCCTTAAAGATACATTTTAATGGAAACTTGGTAACAAAATAATAGAACCCCAGGAAGAGAAAGTGGAAAAAAGAAGCAAGTAGAAACTGCCTTGGATTATTTGGATTACTTGGTGATTTTTGGTTTTTGCATCGAGATGACTAAAATTAACTGGATAGTTGTTTAAAAGTTTTTAAAATGGTATCACTCCTAGAAGATGAAAACGGAACTTTAAAAATGGAAAGAAAACACACAAGAAGGGAGAAGTTCTTTTGGCTTCGTGTCTCAATTCTTAGAAATGGAGATCTGGAACTATGAGAAGCAACAAGAAATGCTTGCAAAACAAGAAGATTGGGACAAAGAAGAAGCCATCTTTAATGATCAAATAATTTTAAGTGGGGGGGGAGAAAAGGGGGGAAAGAGAGTGAAAGGTTTAAGATTAGAAAAAAACAATGAAAAAGAAGAAGAACAATTTGAAAGATAAGTATAATATTAGAAAGCAACAGAACAGGGGATTACAGATGAGAGAGTTAGAAGTAGAGAACAAAGGGGGTAAAAAGGGGAGGGAGAAGAAGAGGGGAAAGAAGGCAAGGAAAAGAAGTTGTAAAAGACAGAAACAAGAAATGGAGAAACAGGGAAAAGATATAAAGATTGTAACCATAACTTTGTTTAGAAATAATGGGTGAAAATTTAACTGTAAAAGGGATTCTGCAAAGATACATAAGATAGATTTGTTATATTACAAATAGAAATAACTTTAGAAAATATGATGATGGATAAAATATTTATTGTAATGCAGTGGGATGTTTGTTAATACATAAATGAATTAAAATGATTGATAGAATTAAAAGGGAACAATTTTAATTATTAGTAATGATTTATAAAAATATAAGTGTCTACTTTAAGAATGTACCAAGCAGAATTCAATTGGAAGTTATGTATTATATTGAATGCTATAATCTTAAAGCTATACACTAAAGCTTAAAAAAGAGCTTGAATGGATAAAATTAAAGGATATAAAGGTGTCATACTCTAATTGGTAAATACAGAGAAAAATTTGCTTAATAAGAAAAGATAATGTTAAATTGTAACAGGACAGACAAAAGTATAAATATAATGATTTGAATTGAGATAATTAAAACAAAGTTGGGAAAATTAAAAGAGGGGGAAAATTATGGAAAAAATATTAAATGGTAATAAGATATGAAATAGAATATAAAAATGAGCATGAAATTGAGTTTTTTGTCTGTATGAAGAAGTGATAACCTGGGACCATGCTATTTTCAAAAAATATGTTTTATTTGTATTTTGTTTTTGTGAAAACCCAAAAAAAAAATTCAAAAAAAAAAAAAAACATAGAGGGGTATAAATATGTTAACATATGTTAAGCAAAGAGACTTCAACCTGGGAAAGTGAAACTGAAATTCCTTTTTAATGTCTGTTAAATTATTTTTTTTAAGTATGAATAAATAAGGTTTTGACTTCTTTGTATTCTTGGGAGGGTCCTCCCTTTTCAGAGCAGGGATTCCTTTTCTTTCCTTGCCCCCATCCTGGGATTTCTTTGGTACCACTTTATTTTTTTCCCTCCTCTGGGCTTTTTAAAAAACTAACCTTCCCCCTCCCCCCCACTTCCTCACACACACACACACACACACACACACACACACACACACACACACACATACAGGTTGGAACTTTCTTTCCTCCTGGCCCATATAGGCAACACCCATGCAAATGACTTAAAGTTGGTCATGCCCACCCAGTCACATGACCACCAACCACATCCAGCCAGTCAGGTGACCACCAAGCCACACCCACAAATTAAGCCATGTCCATAGAACCAGTTGTTAAGAAATTGGAATCCCACCCTGTGGATAACCATTTGCCTGAAGTGTTGTATGGTTTCCTGCCAAAGGAGGGGGTTGGACTAAAAGACCTCCAATGTCCCTTCCAAAACTGTTATTCTATTCTATTCTATTCTATTCTATTCTAGGATGGATATATATCTAAATCTGAATATTTTGTTTTGTGAAAACAGATTTTAAATTACTATGTCAACCGGGGCAGGGGTGGGATTCTACTAGTTCACACCTATTCACTAGAACAGATTGTGTTAATTCTAAGCAGTTCAGAGAACCAGTTGTTAGAAGAAATTACTAGCCTAATCCTGTAAGGAAGTCAGGAAGGAAACATTCTGGTGTTGCTTACAGAAACTGCCTCTCTGTTAACCCTTATTACATTCTTGGCAGGACTAGTCTTCATGTCTCAGGAATTTCTGTGGAGTTCTGTGGAATTTCTGCTGGCTCATATGTCCACTAGTGGCTGTCTAATAGGAGTCAGAGATCCATCTTACAGTTAGTGTAAAGTAAAAAAAAATTTCTCACCACTGAAAAAGAACAAAGGTAGGAAATAAGTAATAAAAAGTATGGCCTCATGAGATCCTTTAGCTTAAGAGCAGGATATATTTAAAACACGATAAAGCAGGATAATCTTGAACATCTCTTTGTTTTACCTTAAAAAAAATAGCTTTTAACCATGTGGACTATTGACAACATGAGCCAGCAAATGTTTGAAAAATATGCCATTTTTTTCTTCTGAATTAAAACTAGAGATCCAATAAATTATCAGGCGTCAAAGAGGCCTCACTATTCTCGAAAGAACATTACTGGGATTTTGTTGTAGTAGCTTATTTTCCTTAATTGAGCTCATTTGAGTTTTGGTTTACCAATTTTTCAGCAAAATAAGTTCCCTTTGAATAAAAGGCAAAATAAACAAACAGTTTGGTCTAGTGACTAAAGCAAAAGGCTACAAATCTGGAAACTGAGTTCTAGTTCTAATTCCTCCAACTCCACTCTAGTATACTTCAGTAGCTTGCTTCTTTATTACAGTGTTTAAATTTATAAGTAAGATGACCAACCCATCCTCTTTTAGGGAGTACAGTCCTCCTTTTGTAAGTTCTGTCATCAATCAGATATGGAGATTTACAGATTAGTTTCCAAATATCAAAAAGGAGGACTGTCAGCAATGGAATTCATCACTGCCACACAGTTGAAGAATGTGGGAGGGGATGATGTAAACTGAGTAGTTCTTAGAAGACAAATTATATTATTTTGATAGTTCAAGGTTACAGAGTGTGGCACAGAGAAGAATGAAACTTACTGTGGGATTGGTGCACGTGATCTGGTGATGAGGGCAAAAGGGTGGGGGTTGTACCTTGGGACTGTGTGGGGAAGCTGGGAAAAATCAGTTCTGGACTTCCCCAGTATGTGCCAGGTATTGTTCCAATAAAAGTACTTTAAGATGGCATGTGTCTTGGAGTTACTGGAAGGAACGGATTTTCTCTAGAACGCTGACAAAGACATTAGGAGGACACTTTTTGAGAGAGGACAGAACTTACAAAAGGAGGACTGTCCTCTCCACGCAGAAGAGAGCAGCAACACAGACCAACACAGCCTCCCTGGAAAGCCCACTGATGAATACGATCCTATAGTGAGTACACCCATCACACCTTTTACTGTCAAAGTGAAGTTAGTGGTGCCTGACATGGGGGAAGCAGGAGAATTAGAAGCGGTCATAGATACTGGATGGTCTAGATGCCTTATTGGCCTCCCCATCATTGAACAACTGGGCATAAAAACTAAACCACTAAAATGTCCAATGAGATTTGAACAAGTGGGTGGGACATTAATTGGGGGGACCCCAGCCACCCAAATGACAGAGTTAATCAAACTGCAGATGGGTCTCACCGCAAACTCATACGTTTTATAGTAGATCCAAGAATGTCAGCATCTGTCATAATGGGGACTTGCTTGGCTAGATAAATGGCCCCCTACCATCAAGTGGGAGGGTGGATTCCAGAGAATCATCATTGGAATGGGCCCACTGCCTCCCCTTCCTCCCATTAAGAAACCCACCATCCAACCTGGGTCCAAAAACTGAAACAGCAACCACTGCCTTGGACCCTCTTCCAGGTACTCCACAAGTGCCCAGACAATATAGAGACTTTGCTGAGGCATTCGATGAAAAGGAATGTAATATTTTACCTTTCCATAGATCCATGGATTATGCCATAGAATTAGAACCCGGAGCAAAACTGCCAAAACCAAAGATGTATTCCATGACACCAGCTGAAATGACTGAATTGTAGAAATTCATTGATAGCAATTTGAAAGAGGTTTCATTGAACCTGCCAGATCTAGATTGGTCATTCCAGTGCTGTTCAAGGAAAAGAAAGATGGCGGGTTGAGATTATGTATTGATTTTAGGAGCGTGAACACCGTGTGCGTCAAAAACATGTATCCTCTCCCCCTTATAAAGGACTTATTAAAGGCAAGTCAAAGTCAAAAGGCAAAGTCTTCACCAAGCTAGATCTGAAAGAAGCTTACTACAAAGTCCTCATAAAAGAGGGAGATGAATGGAAAACAGCCTTTAACTGCCCTTTGGGTAGTTTCCAATTCAGAGTCATGCCTTTTGGACTTCAGGGGGCCCCTGCAGTATATATACAACTCATCAATGAAGTGTTACATCTGCACCTGGACCAGGGGGGTCCTCATATACCTGAATGGCATCCTTATACATAGGGAAACCATCGAGGAACATGTCAAATTGGTTAGACAAGTCCTGAAAAAACTTCTAGCCCCCAAATTATATGTAAAGCTGTCAAAATGCAAATTCCACAAGGAGTCACTAGATTACTTAGGCTACCAAATATCCAACCTGGGCATTGAGATGGACTCTGGAAAAGTGAAAGCCCTGCTGGAATGGCAACCCACCAAAACCCAAAAGCAACTTCAAACCTTTATGAGTTTTGTCAATTTCTATAGACAATTCATTCCTTTTGCCAAGGTTGCCCTCCCTTTGACAGAGTTATTAAAAACAGGTCCTTCACCCACCAAACCAAAGTCCAGTCAACCCCTTGCTTGGACCATGGACTGTCAGAAAGCTTTTGAAACCTTAAAATGCCTCTTTGCAGCTGAACCTATTCTCCAGCACCCAGACCCAACCAGACCTTTTATAGTTCAAGCTGATGCTAGTGATGTGGTGGTAGCGGCCATTCTGCTACAAAAAGACTTTCAGAACTGACTGATACCTTGTGCTTATATGTACAAAAGGCTGACAGACATAGACCAAAGATTGGCAGTCTGGGAGAAAGAAGCATTTGCAGTACAATGGGCTTTGTTGACTTGGAGGCATTTCCTAGAAGGGGTGAAGGAGCCATTTGAGGTGTGGACTGATCACAAGAACCTTGAGGCTCTAAACACCCTCTTGGAAACTGTCACCAAAACAAATCCACTGGGCTTCAAGCAGTTCAACTTCAATATGAAATATATCCCTGGAGGGAAAAATATTTTGCCGGATGCCCTATCCAGAAAACCCCAGTTTGACAGTCACTGAGAGAAATAGTACAGGCTTTGATATCAGAAGCTCAATCAGCAGGCCAAGTAACCACTCGAGGCTGAGCCAACCGCAACCCCAAATGCCTGGAAGACAAACTGACCATAGAGTTGAAAGCAGCCCTATGGACTGATCCCTGGTTTGTGGACCATCAAACTGAATTAACAATGAATGAGGGACTGGCTTGGAAAGGGACTAAACTTTATGTACCTGCAAACCTAAGACTAGTGGTACTAAAGTGTAGGCACAACTCATGGCTGGAAGGCTACTTTGGGTTCTTAAAAACCCTACATTTATTCAGGAGACAGTTCTGGTGGCCAAAAATGAAACCTGACATCAAGGATTATGTAAAAAGTTGCTCAATTTGTGCTACAATGAAACACAGAACTGGAAAGACCCATGGCCTCCTCAAACAAGTAGCTGAACCAACATAGCCATGGGAAGAAATCACAATGGACTTTATTGTAGAATTACCTGAGAGTGGAGGGATTACAATCATTTGGACTGTTATTGACTTATTCTCTAAGCAGGCCCACTTTACAGCCTGTAAATGATTTCCATCTGCAAAAAAGCTTGCAAAACTGTTCATGAAGCACATCTATAGACTACATGGAGTACCTTGTAGAATAATATCAGACAGAGGGGTACAATTTACTGCTAAGTTCTGAAGGGAGTTCTTAAAGTCTATTGGGTCCTCCGAAGGGTTATCCTCAGCATTTCAACTGGCCTGCAATGGAGCAGTGAAAAAGGCAAACTCCATGGTTGAACAATACATTAGATGCTATATAAATTATCAACAGAAAAACTGGGCTGAATTATTACCATTTGCAGAGGTTGCTTATAATAATGCAGTACATAGCAGCACAGGATTGACTCCACTCCAAATCAACAATGGCATGGAATTTGTCCCTATGCCAGAATTACCTAGAGAACCTCCCACATCCATGTCTCTAACAGAATGGATGGACTCATTAAAAAAAGGTTGGGAGAATATGAAAAAAACTTTGACCGAAGCTGCAAAGGATTACAAAAAGCAAGTAGACAAACATAGATCCCTCCAACCATCATTTAAAGTAGGAGACAAAGTATATTTGTCAACCAAATATCTTAGAATTAAAATTCCTAGTAAGAAGTTGGGGCCAAAATTCTTAGGTCCATTCCCAATTTCAAAAATAATCAATCCAGTCACAGTCCAATTAAGTCTTCCCCAACGATTAGGAAGATTCCATCCAGTATTCCATAGCAATTTATTAAAACCAGCTGTTATATCAATGATAAGACAAAGACCAATCACTCCCCCTAAACGGTTAACCCTACAGGGTGAGAGACATTATGAAATCAAGAAAATCCTTGATTCTAGATTACACCGAGGACGGGTACAATATTTGGTCTTATGGAAGGGTTACCCTATATCAGATGCTACTAGGGTAAAAAGTTGGGATGTACAAGCAGATAGATTGGTTAACCAATTCCATGAGAAATTCCCCCATAAACCGAAGGTCCTTGTGGAGAGGGGAGATAGGGGTTAAGGACAATGCATAAACCCCTGATTGTGTTTTATTTCTTATTTTCTTAAAGGAGAAGGCTATTTCAAGGGGGGGCACCTGTCAGCCATGGAATTCATTGCTGCCACACAGTTGAAGAATGTGGGAGGGGTGATGTAAATTGAGTAGCTCTTAGTAGACAAAATATATTACTTTGATAGTTCAAGGTTACAGAGTGTGGTGCAGAGAAGAATAAAACTTACTGTGGGATTGGTGCATGTGATCTGGTGATGAGGGGGAAAAGGTGGGCGTTGTAGCTTGGGACTGTGTGGGGAAGCCAGGAAAAATAAGTTCTGGACTTCCCCAGTATGTGCCAGGTACTGTTCCAATAAAAGTACTGTGAGATGGTATGTGTCTTGGAGTTACTGGAAGGAATGGATTTTATCTGGAACTCTGACAAGGACATTACGAGGACACTTTTTGAGAGAGGACAGAACTTACAAAAGGAGGACTGTCCTCCCTAAAGGAGAATGGTTGGTCACCTTATTAAGGCAGGGGTGTCAAACTCAATGTCATTGAGGCTGCATCAGGGATGTGACTATGATGGAGGAGGCAAAGGTGCTTGGCCATGGTGGGCATAACAAGCTTGAGGTCACACGTGTTGGAAGCACCTGTGGTTGCCCAAGCACTCTGCCAGCAAAAATGGACTCTTGAGGTCTATTTTTGGCTGAGGCTGCCTCTTGCAACCCTCTGCCAGCAAAAATGGAGCTGGAAAAGCACATGCAGCCTCCATGAGCTCCATTTTCACTGGCAGAGGCACTGCAGGCCATTCCTTTGCTGTTTCCAGGGTGGCCCCAAAGGCCAGATGACTATGCAGATAGGAACTGGCCCCTGGGCCTTGAGTTTGATATCCCTGTTATAAGAGGATGTAAATATTTAATTTGTGACACAAATCATCTTATAAAGTGTTAAAACCTCAGGTATGAATCAGACTTCACTGAAAATAATTATTAAAATACAAAGAGAAATTACCAGTGTAAGCCTAGGACCACTATTTACACATATCCATTCTTTATTTACCTTTTTCTGCTCCATTTTTTTACAATCTATGCAGGGTACATGTAACACAGAAATTACTGAATTAGTACTTCATCTAGGTTTCCCTTTTCCACTTTTATTCTCATGCTTCATGTCTTTTCTCAAATTTCTCAATCCTATCACAGCATGGAGTTCAAGGAAGATGGGATAGTCTAAAACATCTCAAAATGGGTTTTACATTTTCTCTATGAATTCCTCTTCATTGAAATAAAAAGTCCATGGGAAGAGTGTTGAATTCCTACAGCTACTGAATCTTTTTGATGATTTAAGTAACCTAGTTTGTTGCTACAACAGATAAATACATCTTTCCCAAAGCTGGAAGCTCACAGTTATGTTTCAAGATAAATGATGAATTACCATGTTTAGTTTGGATCTAAGACCAGGTGAAGTGCAAAACTGTATAACCAAATCATAATATGGTGAATATTACTTTATTCTTTCCCTTATTTCAATTTATTGCTTAATAACATGTCAGTTTGTCCCTGAGATGTCCTCATTTCCCTCCCTGCACACACTCATTACACAAGATAATTCACCATTTCTAGGGTAATTGCAGAAGCTCAACGTTTTTTCTAGACTTCAAGGCACTACTAGAAATACATATGCCCTTCACCTGCTTCTTGTGGTTCTTGAAAAAAGAACTCATTATTAAACACTGACTTACTTTTCAGAGCTGCTAGTTTCACAATATTTAGTCTCACTGACGTATTAATTTTCCATGTATGTATTATTAATTCACTTCTGTTTTTACATGGTCCTCTTTCATGCGGCCTGAGGCAAGACTGGGGAAGGGGCCTCCACAAAAATGACTTCCACACTTTAAGACAATCACAAGCAGGAAGGAGAAAGGAGGTTGAATAGAGCAATATACCCTGAAATGTTATCCTATCTCCTCTAGCAATTCTCATTCAACTGAATAAAAGAGTCCAATGGAAGAGGGAGAAATTCTTACACCTACTATATCTTCCTGATGATCCAAGTAACTAAGCCTGTTGCTATAGTACATAAATACATACAGTAGCTTTCTGTTATTTTCTGAACATCTTTCCATTTTTTGCACTTGTTCTTTTTTCCTCTCAATTGGTCTGAGAGTTCTTTATGCAACCATGCTGATTTTATCTTGCTTTTCTTTTTTAGAAGTATTGACCTGGACTAGGCTTTTTTCATCATGAAAGTTTCCCAAGCTTCTTGAGTTGATTTGCACTTTAAAATTTGCATCCATGGGATCCTTCTCAAGTTCTCTCTGAGTTTGTTTGAGATCTCCTTCTCTGGTGTTCTTACAACCACTTTCCTTTTACAAAAGAATAATTCTGAATTTGTCCACGAGAAAAAGGAATATTATACAAGAAAGGGCAGGGGGACAAATTATATTTTAAACCATGATGAACTTAGATCAAAAACAAAAATTCTTTCAGAAAATTGCAGAATAAAATTTCTTATAATTCCTCACTTCATATGATTACTTTCATTTCAGAAAGCAAGTAGGAGACAGAGAATAGAAGAAAAACAATACAAAGGAATGTATTCATTTCAGTTAAACATTTTGAAAGAAATTCAGGTATTGGTTTATGTTTTCATTGAGTATGTGTTACAGTTTTATATGTGTTTACACTGTGTCATCAAGAAATTGGGTTTTCTAGATCAGCGGTCGTCAACCGGTGGGCCATGGCCCATTGGTGGGCCATGAGAAAATTTTGGTGGGCCGCAGAGAAATCTCTCCCCTAGAGCAACCCCCCCAAAAAAGTAACTAATCCAGGCTGTGCAGAAACACAAGGCTACGCTGCCCACCTGGCCCGCAGGAACCTTCCCTGCCCACTCATTCCTTACCTGGTAAACTTGCCTGCTAAATTTCTATTTTTCCTTTTTCCAACCATCATCTGTTCTGCTGTGCTGGGAGATTTAGATTAGCTAGGAAGTAGGAACTGGTTGGATTTCTTGCTTTCGAGCTAGTCTTTAGAACTTCAGCTCTGCTTTTAAGTACTGCCAAACCTTAGGATTGAAGGTTTGCTTGCAAGCAAATTCAGTGCAGTCGCATGGCAAGCAAATTCAGTGCAGACTCACGGCAAGCAAATTTGAGAGACTGAGCTACCTGATGGCAGATAGATAGATCACTGAATTATTCTGTGAGCAACTCAATCTGCCTGCTTTGCCTGATTTTGGGTAAAAGTTGCTCTTTTTTATAAAAAAAATCAATATTTACATACATGGTGTGTTGTGAATTAATTTTGTGAGTTCGCTTGAAAGCAAATTTTATGTGACAGAATGAGCTAGCCAATGGCAGATAGATAGATCTTTGAATTAATCTGTGATTCTATGAGCAACTCAATCTGCCTGCTTTGCCTGATATTGGGTAAAACTTGCTCTTTTTTATAAAAAAAATCAATATTTATATAAATATTTATAATATTTACATACAAGCCATGCCCAGACAGTCACATGACCATCAAGCCACACCCACAAATTAGGCCACACCCACAGAACCAGTTCATGGTCCCTGGGATCTAAAATTATGAGTTTGGTGGTCCCTGAGCACCAAAAGGTTGGCGACCCCTGTCATGGTCTGCATTACCTATATCAGGGGTGTCAAACTTGTGATGACACGTTGTCAACACATGATGTATCACAACCTTTTCCCCTTTGCTATATTGGGGGTGGAGATGGCCAGCGTGTCACCCATCCAGCTTGTGGGCCATGAGTTTGACACCCCTGACCTATGTGAAAGGCTCCTGGCACCTCTTTTTTTAGTAGCAAAACCTCCTACATGAAGGGCTCCTGATACTTATACTTCTTTTTCTAGTGGTAAAGCCTCCCACATAATTACTCAAGGGGCATATGAAAACCAAGAGGTGCCTTTTCTGTTTATATGCAGGCATATCCAACAAGTCAATTTGTACCCTCTGGAAAGTCAATTTGTACCCTCTGGAAAGGGTACTTCCCACTGTGCAGTTGGGATGGACACAACCTTAGTCATTGTTAGGGATACACCCTAGCAGAATCTGCACAGCAGTCAGGCAGTCAGGCAAAATATTTGAGAAAAACATTTTTGTAGCTTACACTCAGTAAAACAGATACACTGTGCTAGTTAAATAGTTTATTCCAGTAAGAGTTTTAGCATAGTCAAACAGTCCATATATCATTTACTAGTTCAGTCCATTCGGGGATTACTCAGTTGCAAAGTCCAGTGTCGAAAAAGAGGTCAGTAAACTTACAAATATCAGTCCAGTAATCAATCTTCTCACAGTAGAGATATGAAGAAGTTCCAACCTCCTTTCTCTCTTCAGCAAAAGCAGCAGGGAACCATCAATCCATCATTGTCAGCAAGCAATTCAGTAAGCCAACAATACAGTAAGCTCTCTTGCTCTTTCTTATGGCGGTTTTACAGCCCCACCCAAAATTACGTGCTTTGCATTTAAAGTGACACACACTTACTTACAATCATAGTTTATATATATTATTTTACCCAAACTAAGTTAGGTAACCTTGTTATTCCTAACAGTCATCTTCCCTTTTAGAGGGATAAACAAATTGCACAGTTGCCAATTTGTTTCCTGTGCCTCTGTATGAATTCCTTCACCTGCCTAATATTACTTGAACTCTGAGTTAGTGTTTCAGCCCCTTCATAGAATAGAGAATAGAAGAGAATCGTTTATTGGCCAAGTGTGATTGGACACACAGGTCTTGAATACTCTCAGTGTCAGCCTCAAGATCTCTTCTACATCTTTCCTACTGCTATGCTCACTGCTCTCTTTTGGCTGTCATTAATAACGGGGGAGGGGGAAATTGGAGGGGAAGAAAGCTGGAGGTGTTACATTCCTGTGATGTAAATGAGAAGGAGGAGGGGGGAGTATAAATTCCTATTCTTAAGTTTCTATTTCCTTGGCTAGCTTTCTTTCTTTTAGCGCAGCTGCGAAGTTTAATCAAAATATGTCAAGGACAGAGGCCTCATCACCACCTGAAGATGCCCACATGATCATATTCAGAACTTTTAATTGGAAGAGTCTTTTGGACTTTGGGGGGTGGGAACAATTCCATCCCTTTGTATATGTGATCTGTGCACCAAATTCTTTAGATTCAGAATTTAACATGTAGCTTCCACTTTGATTTCCAGAAAAAGGAAAAACTTTGCTCTAACCTGTGGAGTCTGAGTATTTCTTTCTTGGATTTTGAATGGAGCACAGACTGACACTCAGTATACATAAAAGATACATTTCTCAGGAGTTGAGAAGCATAAGGTACGACACTTAATGATAGTCATAGGATACAATAAGCAATCAATCATACTCGAAAACAGTCAATATAAATAATAAGGATACAAGTGACAAAGTTACAGTCATACAGTCACAAATGGGAGGGGATGGGTGATAAGGAGTTATGACAAGATTAACAGTAATCGTAGTGCAGACTTTGTAATAGTTGAACAGGGTTGAAGGAATTATTTGTTTAGCAGAGCGATGGCTTTTGGGAAAAAATGTTCTTGTGTCTAGTTGTTCTGGTGTGCAATGCTATATAGCGTCGTTTTGAGGAAAGGAGCTGAAACAGTTTATGAAACAGTTTAATTCCTCTGTAGAACTGGATCAGCAGC
>CM066328.1:399338083-399492005 GCA_033807585.1 Hydrophis major | reverse complement strand
AAATAATAATAAAAGACCAATAAGGCATAACATTTCCAGATTATAATATCAATATTTCATATAATATTAACTTCATATCTTATCCCTACTTCTCCTTTCCATCCAAATTATTTATTAATTAAAATTTTATTGCCTTTTATCAATATACAAAATCAAAAAAAAAAAAAGCATATATATCCTTCCATAACTTATTACCATTTTCAACAACATTCTTTGTCTGTTCTATTTCCAATTATCCATTCATCTTTTTTTTCTTTTACTATACTTCTCCTGTACACCAATTGGAGTAACATCTATAACTCATTACCCTAACTTAGAAATACTACATATAGCAATCTTTCTTGGTATTCTGTTTAAAAGATTCTAAAATTACATAATAAATTTTATATTCTAAATATACATATAAAAACACACTCTTATATACCCTCCAGAATCCCTCTTTTAATCTAAATTAAATTCACCTATTGTCTCTAAATAAACTTTTTTTCTTTAGGTCTTGCTTCCCCCCATTAAGGCTTCTCCTCCCCCCCTTTCTCTCTTGCTTATTCTTCTCCTTGCCCTTTCTACCCCTTTGCTTTTTCCCTTCGCTTTTCTTGCTCCTTTTCCTTTGCTTTCTAACCTTTCCTCCATCTTTTCGCTCATTTTTCTCTCTTTTGGTTGTTTTTATAATTCTTAAAAACCCCTTTTTCTTATCCTTTTTCTCCTCCTCTCCGGAAGGGACCCATTGTTCATCAAAGATGGCTTCTTCTTCCTCTTCTTCCTTGTCCCAGTCCTTCTGCTGCGTAATCAACTTTTCAACAGAACATAACGCCATTTCTAAGAATTGAAACAAAGCGCCCAAAGTATCTTCTTTTTTATATTTTTGATATTCAATCTCTAGTTCATCCACAAACGATGCCATTATAAAAAGGGAAACTTTTTCCAAAACAACCACAAGTATTTTTAATCAAAGACAATCAAAAGCAATTCAAAAAAAAAAAGTTCCAAAAGTTAATACTTTTCTTCCTTCTTCTCTTTCTCTTTCTGGATTAATTTTTAATCAAAGAGGTCCAATTACCATATATCTTCCTTTGGGATCCACAAAGACATTCTGGACAATCTCCTCCTTTTTCAGCTTCTGCTCCAATTTTTTTTTCTCCCTTCCTACTTGAATGACAATTTTAAATAATCAGAAATCCATACCTCCAGCAAAGATTTTCCAATTTCTTAAATTTTTCAATGTCCAAAAATCCCTTTGTCTTTTAGCTTCAACTTTCAAAGCAATCCACTTTCAATGTCTAATATATCCAAATATTTCTGCTATTTCCGTGGGGTGGGAGAGTAAAAAAAAAAAAGTTCCCTTTAACAGCTTCTCCGCCGCTTTTTGCTCTTCTTAGGGATACAATGTATCCTCCAGCAATTCAAGCAGCTCAATTCCAGGCAATTTAAAAGGTGTCACTTGACCCGGCTCAGACAGAACTTTCACTCTTCACACTTCCTCCAGCACAGTTCTTACCCGGTTGCTGGCTTCTTCGTGGCGGCCATTGCTGACCGCCGCTCCACCGCCTTGGGAAAAAGGGGTTTTCCCGGAGAAGGGGGGGGTCTGCGACACCCCCACCTCCCTATCCGACTCCCCTCTCTCTTCAGCTGTCCCTACAGGGCAGCCATATCCCCCTGACCCATCTGGATCGGGGGTACCTCGACGGCTAGCACAGCAGGAATCGCGAGCTGTCGCGAATTCTTGCTGCCCCGAAGCCACGCGAAACCGGAAGTCGAAAAAAAAAAATTTATTTAGCATATGGCAAATACATAGACTTATAGAGGTTCAAATGTTAATGTCCAGACCACCCAGCCATTTAAGGACAGGGTTGAATAAGAGATCCTATGTGAAGAATGTGAAATTTTGACACAAAATCAAAAGGTCTTATAAGAAATTTGGAACAGGAAACATGAATTGTGTTAAACTTCTACTTGAACAAAGAAGCACCACAATGTCTTCTCAGTACTGCAAGAGAGTAAAGAGAAAATGATAACTTGTTGGATTGAAATGTGAGGGGTTGCAAGTGGAAATAGGATGTGTGAAAATGTCCTCAAGAAACTTTATAATTTTGACACTGAAGGGTGTAACTCTGAAATTTTGACACTGAAGGGTGTAACTCTGTTGCCGTGCCAGGTGCATACATTTTTTTTTATTTATTAAATCTGTCACCCATCTCACTGCAATATTCCTTCAGCTAGAAGTCCACAGCTATAGGTGTCCCAAGCAAATATTGAACAGATGTATTTACTTTGAGACTATAACTAAGTCTGAAAATTGTGTTGTGTGACAGATCTCAAGTTACTAGGTCAGTGGAGGTATGGAAGAATGTCTCATGTTGAAATCATCTCTACATCTCCATTACATCCATGGCAGCTGACATGTCATTCTCATCCTAAATGAGGAAACATCAGGGGCCTCCTCTGAAAAGGCTTTTTCATACTGAGCTGAGAGGGAGGCTTCAGAATAATGGAAAGATGTGTGAGAAAAACCTCCTCAAGAGTGTTGCCAGAAAGACTGTGTGCCTTCTATGTATTTTTCATCTTCGATAGATTTTCAGGCAGGAGGAAAGAACTGCCCTCTCTTTCTTGCTCTTGGTCAAGCTTCATACAAACAGAGCATAATGTAAACTCCCTTTATGCTCAGCAATTAACTATGCAAAATACTCATGGAAATGACTCAACTTTTCTGTCCCTTTACAATAATGAAGATTTGTTCACCATTTTAAAAATAGTCTATTGATTTTCTTTTCTGCCTTTATCTGCTGTTCACATTCCTTTTCCTTGCATATTCCTGTCTGAACCAGGTAAGAAACCAAATTATTGATAATTTAGAAATGACTGATAACTCACTACTTTCTAAGTTAGTGTGATTGTCACTGAAAGCAGGATAATCTTCAACTTCTTTTAGTTTATGTTAAAAAAAAATAACTTTGAACACTGTGGATATTGACAACATGAGCCTTCAAACATTTGAAAAATATGCCCTTAATTTTTCTTTTGGATGAAAACTCGAGATCCAGGGAGATATACTGCATCAAGGAGGGTCTGGAAAATCAATTCATTGATTCATTATTCTCTATGTTTATGTATCTATTGATAGCTAGTTTGTCAGAATGCCAGGCTTCCAGGAATTCTCTAGTGGTTTTGAACTTGGATGGTCACAGTTCCCCAGTTGAAAGTATGTTTAAACCTGTCCATATGCTGTCAAATTAAAAAGTTTTCATCATGTCTTATGACTGCTCCTTGGAGGAGGAAGGAGTATTAGATACATTTGCCACCTTGGGTTATTTTAAGAAATAAAGATGAGATAAAAATAAATAAAAAACTAAATATTCATTATCTAGTGAATCTATTGACATTCAATTTGTAAAAAAGAGAAGATATTGCAGCAAAATGTTGCAAATGTTCTGCTTTTGAAGAGCGTGGAAGAGCAATGTTAGAAACATTAAGAGAAGAGGAAGAAAGCCAAAAGTAAACCAGATCCTAAAGTTCAAAGGAAGTTAATCATTCTCATTCAGTATCTCCATGCAAAACACCTAGCAGAACCAGCCATGGTAATTCAGGATTATTTCTTAGCAAGCAAGGATCCATAGTAATAATGGAGATAAATATATCACAGCAAGGTCTTCCTTTGGTGTGAATCAGATTTTTTTCCTCTGTACTACCTTAATCGATACAGATATAACTGCCAATTCAAATCTAGCCAGGCTTAAAAACTGGGTTGATATATGATATGTTGAGGCTGCTGAAGGGAGATTAGCAGAAATGGGTTCCTTGGTCAGTGAGAACTTCCTGAATTCATAGCAATCCTACAATTCTGTAGAAGAAAGTAATGCCTTAGAAGAAAAAATGTATCTAAATAAGGAAGTTTCTTTACTCATCATTTCCCTGTCTACTGTTTTTCATTCATAGGTTATGCACAGCGCTTCTGTTTTAACTGAAGAGGATGCCACCACTACCCTCCCTGTCCAATAAACACCTTCAGCATTGGGAAACTGGACTGTCCATGGAGATCAGTATGCTGTAGATTGTAAGTAAACACTGCTCTAATAAAGATGCCACAGATGTACATCGGAATACTCTGGTTTATACTCCAAAGCATTCCTTTCTATGATCAACCTATTATTTTATCTCATTTTTTAATAGCTACTTTGGAAAATAATGCCATCTCTATCTAACAACCTGGACGTCTTCAAGATATGGCCAATGACCTGAGATTACTGCCTGCTGTTGCTTTATCTTTCCTAAAATAAATCAAATTGCTATCTATCAGACTTGAAAACATTTATGCATTGAAGTAAAATTTGGCAAATATTCCTTCAAATAAAGCTAAATGAGCATTGCAGATATTGTGCAACTTTTTTAACAGGGAGCTGGGAGCAGTATATTCATTTGACTACGTGAATGTGTCTGTTTGTGTGTCATAACTCTTTGCCTACATTTCGGTGTGGAGGGGGTTTCCTGCTCTTCAATCATACATTATGCTATAAAGTCACACAGTCTTGTTCTTCCGCATCTGCTTATTTATAAAAGCAGTTGTTTTGCCATTGAGGTCTTTCAGCTGATGTGGTTGCTTAAGCATAAGTAGAACAAAACAAAGTTAAACATTACCTATTAACGAAGAGCCCACAATGGAAAATGCAAGATTCAGCCTATACTGATACTTAAGAATCTCTTAAAATTGTTTTTCTTCAAGCTAAATACCATGTGTAACTACTTAGAATAAGAATGCTCTTGTCAGTATCAACATAAGCTGGGTCTTGTTAATAGAATGGAACATGTATTAAGAGAAAAATTACATGAGAGAGATCTCTTCCTAAACTATTCTGTTCGTTCAGTGAATATAACTGCAGATATATTTTAATTTTATTCACTAGCATAAGGCAAATGGAAAGGCTACAATAAAATAAAAGTATCAGTGGGCCAATCAGGTAGGATCTGTAACACACACACACAAACACACACACAGAAACAGAGGGAGACGTGGAGCGAAAGGGAGAAGAAGAGTGAAAGAGAGGGAGGGATAGCCCAACCAAATGAGGGATACTATTGGGAACACTGTTTTACCTATGCTCATAAAGGGATGTGATACATGCAAGTCCAAATATATTTTGCAAAACCAGCATGTACACAAAAGTGTAAGAAACATAATAATCAGAAATCATGTCTAAACCTTCCTGATTTTCCTCCCTCTCAAATCTTGTTCACTCACTTTTCAATTTACTGTAGTGCTTAAATGTAGAAAGGGATACAAATATTCAACTTACAACAAAATAATTTAACCTTATGAACACAAATATTCCTATAAATACTTAAAATCTTAGCTATGAAACTTAGATCATTGAAAAGACTTATTAAAATACAAATACTAATTAAAATGTATGCCTAAGACGATTGTTTACAAATATCTGCCATACAAAACCTGGCTATTATATGGGATAGAGTTTCCTTAAGTGGAAGCTCTATTCCATCTAAGTAGAATACTCAACATAAACTTCCTCAAGCTGACCTGAAGGAAAAGGGAACAAAGGAAAGACAAACCTTCTTCAGGTATTGTAGTAAAATGCACAATGCACAACTCTCATGCACAAGAAGGATGCTATGAACCTGAACCCTTAGCACAAGGGCAAGGCTGACTGGTCCTAGGAACCTAACTAAATATCTTATATACAAGTGCTAAGGAAGGATGTTGAAATTGGCCCTGAAACAATCTGAATTAGCAAAGGGGGTTTAATGAATTGTAAGAATTATCTGATTTCATCTGGCATAATTAAATGTGCTGAGATAAACAGTTGATGTCCAGCAGCCATTCTCTAACAGTCATCCAAGCCTGACTAAATTGAAGACTTAAGACAAAGGGATTTTTTTTTTTAGAATTACTTGCCAACCTGAAGATTTAAATTTTGGGATAGGATGGAATTAATCCAGGGGTGGGATTCAATGGGTGTAACTACCGGTTCAGTGGTTATGTTTTTTTATTTTATTTATTTTTATTTATTTTTATTTTTATATTTTATTTTTTTATTTTGATTTATTTTGATTTGCCAATTGTTTCCAAGATAATAAGTATAAGTGTATGCATAGTTGTGAATACATGAAATGGGTACATATAAGAAAAATAAAAGAAGAATAAGAGAAACAATAGGATAGGGAAGGTAGGTACGTTGGTGCGCTTATGCATGCCCCCTACAGACCTCTTAGGAAAGGGGTGAGGTCAATAGTAGACAGTCTAAGGTTAAAGTTTTTGGGGTTTGGGGAAGAAACTACAGAGTCGGATAGAGTATTTCATGTTTTCCATGCGTGTAAAACATCATAAGCTGTGCTGCCTGGACAGCTGAAAAGTGCTACACTTAGGTGCACAGCATTTATAAAAGCACTTTTTTACTACTTTTTCAACCTCAGCTGTTCTGTGTAAAGCAGCTGAAGTTGAAAAAGCAGGAAATAAAGAACAGGTAAGGGCCCGGATGGGCAAGTGGGCCAAAAGCAGCATACACAGTACCGGTTTGGTGTCTGCTGCTCTTCAGAGCTAGTGGCTCTATAGAACCAGGCAGAACTGGTGGCATCCCACCCCTGAATCAATCTAGCTGGAATATAGAAATCCTTAAACCTAAATGCAGGGTTTTGCAGGGATTGGTATTCTCTCCATTCTAGTTTCACATCTAACCTGAAAACATCAGGTGACATCCTCCACTGCCATGGGTGGGGGAAGAAATGGCAAACTGATCACAGTTCAGGTTTTACAACATAGGGTGAGTTTCTTTAAAATTTTAGTGAAATAAGTTTTAAATACAAGTTTAAGAACACAATACAATATGAGATCTAATAATACCTTTTAGATCAGAGGTTGCCAACTGGTGGTCAGCGGACTACTGGTGGTCTGTAAGAAAATTTTGGTGGTCCACGGCACACCTGTGTCTGCAATGGATGGTCTCATGCACATGGGGAGGAAGGGTAGCATGCAGGAGATTGTGGCATCGGAACCCTTCCTGAGTGTTCCCTTGCCTGCGAGGAGAGGGTGCAATCTCCCATGCCCCTCCCCTCAGAAGCTGCAAAGCACTCGCTGCCCCTCTGGCAGCCACCAAGACCGTGCTTACCTTCCTGGGTGTGTGAAGCGTTCACACCCCCAGCAGGAAGAAAGAGGCTTGGCAGGTGCCAGAGGGGCAGTGAGCACTTTGCAGCTCCTGAGGAGAGTGTTGGAGCCCCCCTGTTATGATATGTACAGAATAACCCTTGAATAACAAGGATATGCACATGGAAATGTTTATGAGAGTAGTTATGAATAATTATCCAGCCACACACACATACACTAAATTGAATTAAAGTTTCCTTTAAGAAATAGCACAGTCCAATAAATGGCCCAGGTCATATAAGTTTAACAGTCCAAAGAATATCCAATTACAAATTCTTCTTATCGGTTGCCTTTGTCATTTACAGTAAACAAAAATATTAAAATATAAGTACAGCAATTGGTTCTTCCAGTTTGCAGGGCTTCGGCAACAGGCAGGAATCCAAGATCGTGTATGGTTTCTGGCTGGGCTCACTGCTGGAGCGTCCCGAGCCAGTTGGCTTTGGGGCTACGCCACCCCGTAGAGATGGCAAAGAGGGGGGAGATCCCAGCAGGGTCGAGGGAAGCCGCATCTTTCCTCACCAGCTGGCTAAACTCCCTTTCCCAAAGACAGCAGAGCAGCGGTCAGAAATGGCGGCCTCAAAGAAGCACTCATCCGGAAAAGAAAGTGCAGGAGGAAGTTAAGAAGTGAAAGTTTTGGCTGACTGGGATAAGAAGCAACAACTAAAGTGTCCTGGAATTTAAATTTTAAAAAAAGATACATCGCTCCCAAAGAAGGTTCGGAAGCAGCGAGTGAACGTGAAAAGGGAAAGGGTTTTTTTTTTTTTTGTCACTCTCCTTCCTTACGTTGACAGTGAACAAACATGAATGAGAAATCAGAAAATCCCGCTTTGGCATCAATAGATAATTAAACTGGATAATTAAATGTCAAGGGGATAATAAGCATTTCTGGACACTAAAAAAACCTTTTTTTTTTCTTTGCTGTAAGTGGGAAGGGAGAGGAAGAGAATAAGAGTAGGATTTGGAAGGAGGAGACTGCCTGAACTTAAAAGAATTTGATTAAATCCTAACAAGACTTCTGAAAGATACATTTTAATTGGAACTTTATCACTAAACAGTAACCCCAGGAAGAGAAAGTGAAAAAAGAAGAAAGTGTTAAAAGAAACAGCTTGTGTGTATTTGGATTGCTCAGTGACTTTGGGACTTTGGGAAATTATATTTGAATGACTAAAAACACTTGGGTGGTTGTTTGGAAAACATTTTTTACAATGGCATTACTTGTGGATGAACTGAAAATGGAATTTAAAAAATACAAAGAAGAGAAACAAGAAGGGAAGGGCTATCTTGGCTATGTTTTTCAATTCTTAGAAATGGCGATCTGTACCTACGAGAAACTAGAAGAAAAGACTGCGCAACAAGAAGATTGGGACAAAGAAGAAGCCATTTTTAATGAACAAGTAACTTTACTTGGGGAAGAAAAGGGAAAGGGGGGGGAAAGAAAATGGAGACTTTAAGACCTAAAAAAAACAACCAAAAAAAAGGAAAAATAAGGTGAAAAGTGGATATAATGTTAGAAAGCAACAGAAAAGGAGAACACAGAAGAGGGAAATGGAAGTGGAGAGACAAGGGGGTAAAAAGGGCAGAGAGAAGAAGCAAGGGAGGAAGGAAGGGAAGAGAAGCTACAAAGGTGTGGAGCAAGATGTAAAGAAACAGGACTTATTCAGGGATAATAGGTAAAAATTTAACTGAAAAAGCGATTCTGCAAAGGTACATAAGATTGTATGGTTATATTTGTATTAGAAATAATGTTAGAAAATTGGAAACAACATATGATTAAAAAGTGGGATAAAATACTCAGTGTAATTCAGTGAAACTTTTCTGAACAAAAGGAAGGAAATGGAATAAATGAGAGAATTGAATTAGGAAGGAATGGGGACATTTTAATTACACAATGTTTTAAAATATAAGTGAACTGGGGGGAAGTAACTATGGAAAGTTTACAAGTGTTCCCATAGAAGCATGATACCTATTTAAAAAGTAATGTGTAAAATGTTTAAGATTTAAATGAATATTAATATTAATGATAGAATTGAATTGGTATATATTGTTGTTTTAATTATATTATATACTTATAATGTTTTCTCTTTTTAAAATATAGTGTGTAGCTTTAGAATGTGGTAAGCAGAATCTGAATGGAAGTTATGTATTATATTAAGTTTTATAAATTTAGGGGAGAGATATAAAGGCGTCATATTCCAATCAGTGATTACAGGAGAAATTTTGTTTAATGAGAAAACATAATAGACAGGTGAAGCAGGACAGACAAAGAATATAAGTATAATGATCTGAATTGAAATGAAATAAATAAATAAAATAAAATTAAGAAAGTTAAAAGAGGGGAGAAGCTATATAGAAAATGTTAAATGGTAATAAGATATGGAATGGTATATAAAAATGAGCATGAACTTGAATTTGTGTCTGTACGAAGAGATGTAACACGGGATCAAGCTGCTTTCAAAAATGATGTTTTATGTTTTGTTTGTTTATGTTTGTTGTTAAAAATCAATAAAAAAAAATTAAAAAAAAAACAAAACATTATTTTAGTTGCCAGGATAAACAAATAGATAGACTTCATAATAAAATCAGAGGGTGATGCAGACAAACACAGCCAACAAATGAGGGATACTATTATGGACAGTATTATACCTATGCTAATAAAGCGGTGTGATCGAGGAGAAGACGGAGCTTCGTTTCGGCGATACAGCTGCGATCTCGGGGCTCTGAGATCGCAGCCGATATTTTTGCCCCTGGTCGGTCCCAACGGACCTAAACCATCCCGTAGAGACGGGGATTGAGAAGGGTACTGTTCCAGGATCCCAGAGATATCGCAAAATCTCTGGTTCGATCCGGAAGAAGCCCTTTTGCTGGCGGCGAGGCAGCCCCCATAGCTGCTGAAGTCGGGACAGCTCCGGAAAGAAAGTGGCTGGAGTGAAAGTGTGTCGGCTGGGTGAGAGAAACTCTTTTGTGTTGTAAATTCGTTGAGGTTGGAAAGTTCATCCTGAACAAAGAAGAAATCTGTGAGACTTTTTTTTTTTTTGACTGAAATCGTCTGAGCGGCGTTTTTTAAAGTGATGTCAAATTGAGGCTTGGGGTTTTTTTTTGTTTTCTTTATACTTTTTTGGGGGGATTTTAGTCTGACTTTGTAGGTAACCGGATTGAATTTTCTTTTATATATATTTTTATGTTCCCTTTGATTTTTTAACTTTCTTTAGGATAGAGGCTCCCTTTGGCAATTTTTTTGTTTCTGTATATATTACTCCTTTTTTCTGGTTGGGGGGGAGGAAGAGCATTAAGAAACTTTGCAACACTGCCAACTAGAGGCTTGAAAGTATTTTATTTGAATTGGAGAGAATTGCAAAAAGACCTCTTCTCAAGGACATTTTAGTGATAAGATAGAGGGAGAGCACAGCAAAATATTATTGCAGGTGCTTTCCTGGACTGTTATCAACAACACTTGAGGTTTGGCTTTGAAGCTGCTGGAGAAGAGAGTCATAACAAGAGCCTTGGATAAATAAACAAAGTGCAGTGTGTTTTCTTATATATACCCCATTTGCTAGCCTTTTTCTAAATTTCAATTCTAGTAATATTCTTATTTTTGCCTTTTATTTTAAAGGGAAAGCCTCAGAGCGAGACATGATGTCCCAGAAGTGCTCAATTGGATTAAGGTCTGGGGAACAGGCGGGCCAGTCCATAGCATCAATGCCTTTGTCTTGCAGGAACTGCTCACACACTGCAGCCACATGAGGTCTAGCATTGTCTTGCATTTGGAGGAATCCAGGGCCAACCGCACCAGCATATGGTTTCACAAGGGATCTGAGGATCTCATCTCGGTACCTAATGGCAGTCAAGCTACCTCTGGTGAGCACATGGAGGGCTGTGCGGCCCCCTAAAGAAATACCACCTCACACCATTACTGACCCACTGCCAAACCGGTCATGCTGGAGGATGTTGCAGGCAGCAGAACATTCTCCATGGCTTCTCCAGACCCTGTCACATCTGTCACATGTGCTCAGTGTGAACCTGCTTTCATCTGTGAAGAGAACAGGGCACCAGTGGTGAATTTGCCAATCTTGGTGTTCTCTGGCAAATGCCAAACATCCTGTATGGTGTTGGGCTGTAAGCACAACCCCCACCTGTGGATGTCTGGCCCTCATACCATCCTCATGGAGTCTGTTTCTGACCATTTGAGCAGCCACATGCACATTTGTGGCCCGCTGGAGGTCATTTTGCAGGGTTCTGGCAGCGCTCCTCCTGTCCCTCCTTGCACAAAGACGGAGGTAGAGGTCCTGATGCTGGGTTGTTGCCCTCCTACGGCCTCCTCCACATCTCCTGATGTACTGGTCTGTCTTCTGGTAACGCCTCCATGCTCTGGACACTACGTTGACAGACACAGCAAACCTTCTTGCCACAGCTCTCATTGATGTGCCATCCTGGATGAGCTGCACTACCTGAGCTACTTGTGTGGGTTGTAGACTCCGTCTCATGCTACCACTAGAGTGAAAGCACTGCCAGCATTCAAAGTGACCAAACCATCAGCCAGAAGGCATAGCAACTAAGAAATGGTCTGTGGTCACCACCTACAGAACCATTCCTTTATTGGGGATGTCTTGCTAACTGCCCATGCTTTCCACCTGTTGTCTATTCCATTTTCACAACAGCATGTGAAATTGATTGTCAATCAGTGTTGCTACCTAAGTGGACAGTTTGATTTCACAGAAGTGTGATTGACTTGGAGTTACATTGTGTTGTTTAAGTGTTCCCTTTATTTTCTTGAGCAGTGTATTTTATTAATTTTTATTTTAACTTATTTATTAAGTTTAATAAATAAACATATTTATTTAAGTTCTTAAACTTAAATGCAGTTTAAGAATTTATTTCTTGATCTCTTCTTGCTGCAATCCGACTTTAGCTGGCAGCTCAAAATTATACATGTCCCAGACAAATCTTCAAGAGTCACATTTAGTTTGTGAAATCAGGATAGCTATGTAACTAAGTTTGAATATTTTGTTTTGTGATAAGAGATAACAGAGACACTGATCTATTCCTTGGGTCAGGGGTGCGATTCAACTGATGTAACAAATGGTTCAGAGAGTGCGTACTTCATGTTTAAAAAAGCTCTAATACTTACCTTCTACAGCAGCCCCTGTGAAGAAAACAGCTGAGGCACAACAAACTGCTCTGCCACATGAATCAGCTGTACTCTAAAACAACGAAATAAAGAACAGAGGTGGGGCCAAATGCTCACCGGAACTACCGGTTCACCCTGGTAGAATCCCACCCTTGCCTTGAGTTCTATCTAATGTGGTAAATCCCTGCTTCTATGGATTTCGGGCTTAGTGCCTGTTCTTTTGTTATTATGGCAAGTGATCAGTGCTGCCTTTTACACACACACACACACACACACACCAGAGCAGGGATCTGCAACCTTAAACACTCAAAGAGTCATTTGGACCTGTTTCCCACAGAAAAGAAAACATCGGGATCCACAAAATCATTTTGATATCGAAAATGAAGTTAACGCTGTAGATATATTTTTATGCTTATAGTCTACTTAACTCAGTACTATTTCTTCTGGGCCTTAGGTGGAAAAAGAGCTTTCCTATCACTTGCTGGAGACGTCGTGGATTAATCTGGGAATTTCTGTGAGGAAATTCTAATTTACTGGAATTGCATCTTTGGCTTAATTGTAATTATATAATTCAATTAAATTTGAAGGCTTTCATATAATTCTTTCTTCCACTTCAGGAATAATTATAACAATGATGATTTCTCATTCACTTCTTTACTACTAGTGGAAACAAAATAGGCAACCATAAATGTCACCTAAATTTGGAACTCTATATTTGGATTCTGATGGATATTTATTGTTGTGAATGATTTTGCAAAATAGTGCTGGGAAGACTTGCCACAGATAAGTTTACAAAGCACCATTTCTTGATTGTGTATTCTTACTTGCCCTTTTGTACTATACCACTGCATTTTGGATTCAAATACAAAAGAATATTTTGGAGAGCACAGAGAAAGGAATGCTAAGCCTGTTTGCAATTCTTTAAGACAGCTACATTTTTTTCCTGGGATTATGCAGCTTCCTAGGATTATGCAGCTGCCTTTCTTCCCCAGAAAAGGGCATATTTTGTTTAAAGAATTGCAGACAAATGCATCCCTGTCCACTATAGCAATGCACAGTCCTATGCTTCTAATTTTTCTGCTTTATCAAGATAAGTGGACAAAACTCTGGCTGCAGATAACTCTCTTTTTCACATTACAGGAAAGTTCAGAAATGGCTCAGTGAGTTAACAATTTTGGGCCAGTCATTCCTGTTGTGTATGTACCATAGTTATTAAAGTATGAGCTTGAGGTAAAGTGCAGGGTTCTGGCCCTGCACTTCTGATTGGCTGTTAGGTGGCCAGATTGGATTGGTTAGTTCTGAGGAATCCGATTGGCCCTTAACAGAGGATTCTTATTGGTTAAAAGAGCTAGCGTTCATAGCTCGCTATTGGACAATTCTTACAAGGGTTGCCTATAAAAGGCAGAGTTCACTGTTGTTGTACTGAGAAGTCACTATGCAATAAAGAGCTGAAAGTTCACTATTCAGAGCCTGTCTCCATTTACTTTGACCCATGTCCAAGTACTTAACACTGGCAACGAGGGTGGGATGTGGAGACATCTGAACCGAAGAAGCCAGGAAGCAATACCGAGCACCTGATAAGAAGACGTCAACAACGGAACCATGTCCGACGGCATCGTACCACCCGCTCCGTTCGATCCAAACCAAGAGGATTGGAAATCCTACATGGATTGCTTCCAAATGTTTCTTGAGACGAACAACTTGAAGGACGCCACACCAGCAAAGAAGATGCGCTGTTCCTGATGGTGCAGGATCGTCGAGAGTCTCTGGAAGCGGTGCTCGGCTCAATGCGTTGGCGTAGGAAATGGCTTTCCCTGGACGGTATTGCAGCCGATAGTTATAAGCAGCTAAGAATTCTGACTATCGGGTCATCCTAGGGGATAATATGTAGGGAGTCGGCTTACCTCCGGCTATTATCCCCAATAATGGTTTGTGGTCAGTCACAATAGTAAAAGCCCGGCCATACACGTATTCGTGGAATCTTTTCACAGCTGAGACAATTGTGAGGGCTTCTTTATCGATTTGTCCATAGTTTCGCTCAGTTTTTGAAAGTGTCTTTGAAAAATATGCAACAGGGGCTTCATTCCCATTAGGCAGTACATGGCTCAAAATGGCGCCTACCCCGAAAGGCGATGCATCACAGGTTATAATTAACGGCAAAGTCTCATTATACTGCATAAGTACACAGTCAGAAGTGAGCAGTTTTTTAACGTTTCGGAATGCCTGTTCTTCTCGGTAACCCCATAGCCAATTTGCTTTTTTATCTAAGAACCAGTGTAACGGTTCAGCAACAGTTGCTTTGTGCGGCAAAAATACATTATAAAAATTGATGAGCTCCAGGAACGCCTGAAGATCGGCCTTGTTTCGTGGCCTGGGAGCGTTTTTGATCGCTTTTAATTTACTTTCGGTAGGGTGAATGCCCTGGCTATCAATCAGGTACCCTAAAAACTCAACACTGTCAGTACACAATTTACATTTGTTTTTTTTAACTTTAAGACCGGCCTCTTGGAAGTTTTTTTTTTTTTTGAAACAAATTTTATTAATTTTAAAGACAAACAACACATCATTAACCATTAAGTACATAAAACCTCTTAACATTATAAATTTTTACAAGTCGGATAAAACATTATTTTTATCCAACATAATTCTAATTTATCCCATTTCCATATGGACACATAAATATCTTTCAGCAAATTTCTCATTATTTCTCTTTACTCTTATTCAATTTCATTTCTTTTCTATATTTATCCATTTTATAGTCATCATATTCATTTCTTTCTGACTTGTTTACAATTATTCTCATCTAACATTCCTCCAAGGTTTTATTGATTCTTTTTTTTTCTTTTTACACAAACATACAAAACACAAAACATAAACAAAACTAAAAGATCTTTTCTGAAGGTTGTCTGATCCCGGGTTAAAACTCTTCACACAGACACAAATTCAAACATCATATTCATCCCATATATCCTTCCATATCTTATTATCATTTTCTTTATATATATATATATATATAAAAACCATTTTTATCAATTTTATAAAAACAATGCAAGGCATAACAGCTTATAAATTCTTTTCTAGAAAAAAATAATAATAAAAAACCAATAGAGCATAACAATTCCAAATTATAGTATCAATACTTTATCTATTTAACTTCATATCTCATCCCTACTTCTCCTTTTCATCCAAATTATTTCTTATTAATTAAAATTTTATTGCCTTTTATCAATATACAAAATCCAAAAAAAAAAAAAACCATAACAAAACCTTTATATATCCTTCCATATCTTATTACCATTTTCAATAACATTCTTTGTCTGTTCTATTTCCAACTATCCATTCATCTTTTTTATTTTACTATACTTCTCCTATACACCAATTGGAGTAACGTCTATAACTCATTACCCTAACTTAAAAGTACTTCGTATAACAATTTTTCTTGGGATTCTGTTTAAAAGATTCTAAAATTACATAATGAATTTTATACTCTAAATACACATATAAAAACACAAACTTATATACCCTCCAGAATCCCTCTTTTATCCCAAATTAAATTCACCCATTGTCTCTAAATAAACTTTTTTTTTTTAGATCTTGCTTCCCCCCATTAAGGCTTCTCCTCCCCCCCTTTCTCTCTTGCTTATTCTTCTCCTTGCCCTTTTTACCCCTTTGTTTTTCCTCCTCCCTTTTCTTACTCCTTTTCCTTTGCTTTCTAACCTTGCCTCCACCTTTTCGCTCATTTTTCTCTTTTTTGGTTGTTTTTATAATTCTTAAAATCCCCTTTTTCTTATCCTTTTTCTCCTCCTCTCCGGAAGGGACCCATTGTTCATCAAAGATGGCTTCTTCTTCCTCTTCTTCCTTGTCCCAGTCCTTCTGCTGCGTAATCAACTTTTCATAAGTACATAACGCCATTTCTAAGAATTGAAACAACATGCCCAAAGTATATTCCTTTTTATATTTTTGGTATTCAGTCTTTAGTTCATCCACAAACGATGCCATTATGAAAAGAGAAACTTTTCCCAAAACAACCACAAGTATTTTTAATCAAAAACAATTAAAAAAAAAGTTCCAAAAGTTAATACTTTTCTTCCTTCTTCTCTTTCTCTTTCTGGGGTTAATGTTTAATCAAAGAGGTCCAATTACCATGTATCTTTCTTTGGGATTCTAGGCAATCTCCTCCTTTTTCAGCTTCTGCTCCAATTTTTTTTACTCTCCCTTCCCACTTGCAATGTCAATTTTAAATAGTCAGAAATCCATACCTCCAACAAGGGTTTTCCAATCTCTTAAATTTTTCAATGTCCAAGAATCCTTTTGTCCCTTAGCTTCAACTCTCAAATCAATTCACTTTCAATGTCCAATAAATCCAAACATTTCTGCTGGGGTGGGAGAGTGAAGAAAAAACAAAAGTTCCCTTTAACAGCTTCTCCGCCGCTTTCGCTCTTCTTAGGGATACAATGTATCCTCCAGCAATTCAAGCAGCTCAGTTCCAGGCAATTTAAAGGATGTTACTTGACCCGGCTCAGACAAAACTTTCACTCTTCACACTTCCTCCAGCGCAATCTTACCCGGTTGCTGGCTTCTTCGTGGCGGCCATTGCTGACCGCCGCTCCACCGCCTTGGGAAAAAGGGGTTTTTCCGGAGAAGGGGGGGTCTGCGATACCCCCACCTCCCTGTCCGGCTCCCCTCTCTCTTCAGCTGTCCCTACAGGGCAGCCATATCCCCCTGACCCATCTGGATCGGGGGTACCTCGATGGCTAGCACAGCAGGAATCGCGAGCTGTCGCGAATTCCTGCTGCCCCGAAGCCACGCGAAACCGGAAACCCCTCTTGGAAGTTTTTTAGGACTAATTTTAACCGATCCTGTAAGATTTTTTTTGTAGGGGCTGCAATTAATACATCGTCAAAATTGGGGACCACGCCCTTAATTCCTTGCAATAACATTTCCATAAGGCTCTGAAAAATCCCTGGGGCTACACTCACTCTGAATTGCAGCCGGGTACATTTAAAGGCACCTCGGTGCACCACAATAGTTTGGGCCTGTGCCATTTTTTCATCTACTGGTAATTGCTGATATGCCTGAGCTAAATCTAATTTAGCGAAAACTTTCCCGCCCCCCAGGGAATGGAGGAGATGCTGCACCACCGGAACTGGATACGCGTTCTGCTGCAGGGCGTGGTTCAAAGTGGCCCGGTAGTCCCCACAAATTCGGATTGACCCGTCTAGCTTAATGGGTGTTACAATAGGGGTTTCCCAAGGGGGGTGATCGATGGGCTCTAACACCCCCTGAGCTATCAGTTTGTCAAGTTTTTCGTCAATTTTCGATTTTAAGGCAAACGGAACTCGATGGGGCTTTAGGCGAATGGGAGCTATTTTTGGATCTCGGCTGAATGAAGTCGAGGTCCCCTTGTACTCACCTAAGCTGTCCGCGAAGACGTCCCTGAACTTATAGATAAGGTCTTCCTCCCAGTCACAGCCACTGACTCGGTTTACGCCGGCCACTTCAATGCCAAGTGGCGCGAACCATTGGAGGCCTAGTAGGCTAGGCTTATCTCTATCAATGACCGTTAAAGGTAAGTACGCTGTGTGCTTCTTGAAAGAGACTCGGACTTGGCAGGAACCGACGATGGGGATTCGATTCCCTTGATAGTCCTTGAGGATGAGGCATTGGAAGCGGAGATCTTGGCGTTGAATTGTGGGGATGAGTTGCTTGAGTGTCTTCCAGGACACCATCGAGAAGGATGATCCCAAGTTGACCTCCATGTGGCAAGGCTGGTTCTCGATGGCTACCGTGACTTGGATTTTCTCAGTGTCAAAGGCTGAGGCGTGACCGATAGTGTTAGTATGGTGAGCCTCTTCTCTCTGCAAAGTCGATTTCTGTAGGAGTGGTTTACTGGTTCTCGCTGTACAGGACGGTTTACTGTCGATTGGCAATAGTTAGTCTCTTTTGAGGCCTGGCTAGGTGCTGGCGAGCTGCGGTGTGGCCTTGTTTCCCGCACTCATGGCAGAGTGCATCGTGGAATTTGCATTTGGACCTGGCATATTTGGTTCCACAGCCAGCGCAAGGGCATAAGGGCTTCGAGTGGTGGTCCCAATCGGACCGCAGTCGATGGACCCTTCTTTGTCGCTGTCTGATGATGAAGAGAGGTCCTCGTGGTACGTTGTCGCAAGCTGCCCTTCTGAACTAGGTGAGATGTCGCTGGCTGGTGGTAGTACCGGAGTGCGGTTTCGGCATAGTTGTGCAGCCGACTTCCTGGTTGCTTCTGCTGCAGTAGCAATGGCGTCGGCAAGGCTGATGTTGCCTTTCACCATCAGCTTGCTTTGGACGCCCGGTGCATCTAATCCCAGAACTATGCGATCTCTTAGTGCTCTTCTAAATCGGTGAATCCGCAGAGGCCTCCCAAATTTCGGAGGTCTGCTATGAAGTCGGCCATGCTTTCTCCCTTTCGCTGGCTCCTCTGATAAAACTCATGGTGTCTCATGAGCGTAGGCATGGTCGGGGCGTAGTGATCTCGTAGGATAGGTTTGAGGTCGTCAGAATCCAAGGCCTTCACTTCTTGGGGTTTGGCTAGTGCTTTAGCCATCTTAAATACGGTTGGACCGCAATGCATTAGGAACACAGCCCATTTCTTCCCGGCTGTGGCGTCCTTTAAGTTGTTCGTCTCTAGGAACATTTGGAAACGATCCATGTAAGACTCCCAGTCTTCCTGTGTTGGATCGAATGGAGTGGGTGGTACGATGCTGCTGGACATAGTTCCGTTGTTGGCGTCGTCTGTCACATGCTCGGTGTTTTTCGAAGTTTCGTTGGTTCAGCTTTCTCCAAATCCCACCTTCGTCGCCAGTGTTACGTTTTGAGCATGGGCGAGAAAGAATGGAGACAAGCCTCTGAACGGTTAACTTCAGCTCTTTATTTACATGGTGACTTCTCATCCTAACAGCAGTTAAACCTGCCTTATATAGGCAAACCCTGTAACTTTTAACCAATAATGAGCTAGGAACGCTAGCTCTTATAACCAATAGGAACTCTCTGTTAAGGGCCAATCGGATTCCCCGGAATGGGCCAATCTTGTCCGGCCACTTAACAGCCAATCAGAAGTGCAGGGCCAGAACCCTGCACTTACTCCAAGCTCACACTTTATTAATCTTATTGCATACACAACACTCCTCTTGTTGGAGGAGCCTGCGGGGAACCAGGAGGTTGCGCCTCAAAAAATGACATCCCGCTTCCTTGGACTAACCCACTGGATTTCAAAAGCCAAGGAGCTCAGTGCTACAAGGAAAAGAAATGCCAGGAAGCCATCGGCAACAGGCCTTGGGAAGGGAGGGGGTGAGGCACATTCAGCCAGCATTCAGAGGCAAGCAGAAGATGGTGAGAAATGGTGCGGGTGAAGGAAAGGCCATGTATTTGTGCTTGGTGGCAGGAGGAGGTTCAGCACGATGGGGTTGATTTGTTCACTGCCGGCGGAGCCACCGATCAACTGACTGACCCGATAGAAGCTGCTGCTGAGCCCACTGTAGACGATACTATAGGGTACTTTGGCCTGGCAAATCACCCCCAGGCTATCAAAGTGGATCCTGGGCATTGCGCTGCAATGTAGAAATGGGAAATGGAGCAGCCAGCATGAGAGAAGGAGGAGAAACAAGGAAAAGAGAGGGAAAGTAGACTCCTCCTCCTTACCTCAAACCAGCCACTCCATTGCCTATATTGCCATTGCAGTGCCCTGTCATTTCCCCATCCATCACCACCCAGATGCCCTCGCTTCTTGCAAGCATTTCTTTGGCTACCTGATTTCCAGCTCTCTCACATTTCTTGCCATCGTGTGCAAGGAAAGAAAAGTTTGCATTGAGCTAAAAAACAAAACTCACTCAATCAATTCCAACTTCATGATAAATTTTTCTTTCATGAGAAGTTGGAATTGATTAATTGAACTTTCTTTTCCAGCCCCACACAAACTTTTCTTTCCCTGCACATGACAGCAAGAAATGCAATGAAGCTGGAAATCAGGTAGGCAAAGAAATGCATCGGGAATTTGGGGAAAGAGAGGGCGTCTTGGCTGTGGTGGGTGGGAAAAACTCTTCTACCTACATAAACCTCATCTTTAATGGCTGACACTGAAAGGCAGAGTAAGAGCTGCCTGGTAGAAGCCAGTTGGCCCGGGAGTCAGGAATACCCTTTCTGATAAACTAAAAGACAAAAAGGATAAGTACAAAAAATGGAAAGAGTGACACATAACTAAGGCAGAATATCATCAGAAATCACGAATCTGCCAAGATGAGGTTAGGAAAGAGAAGACTCAGAATGAACAAAGAATTGCTGCAAAAGTCAAAAATAATTTTAAAAGCATCTTTCAACATATAAATAACAAGAAATAAAACATGGAAACTGTTGTGAATGAATAAATGTGTTTAACAAAGTTATTAAGAGCTTGAAGTTAAGTTCAGGGTTCTGGCCCTGCACTTCTGATTGGCCATTAATGGCGACATCAGATTGGTCCATTCAGGTGAATTTGATTGGCTATTAATGAGCCTCTCCCATTGGTTAGCAGAGCTAGCGCTCCTTGGTTTTCATTGGTTGTATAGTTAATAAGATGCCTATATAAAGAGGGCCATTGCAGCCATTGATTTGAGCTGTCACACCATGTTAATAAAGAGTTTTGAAGTTCACCGTTTCACCGGCTTGTCTCCATTCTTTGCCCCCACGCTCAGAACATAACACTGGCGACGAAGGTGGGATGTGGAGACGTCAGAGCTGACTGAACAACAAAGAACGATAACCGTGCACTTGACTGAACGCACAATGTTGGAACCATGTCCGGTGGTGTCATACCACCCGCTCCATTCTACCCAGCGCAAGAAGACTGGGACTCCTATATGGATCGTTTCCAAATGTTCTTGGAAACCAACAATTTGAAGGATGCCACTACCGGAAAGAAGTGGGCGGTATTCCTAACGCATTGCGGGCCGACCGTATTCAAGATGGCCAAGCACTAGCGAAACCGGCAGAAGTCAAGTCTATGGATTGGGATGTCCTCGAACCCCTACTGAGAGCCCACTATGCACCGATCGTGCCAACACTCGTTAGACGGCATGAATTTTATCAGAATTGTCAGCAGAAGGGCGAAAGTGTTGCTGATTTCATAGCAGATCTCCGGAATCTGGGAGGCCTATGTGGGTTTGCCGACCTCAAAGAAGCACTGAGAGACAGAATAGTTCTGGGATTGGATGCACCACACATTCAAAGCAAGCTGATGGCAAAAGGCGACATCAGCCCTGCCGATGCTATCAATGAAGCTACTGCAGCAGAAGTGACCAGGAAGTCGGCTGCCCGAATGCGCCGCAACCATGCCCCAGTTCATCAACTGACCCACAACATTTCACCCAAGTCAGAGGGACAGCTTAAAACGACTCACCACGAGGACCTCTCTTTGTCGTCAGACAATGACAAAGAAGAGGTCCATCAACTTCGGTCCAAACGGGATGAACGCCAGAGATCTCAGTACCAATGTGCTGGTTGTGGGGCAAGCCACCCCTGATCAGAATGCAAATTCCTCGACACGCTCTGCCATGTGTGCGGGAAACAAGGCCATATCGGACGGGTCTGTAGAAGTAAAATAGGACCCAGCCAGCCTTCAAGGGGGGCTAACTATCGCCAACCGACAGGAAGCCATCCTGTAAGATGAGAACCAGTGAACCACCAATGGAACAACCACTCCTACAGAAACAAAACCCTAAACCACCCCACGAAGCGAGAAGAGGCTCACCAAACTATCACAATCGGTCACGCCTCCTCTCTGGATGCCAAGAAGATCCAAGTGAAAGTGGCCATCGAAAACCAGCCCTGCCTGATGGAAGTCAACTCAGGATCGTCTCTCTCGATGGTTTCCTGGAAGACCCTCAAACAGCTCATCCCTACTGTCCGGTGACAAGACCTCCGTTTCCAAAGACTCATACTTAAAGACTATCAAGGGAATCGGATCCCAGTCATAGGATCCAGCCGAGTCCGGGTATCGTTCAAGAACCATACAGCATTCCTACCCTTGACCGTAATCGACAAGGATCGACTAGCCTGTTAGGCCCCCAATGGTTTGCTCCACTTGGAGTTGAAGTGGCAGGCATTCATCAAATCTGCAGCAGCGACTGGGAAGAGGACCTTGTCCAAGAATTACAGGACGTCTTTGCAGAAAAACTAGGTGAGTACAAGAGGACCCCAATATCATTTAACCTCAATCCCAAAATAGCTCCCATCCGCCTTAAGCCTCGTCGAGTTCCATTTGCCCTTAAACCAAAGATTGACAAGCAGCTTGATAAATTGTTAGCCCAGGGTAGATTAGAACCAACCGATCACTCTCCATGGGAAACCCCAATCATTACACCCATCAAGCTGGATGGATCGATAAGAATTTGTGGGGACTACCGAGCCACCCTGAATCACGCCCTTCAACAAAACGCGTATCCGGTACCAGTGGTGCAGCACCTCCTCTATTCCCTGGGAGGCGGAAAAGTCTTCGCTAAACAACACTTAGCCCAGGCATACCAACAACTGCTGGTAGACAAAAAAACAGCAGAGGCACAAATGATCGTTACTCACCAAGGTGCGTTTAAATGTAACCGGCTCCAATTTGCAGTTAGCGTGGCCCCAGGAATCTTTCAAAGTTTAATGGAAAGACTATTACAAGGGATAAAAGGCATTGTTCCATACTTTGATGATGTTTTAATTGCTGCCCCTACTCCAAAAATTTTACGGGATCGCCTGAGGTTGGTTCTCCAGAAATTCAAAGACGCAGGTCTTAAAATTAAGAAAAACAAATGTAAATTGTGCAAGGATCGTGTCAAATTTTTAGGATATTTAATTGATAGTCATGGCATTCACCCCATTGATAGCAAATTGAGAGCAATCAAGAACGCCCCAAAACCCCAAAATAAGGATGACCTCCAAGCGTTTCTAGGCCTTATCAATTTTTATAATATTTTTCTGCCTCACAAAGCAACCGTAGCCGAACCCCTACATCGTTTATTGGACAAAAAAGCAGTCTGGGTATGGGGACACAGAGAAGAACAGGCGTTTCGAAATGTAACAAAATTATTGACTTCTGACGCTGTACTGATGCAGTACAATGAGACTTTGCCTTTAACGATCACGTGTGATGCATCGCCTTTCGGAGTGGGCGCCAATTTGAGCCACGTTTTACCAAACGGTAGAGAAGCCCCTGTTGCCTATTTCTCAAAGACGCTTTCAAAAGCAGAACGTAATTACAGTCAGATTGATAAAGAAGCCCTTGCTATTGTGTCTGCTGTCAAGAGATTTCATGAGTATGTGTATGGCCGAGCCTTTACTATAATGATTGACCACAAACTTTTGCTGGGAATAATAGCGGGAGATAAGCCAACCCCTTATATATTATCCCCCAGAATGACTCCCTGGTCAGAATTCTTGGCTGCCTATAATTATAAGTTGCAACACCGCCCGGGGAAGGCCATTCCCCACGCAGATGCATTGAGCCGAGCACCACTTCCAGAGACCATTGATGACCCCGCTCTGACAGTGACAACATTGCAGATCGAGACACTTCAAACACCATGATTAACAGTCCAAGATATCGCGATGGAAACGAAATGTGACCCCACCTTAGCACGAGTCCTCAGTTGGGTCGAGTGTGGAGGGCCATTGGACCAGATACCTGATGACTACACCCCATTCAAGAGTCGACAAACGGAATTGTTTTCACAGAAGGGCTGCATTATCTGGGGAGATAGAGTCGTTGTCCCAGAGTGGCTACAACGAGTCGTACTAAGAACCTTGCACGATGGCCACCCCGGCATCATGCGCATGAAAGCCCTCACACATAGCTACGCGTGGTGGCTGGGCATCAACAAGCAGATCGAGACATGGGTCAAAGCTTGTCACAAATGCCAGGAAGTAAGCAACGCCCCACCGAAAGCGACCCCAACCAAATGGGAAACACCAAGGGGACCCTGGTCCCGTATTCATTTGGACTTTGCAAGGCCTACCAAAGGCCACACATTCTTGTTAACAGTGGATGCCTACTCGAACTGGCTCAAAATCCATGAAATGAGGAATACAACAACCGAAGCGGTCATCAAGAAACTAGACAGACTATTTACAACACACGGATTACCAGACATTCTGGTATCCGACAACAGACCCCAATTTACCGCGCTGTCTTTTGAACAGTACCTGGCAGACTGCAGTATTCGCCATGCACTGACTTCACCGGCGCACCCTGCGGCCAACGGAAGGGCCGAGCGCATGGTACAATTTGTCAAGAAAACATTACACAAAATGGACTAAAACAATATCGAAGAAAAGATTAACCGGATACTACTTCTGCAGCATATCTCTCTGCACAGCGTCACCAACAAAACTCCTGCCAAGTTGCTAATGGGGCGGAAGTTCCATTCCCATCTTGACTGGCTGCAACCATCGTACGAACCTAAGAAACCACATAGATCCAGCGGGCAATGCCGTAACTTCCAGTTGGCGACTTAGTATTCGCTAGGAACTTTTAGGGTGATCCGTTGTGGGTCGAGGCAACTGTGGTACAAGTAACCGGCCCTAGATCGTACTTCGTGAAATGCCACGATAATAGATTATGGAAACGCCATATTGATCAGCTGCATTCAAGGCTGCAGTCAGGGATCTCTGAGTCCCCTGATTTCCAAACTGAGGGGGGAGGAGATATGGAGGAAGATGAACTAAAATAGCAGAAAGCTTTAATGAAATAAATGACAGCAAAATGGAAACATGTGAAGAAGAATCAGGGATGGGAGTGATCTCGCCTCATGGAGATACTGAAAATGTTAGTGATAATGGAAATTCGAATTCAGAAGTGGAGGCACCCTTTTCACCAGATAACGTCCTACCTCAAAAAGACTGCAGCCAAATACCGGGTGCACAAAGAAAATCAAACAGACTAACAAAACAACCAGCCTACATCAAGCACTACATAACCGCACCCCATAAACAGAACCCGGGGGGAAGGAGTGTTGTGAATGAATAAATGTGTTTAATAAAGTTATTAAGAGCTTGAAGTTAAGTGCAGGGTTCTGGCCCTGCACTTCTGATTGGCCGTTAATGGTGACATCATATTGGTCCGTTCAGGTGAATCTGATTGGCTATTAACGAGCCTCTCCCATTGGTTAACGGAGCTAGCGCTCCCTGGTTTTCATTGGTTGAATAGTTAATAAGATGCCTATATAAAGAGGGCCATTGCAGCCATTGATTTGAGCTGTCACACCATGTTAATAAAGAGTTTTGAAGTTCACCGTTTCACCGGCTCGTCTCCATTCTTCATGCCCATGCTCAGAATATAACAGAAACAATAGGTCCATGTAAGAGAGAAGGTGCTAAGGAAGTATCAGGGAGTAAGAGAGAAAACAGAGGTGCTTAACTCATTCTTTTCTTCTGTCTTCATGCAATAAAAATATGCTCAACCTACCAAAAATATAACTGTAAAAGACAGTCTAGAAATATAAATTAAAATCATCATGAATATGGCAAGAGAACATCTGGCTGAAATTGATGAATATAAATCACTGGGACCTGACAGATTACATCCAAGAGTTCTGAAGGAGATGGCAGATGTAATTTCGGAACCATTGTAAAAATTTTGTAAAAATCCTGGAGCACAAGGGAACGATTGGAGGACTGGAAAAGAACTGATATGATTCCCATCTTCAAAAACGGTGGGGAGAGGAACAGACTGAGAAAACTATTGACCAATCAGCTTAAGAACAATACCTGGGAAGATACTGAAAAGATAATAAAAAATAGGTTTGTGAACATCTAGAAACAAATAAAGTTATAACTAGAAGCCATCATGGTTTGTTAAAAACAGATCATGCCAAACCAATCTTATTTCATTCTTTGACAAAGTGATTAAATTAGGAGAACAGCGAAATGCTGTTGTACTTTGACTTCAGTAAGGCAGCTGACAAAATAGACCACAGCCTATTTAAGCTAGAAAAAATTGAGACAGACAGCATCACCACCAGATGGATATGTAACTGGATAAAAAACCATATTTAGTACCTTAATGGTACTAAATTTACATGGAGGGAAGGAAGCAATGGAGTATGTTAGGTTCTGCGCATGGGTGCAAGGAACGGAGACGAGGCAGTGAACAGGGAACTTCAACTCTTCATTAATCATTCTGAACAGAGCAAAAACCCTAGGGCAGCAGCAGCCCTTTTATAGGGCAGGCTGCTGACCGATTAACCAATGAGAAACATGGAAGTGTTAAACCCTTGAACCAATGAGAGTAGCCAATCAGATTCCCCAGAATGGACCAATCCAATATCGCTATTATCGGCCAATCAGAAGTGCAGCATTAGAACCCTGCTTTTTCTTAAGGTTTGTTAAAACTTTATTTAAGCGCTTTTATTAGTTCAAAACACCCCTTCCCCCCGGGTTCCATTTGAGGGCTGTGGTGATATAATCCCTAAAATATGTAGGTTGTTTTAACTGTCTATTGGATTTGCACTGTCCCACCGGTTCCTGTCTGTCATCCGGTTTCAGCGGGACATTTTTGGACATATCTGGTACAGGCGGTTCCGCATCCTCACTGGACGACTCGGTGCCGCTAATGCTGTCATTGTTGTCCTCAGATCTTTGCGGGCTTGCATCCATTGAGGTATTCCTCTGTGGCGAGGAGAGTCCCCTCCCTGATTCTTCTTCATTTATTGTGCCCGATTGCTGACTTCCTTCACTTCTGCTTTCCACCATCTCGAATTCAGTTTCTTCGACATCCCCTCCCCCCTCAGTTTGGGAGTCACAGGAGTCGCGGGAACTGGGTTGTAGCCTAGAGCGAAACTGATCTATATGGCGTTTCCATATTTTTCCATTGCTGGTTTGCACACGGTATGATCTGGGCCCGGTGGTTTGAATTACGGTTGCTTCGACCCATAATGGTTCGCCAGAGAGGTTTTTGGCGAAAACTAAGTTGCCTACCTTGAACTCGTGGCATTTTCCGGTAGATCCACAGGGTTTCTCTGGCTCGTAGGATGGGTGAAGCCGGTCGAGGTGGGAACGGAGCTTGCGTCCATCAACAGTTCAGCTGGGGTCTTGTTGGTAACGCTGTGTGGAGTGATGTGTTGGAGTAGGAGTATTCTGTTTATTTTGTCATTAATGTCCCCATAGTCCATTTTGTGGAGAGTTTTTTTAACAAATTGTACCATGCACTTGGCCCTAACATTAGCCGCAGGGTGAACTGGTGAAGTTAGCGCATGGTGGATACCCCGATCCACTGAGTATTGTTCAAACACCAGGGCGGTGAACTGGGGTCCGTTGTCGGAGATCAGAACGTCTGGCAGCCCGTGCGTTGCAAATAGCCTATTCAATTTTCGGATGACGGACTCCGTTGTAGTATTTTTCATTTCATGGATCTTGAGCCAGTTGGAATAGGCATCCACTGTTAGGAGGAATGTATGTCCTTTAGTAGGTCCTGCAAAATCAACGTGGATGCGGGACCACGGCTCCCGGGGGGTTTCCCATTCTGTTGGAGTTGCTCTAGGTGGGGCACTGCTGACTTCTTGGCACTTTAAACAAGTCTTTACCCAGGCTTCGATCTGTTTGTCGATGCCCGGCCACCACGCTTAGCTTTGTGCGAAAGCTTTCATGTGCACGATGCCGGGGTGACTGTCATGCAATGTTTTCAATACTGCTCATTGTAACCGCTCTGGGACGATGACTCTATCTCCCCATAGGATGCAGCCTTTTTGCAAAAAAAGTTCTGTTTGCCAGTTTCTGAAAGGGGTGAAGTTGTCAGGGGTTTGTTCTATTGGCCATCCTCGTTCAACCCAGCTAAGAACTCGCACCAAGACAGGATCTCCTTTTGTTTCGATTTCAATGTCTCTGGCTGTTAGCGGTGGTGAATGTAGTGTTTCAATCTGGAGTGTCGTAAGGGTTGGAGCTGGGTCGTCAATGGTTTCCAGAAGTGGGGCACGGCTCAATGCATCAGCGTGGGGGATGGCTTTCCCCTGGCAGTGTTGTAATTTATAGTTGTACGCAGCTAAAAACTCCATCCAGCGAGTCATTCTAGGTGACAATATATAGGGGGTTGGCTTGTCTCCCGCTATAATCCCTAGCAAAGGTTTGTGGTCGGTAACAATAGTAAAAACTCGTCCATACACATATTCATGAAACTGTTTCACAGCAGATACAACAGCAGGAGCCTCTTTGTCGATCTGGCTATAGTTACGTTCAGCCTTTGATAGGGTCCTTGAAAAATAGGCAATAGGGGCCTCACTACCATTTGGTAACACATGACTCAAAAATGGCTCCTACTCCAAACGGTGACGCGTCACATGTAATTGTTAAAGGCAGAGTCTCATTATACTGCATTAAAACAGCATCTGAGGTTAATAAGTTTTTCACTTGTTGGAATGCATGCTCCTCTCGGTGTCCCCAGACCCAGGTTGCTTTTTGTCGAAAAGTCTATGTAGGGGCTCAGCTACGGTTGCTTTCTGGGGCAAGAAGATGTTGTAAAAGTTAATGAGCCCCAGGAAAGCTTGGAGATCAGTTCTATTTCTGGGTCTTGGGGCTTTTTTTTTTTTTTTAAAGCAAATTTTATTAATTTTACAAAAACAGTGCACAAACAATCAAGGCATAACAGCTTACAAGTTCTTTTCTAAAAAAAAAAGTGGTAATAATTGAAGAAGAAAACCAATAGAACATAATGATTCCAAATTATAATGTCAACATTTACGTTATCTATTTAACTTCATATCTTATCCCAACTTCTCCTTTTCATTCTAATTATCCAAATTATTTCTTGCTAATTAAAATTTCATTGCCTTTTATCAACATACAAAATACAAAACATAGAAAACTTAACAAAACCTAAAACATCTTTTCTGAAGGCTACTTGATCCCGAGTTAAAACTCTTCACACAGACAAAATTTACACATCATATTCACTTTATATATCCTTCCATATCTTATAACCATTTTCAATAACATTCTTTGTCTGTTCTATTTCCAGCTATCCATTCATCTTTTTTCTTTTACTATACTTCTCCTATACTAATTGGAGTGACGCCTTTAACTCATTGCCCTAACTTAAAAGTACTTCATATAACACTTACTTTATCTTGGGATTCTGTTTAGTACATTCTAAAATTAGACAATAAATTTTATAAGAAAGGTTCTACTCTAGATACACATATAAAAACACAATCTTATGTACCTTCCAGAATCCCCCCCCTTTTTTTCCTTAATTAGATTCACCCATTGTCTCTAAATAAGCTTTTTTTCTTTAAATCTTGCTTCCCACCACTGAGGCTTCTCCTCCCCCCTTCTCCCTTGCTTATTCTTCTCCTTGCCCTTTTTACCCCTTTGTCTCTCCTATTCCCTTTTCTTACTCCCTTTTTTGTTGCTTTCTAACCTTGCATCCACCTTTCCTCTCATTTTTCTCTTTTTTGGTTGTTTTTTCAAACCTTAAAATCCCCTTTTTCTTATCCTCTTTCTCCTCCTCCCTGGAAAAAACCCATTGTTCATCAAAGATGGCTTCTTCTTCCTCTTCTACTTTGTCCCAGTCATTCTGCTGCATAGTCAACTTTTCATAAGTACATAACGCTATTTCTAAAAATTGAAATAAAGTGCCCAAAGTATCTTTTCCATCTTGTTCTTCCTTTTTATATTTTTGATATTCAGTCTTTAATTCACCCACAAGCAATGCCATCATGAAAAGAAACTTTCCCAAAACAACCAACCAAGTATTTTTAATCAAAAATAATTCAAAAAAAGTTCCAAAAATTAATACTTTTCTTCCTTCTTCTCTTTCTCTTTCTGGGATTACTGTTTAATCAAAGAGGTCCAATTACCATATATCTTTCTTTGGGATTCTAGGCAATCTCCTCCTTTTTCAACTTCTGCTCCAATTTTTTTCCTCTCCCTTTCCACTTGCAACAACAATTTTTAAATGATCAGAAATCCATACCTCCAATGAGGGTTTTCTGATTTCTTAAATTATTAAATCCAATGTCCAAGAAGTCTTTTGTCCCTTGGCTTCAACTTTCAAAATAGTTCACCTTCAGTGCCCAAATAAATTTCAAATCTTCATCTACTGTTTCTATGGGGTGGGAGAGTGAAGAAATAAAAAGTTCCCTTTAACAGCTTCTCTGCCACTTTCCGATCTTCTTAGGGATACAATATATCCTCCAGCAATTCAGAAAGTTCAGTTCCAGAGAGTTTAAAAGATGTTGATTGACCTGGCTCAGCCAGCACTTTCACTTTTCTTGCTTCCTCCAGCACGATCTTTCCCGGTTTCAGGCTTCTTCGTAGTGGCCATTGCTGACCGCCGTTCCACCACCTCAGGAAAAAGGGGTTTTTCCGGATGAAGACGGGGCCTGTCCGGCTCCCCTCTTTCTTCGGCTGCCTCTCCAGGGCAGCCATATCCCCCTGACCCATTTGCATCGGGGGTACCTCGGTGGCAAGCGCAGTAGGAATCGTGAACAGTCGCGAATTCCTGCTGCCACCGAAGCCACGCGGAACCGGAAACCTGGGTCTTGGGGCGTTTTTGATGGCCCTTAGTTTGCTATTAGTGGGATGGATGCCTTGTTTATCGATTAGGTACCCCAGGAACTCTACTTTATCTGTACACAGTTGACATTTATTTTTTTTAACCTTAAGGCCAGAGTCTTTAAATTTCTGGAGAACCATTTTAAGACGCTTTTCTAGTATTTCTCTATTCGGGGCAGCAATTAAAACATCATCAAAGTATGGCACGATCCCCTTGATCCCTTGCAAGAGTCTCTCCATCAGACTTTGAAAAATCCCTGGGGCTACGCTCACTCCGAATTGGCATCGGCTGCACTTAAAGGCGACTCGGTGTGTAACGATCATCTGTGCCTCTGCGGTTTTTTTATCTACAGGCAGTTGTAAAATACAATTTAGCGAAGACTTTTCCACCCCCCAGGGAATGGAGAAGGTGTTGTACCACTGGCACCGGGTTAGCGTTCTGTTGAAGGGTGTGATTAAGGGTGCCCGGTAGTCCCCACAAATCCTTAACGATCCATCCAGTTTGATGGGTGTTACAATTGGGGTTTCCCAACGAGCATGGTCAGTTGGTTCTAAAACACCCTGGGCTATTAATTTATCGAGCTGCTCGTCAATCTTTCGTTTAAGGGCAAAAGGTACCCGATGAGACTTAAGGCGAATGGGGGCTACTTCTGGGTTAAGGTTAAATGATATCGGGGTCCCCTTGTACTCACCTAGTTTGTCTGCAAAGACGTACTGGAATTCCTGGACGATGGCCTCTTCCCAGTCGTCGCTTCTGGTTTGGTGAATGCCGGCTACCTCGATCCCGAGTGGGGTGAGCCATTGAAGGCCTAACAAGCTAGGCCGGTCACGGTCGACGACGGTCAATGGTAATGACGCAGTATAATTTTTGAATGATACTTGAACTTGGCTGGATCCAACGACCGGAATTCGGTTCCCTTGATAATCCTTGAGTATGATTCTTTGGGCTCTGAGGTCAGGACGCTGGACAGCATGGATTAATTGTTTAAGAGTCTTCCAGGAAACCATCGAGAGGGACGATCCTGAATCGACTTCTATCACGCAAGACTGGTTTTCGATGGCGACCTTCACTCGGATCTTCTTTGCATCCAGCGATGAGGCGTGACCGATTGTAATGGTTTGGTGTGCCTCTTCTCGTCTCGTTGAAATGGCCAGTGTTTTATTTCTGTAGGAGTGGTTGTTCCATTGGTGGTTCAAGTGTTCCCGACTCACAGGACGATTCCCTGTGGTCTGGCGGTAGTTGTTTCCCCTCTGAAGTGGGCTGAATCCTTGCTTGCTTCTACAGACCTTCCCGATGTGGCCTCTTTTCCCACAGAAATGGCAGAGCGCATCGAGGAATTTGCAGTCTGATCACGGGTGGTTTGCCCCACAACCTGCGCATTGGTACGGTAGTCTTTGATTCTGCTGATGGCGTTGGTCACGTTCAGACCGGAGCCAGTTGACCTCCTCCTCATTACTTTCTGATGGAGATTTGAGGTCCTCATGGTGGGTCGCTGTTGTGTGCCTCTCTAGGCGAGGTGAGGTATAGCTGGCGAGTTGATGGAGCGGTGTGTTGGTGTGGTGCATTCAGGCAGCTGACTTCCTGGTTGCTTCTGCTGCAGTAGCGTCCTTGATGACATCAGCAAGGTCGATGTCCCCTTTGGCCATGATCTTGCTCTGAGTAGTGTGGTCATCTAATCCCAGAATTATTCAGTCTCTCAGAGCTTCTTCGAGGTCTGTAAACCCACAGAGGCCTCCCAGATTCCGGAGATCCGCGATGAAATCTGCAATGCTCTCTCCTTTCTGCTGGTCCCTCTGGTAAAATTCATGTCTTCGGACAAGCGTTGGTACGGCGGGTGCATAGTGGGCCCGTAGAAGGGGCGCGAGGACGTCCCAGTCCATGGTTTTCACCTCAGCTGGTTTCGCTAGTGCCTTGGCCATCTTAGAGATGGCAGGCCCGCAATGGGTCAGGAACACTGCTTGCTTTTTCCCCATAGTGGCATCCTTCAAGTTGTTGGTCTCCAGAAACATCTGGAACCGGTCTATGTATGAGTCCCAGTCTTTTTGTGCCGGGTCAAATGGAGTGGGTGTTATGGTGCCGCCGGACATGGTTTCCGTTGTCGATGTGCCTTCAGCCATGTGCTCTGTTTGGTGCTCTGTAGTATTCAGTCAGCTCTTATGTCTCCGCATCCCATCCTCATCGCCAGTGTTAAGTTCTGCGCATGGGCGCTAAGAACAGAGACGAGGCAGTGAACAGTGAACTTCAACTCTTTATTAATCATTCTGAACAGAGCAAAAACCCTAGGGCAGCAGCAGCCCTTTTATAGGGCAGGCTGCTGGCCGATTAACCAATGAGAAACATGGAAGTGTTAAACCCTTGAACCAATGAGAGTGGCTCGTCAATAGCCAATCAGATTCCCCAGAATGGACCAATCTGATATCGCTATTATCGGCCAATCAGAAGTGCAGGATTAGAACCCTGCTTTTTCTTAAGTTTTGTTAAAACTTTATTTAAGCACTTTTATTAGTTCATGACAGAGTACTACAAGATTCCCTCTTAAACCCAGTACTCTTCAATATCTTCATAAATGACTTAAATTAGGGAATAGAAGGAGAACTCATCAAATTTGCAGATGGCACTAAGCTGGCGGAAATAGCCAACACTCCAGAAGACAAGCTCAGGATCCAAAAAGAACTTGACAGATTTGAACAATGGGCCCTATCCAACAAAATGAAATATAATGTGGAGAAAAGCTAGATGTTACATTTGACTAGGAAAAACCAAAGGTACAAATACAGATTAACACACCCTGAAATGTTCTCCTATCTTCTCTAGCTCTTCTCATTCATCTGAATAAAAGAGTACAATGGAGGAGTAAGAAATTCTTTCACCTACCAGATCATCCTGATGCTTCAGGTAACTAAGTCTGTTGCTACAATACATAAATACATAGAGTACTTCCCCCAGCTGGCAGTCATAATTATGTTCCAAGCAAATGTTGAACAGCACACCAGATTATTTTGAGAGAAAATATTTTTCTCCTTAAAAAATATGCCATTTTTTTTATTTTGAATTAAAAGTAGAGATCCAGTAAATTATTAGGCATCAAGAAGGGCCTCACTATTCTCGATAGAAAATTACTGGGGTTTTTGTTACTGTAGTGTATTTAAATAGAGATTTCTAGGACGATGTTCCTACTGGTTAACAGAAGAAACGATACGATTGGTTAGTAACGTAAGTACTTGATTGGCCACCAATAGCAGCGGGAAGTTTAACTGTCATTGGTTGCTAGCCATAGAGCAGCCGCTATAAAAAGGGCTGCTGCGGTTCGACTGAAGTTACTGTTATTATTAAAGAGCTGAATTCAACTCCGGTCTGTGAGTCTCTTTACTGGCAACAGAATAGTTATTGTTAAGTTTTGAGCATGGGCGAGAAAGAATTGAGACAAGCCTCTGAACGGTGAACTTCAGCTCTTTATTGACATTGTGACTTCCTCATTTCAATAGCAGTTAAACCCGCCTTATATAGGCAAACCCTGTAACTTTTAACCAATAACGAGCTAGGAATGCTAGCTCTTGTAACCAACAGGAACTCTCTGTTAAGGGCCAATCGGATTCCCCAGAATGGGTCAATCTGGTCCGGCCACTTAACAGCCAATCAGAAGTGCAGGGCCAGAACTCTGCACTTACTCCAAGCTCACACTTTATTAATCTTATTGCATACACAAAACCCCTTCCCCCTGGCTTATTATTTGCAGGGCGCAGTTTCATAGTCCCTTAGGTAGGATGGTTGTCTTATTAGTCTCTTTGATTTCCATTGTATCAGCTGGCTGCAATCACACTGAGGTAGATCGTTGTTTGGCAGTGGGGCTGTTTCTGGTTCAGAGTTCACTTCTACATCGTTGCCCACATTCTCTGCAATTCCCTGAGGTGCAACCATTTCTCCCTCCGGCTCCACTTCATGAGTTTCTATCAAACCGTCATTTCCTTTGAACGGGTTTTCTAGGAATTCATCTTCTTCCGTACCTCCCCCCCCCTCAGTTTGGTCATAGGGGAGTTGCGGACTGGCCGCTGAAAGCCGCAATTGTAATTGATCGATATGATGTTTCCAAAGATTATCGTCAAGGCATTGTACAAGGTAGGATCTGGGGCCGGTTACACGTACTACTGTCGCTTCCACCCACAACGGGTCGCCTGATAGGTTTTTAGCATATACCAAGTCTCCTACCTGGAAGGTACGACAGCAGCTGCTGGATCCTAGTGGTTTCTCTGGTTTGTAAGCTGGGTGCAACCGGTCGAGGTGGGAGTGGAGCTTTCGTCCCATTAGCAGTTCAGCGGGAGTTTTGTTGGTGACGCTATGTGGGGTGATGTGTTGCAAGAAGAGGATTTGATTGACCTTGTCGTCAATGTTGTCGTAGTCTACCTTCTGCAAGGTTTTCTTCACAAATTGGACCATGCGTTCTGCTTTGCCATTGGTCGCAGGGTGCACAGGCGAGGTGAGCGCATGGCGAATGCCACGGTCAGCGAGGTACTGCTCGAACGCTAGTGCGGTAAATTGAGGGCCATTATCGGATACCAGGACATCTGGTAATCTGTGGGTTGCAAAGAGTCTGTTTAAGATTTTGATAACTACCTCGGAGGTCGTAGCCGTCATGCGATGGATTTCGAGCCAATTTGAGTAGGCGTCGACGGTAAGCAGGAAGGTGTGGCCTTTGGTTGGCCCCGCGAAGTCCAGGTGAATTCGGGACCAGGGTCCACGTGGTGTCTCCCATTCAGTAGGCATGGCTTTTGGTGGGGCGTTGCTGACTTCTTGGCATTTGGGAAAAGCTTTAACCCACTGTTCAATTTGCTTGTCAATGCCCGGCCACCATGCATAGCTTCGTGCAAGGGCTTTCGTTCGCACGATGCCGGGGTGGCCATCGTGCAAGGTTCTCAGCAGCGCTTTCTGGAGTCATTCCGGGATAACGACTCTATCGCCCCAGATGACACAGCCTTTCTGGGAGAAGAGCTCGGTTTGTCGAGTCTTGAATGGTGTGAAGTCATCTGATAACTGGTCCAATGGCCATCCGCGTTCTACCCAGCCTAGGACTCGTGCTAGGGTGTGGTCGCGTTTGGTTTCTCTCGCGATATCTCGGGCGGTTAGTGGCGGCGAGTTGAGTGCTTCAATTTGCAATGTGGTTACCGTTGGTGCAGGATCATCGAGAGTCTCTAGAAGCGGTGCTCGGCTCAATGCGTTGGCGTGGGGAATGGCTTTCCCTGGGCGGTATTGCAGCCGATAGTTATAAGCAGCTAAGAATTCTGACTATCGGGTCATCCTAGGGGATAATATGTAGGGAGTCGGCTTATCTCCGGCTATTATCCCCAATAATGGTTTGTGGTCAGTCACAATAGTAAAAGCCCGGCCATACATGTATTTGTGGAATCTTTTCACAGCTGAAACAATTGTGAGGGCTTCTTTATCGATTTGTCCATAGTTTCGCTCAGTTTTTGAAAGTGTCTTTGAAAAATATGCAACAGGGGCTTCGTTCCCATTAGGCAGTACGTGGCTCAAAATGGCGCTACCCCGAAAGGTGATGCATCACAGGTTATAACTAACGGCAAAGTCTTGTTATACTGCATGAGTACAGAGTCAGAAGTGAGCAGTTTTTTAACATTTTGAAACGCGTTTTCTTCACGGTAACCCCATAGCCAATTTGCTTTTTTATCTAAAAACCGGTGTAATGGTTCAGCAACAGTTGCTTTGTGCGGCAAAAATACATTATAAAAATTGATCAGGCCTAGGAACACCTGGAGATCGGCCTTGTTTCTTGGCCTGGGAGTGTTTTTTATCACTTTTAGTTTACTTTGGGTAGGGTGAATACCCTGGCTATCAATCAGGTACCCTAAAAACTCAACACTGTCAGTACACAATTTACATTTGTTTTTTTTAACCTTAAGATCAGCCTCTTGGAAGTTTTTTAGGACTAATTTTACCCGGACCTGTAAGATTTTTTTTGTAGGGGCTGCAATTAATACATCGTCAAAATAGGGGACCACGCCCTTAATTCCTTGCAATAACCTTTCCATAAGGCTCTGAAAAATCCCCGTGGCTACACTAACTCCGAATAGCAGCCGGGTACATTTAAAGGCACCTCAGTGCGTCACAATAGTTTGGGCCTGTGCCGTTTTTTCATCTACTGGTAATTGCTGATATGCCTGAGCTAAATCTAATTTAGCGAAAATTTTTCCGCCCCCCAGGGAATGGAGGAGATGCTGCACCACTGGAACTGTATATGCGTTCTGCTGCAGGGCGTGGTTCAAAGTGGCCCGGTAGTCCCCACAAATTCGGATTGACCCGTCTGGCTTAATGGGTGTTACAATTGGGGTTTCCAAAGGGGAGTGATCGAAGGGCTCTAACACCCCCTGAGCTATCAGTTTGTCGAGTTTGTTAAGCCTGGGTTCCCCAACCAGGGTTAAGGAGACAAGCTAAACAGAATGTGCAGCGTTAGTCAGATAGGCACACAGATAAATGAGTGAGATATGTTTGTATGTTTATTAACATACAGTAAAAATAACAGATACGCTTGTGCTATCAAAAATATAGTTTATTCCATTATGAGTTCATAGTTAATTAGTTAGTTAGTTAGAGTTTATTTGTCATTACACTCGCAAGCGTGTGCAACAAAATGAGGTGCTCTTCCACAAGTAAAAACTGGACAAACACCACTAAAAGAAAAAAAATTAAATTAAATTAAAACTAAACACAACCGACCATACAATGATCTCTATGCAATTTAAAAATGTAAAACCCCATTACTCTCAGCCATTCACTTCCACATAAATCTTATGACCCTGCATTCAAACTCAAAACATAGCATAGTCAAAATACCAGTCCAATAGTCATGTATCATTTTGTCAGTCCGTTAAAGGATATTCAGTTAGCAAAGTCCGTATAAAATATCCTATGTCAGTTCACTTACAAATCAGTCCATCGTTTATCTCTCCCATTCGAGTAATGCAGTCTTGAGTCCATGCAGTAATTAGGGATCATCAAAGCCAGAGAGAGAGCAAGCTGTCGTCTTGCTTCTTTAAAGTGCTTTCACAAACACTCCCTTAATTACATTCCTATATTTAAAGTTGCAGACACTTTAACTTATAAACTATGATTACATATTTATTATTTTACCTAAACCAGTTAGGGTAAACAATGTTATCCCTAACAGAGTTGTTCGTTGATTTTCGGTTTTAAGGCAAACGGAACTCAACGGGGCTTTAGGCGAATGGGAGCTATTTTTGGATCTAGACTGAATGAGATCGGGGTCCCCTTGTAAGCTGTCCGCGAAGACGTCCCTGAACTCATAGATAAGGTCTTCCTCCCAGTCGCCGCTGCTGACTCGGTTTATGCCGGCCACTTCAATGCCGAGTGGTGTGAACCATTGGAGGCCTAGTAGGCTAGGCCTATCTCTATTGATGACTGTTAAAGGTAAGTATGCTGTGTGCTTCTTGAAAGAGACTCGGACTCGGCAGGAACCGATGACGGGGATTCGATTCCCTTGGTAGTCCTTGAGGATGAGGCTTTGGGAGCGGAGATCTTGGCGTTGAATTGTGGGGATGAGTTGCTTGAGTGTCTTCCAGGACACCATCGAGAGGGACGATCCCGAGTCGACCTCCATGTGGCAAGGCTGGTTCTCGATGGCTACCGTGACTCAGATTTTCTTAGTGTCCAAGGTTGAGGCGTGACCGATAGTGATAGCATGGTGAGCCTCTTCTCTCTGCAAAGTTCGATTTCTGTAGGAGTGGTTTACTGGTTCTCGCCGTACAGGACGGTTTCCTGTCGATTGGCGATAATTAGCCCCTTTTGAGGCCTGGCTGGATCCTGGTGAGCTGCGGCAGACCCGTCCGATGTGGCCTCATTTCCCGCACTCATGGCAGAGTACATCGCAGAATTTGCATTTGGACCTGGCATGGTTGGCTCCACAGCCAGCGCAAGGGCGTAATGGCTTCGGTCGGTGGTCCCAGTTGGACCGCAGTCGATGGACCCCTTCTTCGTCACTGTCTGATGACGAAGAGAGGTCCTTGTGGTGTGTTGTCGCAAGCTGCCCTTCTGAACTAGGTAAGATGTCTCTGGCCGGTGGTGGTACCGGACCGCGGTTTTGGCGTAGTTGTGCAGCCGACTTCCTGGTTGCTTCTGCTGCAGTATCATCGGCGATGGCATCGGCAAGGCTGATGTTGCCTTTCGCCATCAGCTTGCTTTGGACGCCCGGTGCATCTCGTCCCAGAACTATGCGATCTCTTAGTGCTTCTTCTAAATCGGTGAATCCGCAGAGGCCTCCCAAATTTTGGAGGTCTGCTATGAAGTCGGCCACGCTTTCTCCCTTTTGCTGGCTCCTCTGATAAAATTCGTGGTGTCTCACGAGCGTAGGCATGGTCGGGACGTAGTGGTCTCGTAGGATAGGTTCGAGGTTGTCCCAATCCATGGCCTTCACTTCTCGGGGTTTGGCTAGTGCTTTAGCCATCTTAAATATGGTTGGACCAAAATGCGTTAGGAACACCGCCCGTTTCTTCCCGGCTGTGGCGTCCTTTAAGTTGTTCGTCTCTAGGAACATTTGGAAATGATCCATGTAAGACTCCCAGTCTTCCTGTGTTGGATCGAATGGAGCGGGTGGTACGATGCCGCCGGACATGGTTCCGTTGTTGGCGTCATCTGTCATGTGCTCTGTGTTCTTCGAAATTTCATTGGTTCAGATTTCTCCATATCCCACCCTCGTCGCCAGTGTTAAGTTTTGAGCATGGGCGAGAAAGAATGGAGACTGTCGTGTCCGCAAAAAGACGCTCAGAGTCGGTGACTATCATTCAAGCTCTTTATTAAACAGTTGTGAACCGAACCAGCGAAAAGGAAAAAGCCCGCGGCTTTTATCCTTTTCGCTGCGGCGGCCGCGGCCAATGGCAGCGATTCAAGTCTCCCGCTCTTGGAGCGAGCCAATCGCGGGAGACCTCAATCGGGCCAATCAGCGCGGCTCGCCTGGCCAATCAGAAATCCCCGCGCCTTAGCCAATCAAGGCGCGGGGATTTCGAGTATGCAGATTCAGGACAGAACACCCCTCCCCTCTTGGTATAGTCCATCACGTAGCATAGTCACGCAGGTAGGCGGGGCTCTGTCTCGCCCTAGTTGACCTGCGCAGCTCAGTTGCAAGCTGTATCTCGGCCGGAGCGGTCATCTTTTTGGCTGCTCCTCCCTCTGTGTGAACCGGCTGGATGATCGGGCCGGTTCGTTCTCCGTGGCTCCCGCCTGGGCCTACCGGGTCGGTTGAGCTACGGGTTTCGCCGCTCCCGCTTGGTTTCTCCAAGTCGGTTGAGCTGGCCAGGTGGTTCTTCTCCGGAGGGGACTCGCGGTGGCTGCGTTCCGGTGAGTACTTTTGGATTTTTTCTTGCGCTATTTTATTCGGGTATTCCCTCCCCCCTTGGTTCGAGTCTTGGGGGTTGAGGTCTGTTGTAATTCGTGACCGGAGCTGGTCGATGTGTCGTTTCCAGGCTCGCCCGTCGGTGGTTTGGAGCCGGTACGACCGTGGACCTGTGATTTGAGTGATGACGGCTGGGATCCATAGGGGGTCCCCCGTCAGATTTTTTGCGTAGACTAAGTCACCGGGGGCAAATGTCCGGTATTTGGAACTGGAGTCTGGGGGCCGCTCCGGGTTGTATGTCGGGTGCAGCCTGTCGAGTGGGGACCTCAGCTTCCTGCCCATTAGCAATTCGGCTGGGCTTTTGTTGGTAGTGGTGTTAGGGGTGATGTGTTGTATGAAGAGGAGTTTATTGATTTTGTCGTTGATCTCCCCGTGGTCCATTTTCCGGAGGTTTTTTTTTGTAAACTGGACCATCCGTTCCGCCCTACCGTTCGCCGCCGGATGCGCCGGTGCTGTTAATGCGTGGCGGATGCCCCTCTCCGCCAAGAACCTCTCAAACTCGAGGGAAGTAAACTGGGGCCCGTTGTCTGAGACGATGACGTCTGGGAGGCCGTGCGTGGAAAACAGTTTACACAGTTCTTTGATGACGGCCTCCGTGGTAGTGGATTTCATGTCGCTTACTTCCAACCAATTTGAGTAAGCGTCAACTGTGATCAGAAAAGTATGCCCATTTGTTGGACCAGCAAAGTCTAAATGGATTCTGGACCAGGGCCCCCTTGGTGTTTCCCAGTCCCGGATGGGTGCTGCGGGTGGGCTGGGTCTGGTCTCCTGGCAACGATGGCATTTGGCGACCCATGCCTCAATCTGTTTGTCCATCCCTGGCCACCAAGCGTAACTCCTGGCCAGGGCTTTAGTCCTGACTATGCCAGGATGACCTTCATGCAGCATCTCTAAGACCCTCCCTTGCAATCTGTCCGGGATGACCACCCTGTCACCCCACAAAATACATCCTTTAAGCAGTGAGAGTTCAGTCTGGCGGTTTCTGAATGTTTTAATGGATTCGTCATTGTCCCTTTCAGGCCAACCTTTTTCTAGCCAATGTAGGATTCGCGCCAGACGCCTATCCTTAATAGTCTCCCTGGCAATGTCCGATGCGGTAATGGGTAGGTTCTCGATGCTAAGGGTGTTTGTCGTTGGTGCTGGGTCAGGATCAGAGTCTGGTAAGGGGGAACGGCTTAAGGTGTCCGCGTGCGAAATTTTCTTACCTGGCTTGTGTAACAGTTCGTAGCTGTAGGCTGCCAGGAACTCGGACCACCTTGTCATCCGGGGTGATAAAATGTTCGGGGTGGCTCGGTTTCTAGCGAGGATTCCCAGCAATGGCTTATGATCTGTCACAATGGAGAACGGGCGGCCATACAAGTATTCGTGGAATCGCTTAACGGCGGCAACTATAGCCAAGGCTTCTTTGTCCAGCTGGCTATAGTTCCGCTCTGGTTTAGTCAGAGTCCTGGAGAAAAAAGCGATGGGTGCTTCTCTTTTGTTGGGGAGGGTATGGCTGAGGACTGCGCCGACGCCGAAAGGGGATGCGTCGCAAGTGACAGCTAAGGGCAAGGTTTCGCTGAATTGAATCAGGACGGCGTCGGAGGTGAGGAGGTCTTTGGTTTTTTGAAAGGCGGCTTGCTCTCGTCTCCCCCAAGTCCAGGTTGCCGCCTTATCCAGGAGTCTATGCAAAGGCTCCGCCGCCGTAGCCTTTTGGGGTAGGAAAACATAAAAATTCAGCAACCCTAAGAACGCTTGTAGTTCCGTTTTAGACTTTGGGGTGGGGGCTTCTTTGATGGCTTTCACTTTTTTAATTGTAGGGTGAATGCCATGCCAGTCTAGAAGGTAGCCCAAGAATTCCACTTGCTTTGTGCATAGTTGGCATTTTTCTCGTTTAACTTTAAGTCCTGTCACTTTAAATTTTGTTAAGACCTGTCTGAGTCGGCTTTCTAATTCGGCTTCGTTTGGCACCGCCACTAATACGTCATCAAAATAGGGCACCACCCCCTCGATGCCCTGTAGCAAACGTTCCATCAGGCTTTGAAAGATGCCTGGTGCCACGCTGACTCCGAATTGGAGTCGGTTACACTTGAAGGCCCCCCGATGGGTCACGATGGTCTGGGCTTCCGCCGTTTTCTCATCTACTGGTAACTGCTGATATGCCTAGGCGAGGTCGAGCTTGGCAAAGACCTTGCCCCCTCCCAGTGAGTGCAGCAGATGTTGCACGATTGGGACTGGGTAGGCGCTTTGTTGTAATGCACCATTTAGGGTGGCCTTATAGTCCACGCAAATTCTCACGGACCCGTCTGGCTTGACTGGGGTCACTATAGGGGTCTCCCATCGGGCATGGTCTATCGGCTGCAACACCCCCTGTTCGACGAGCTTGTTGATCTGCTCGTCAATTTTAGGCTTCAGGGCGAATGGTACCCTCCTAGGTTTAAGCCGCTTGGGGGGAACCTTTGGGTCTAGGTCAAACGAGATAAGGGGCCCCTGGTACTTGCCCAAGCTTCCATCAAAGACTTCCTGGAACTCCTGGGCTAGCCGCTGTTCCCAACCTTCGTCGGCGACGTGGTTTACTCCTGTCAGCGCGATGTCAAGCGGGGCGAACCATTGTAAACCCAATAGGCTTGGGCGGTCGCGATCGACGATAGTGAGTGGCAGTTGTTCGGTGCGGCCCTTGTAGGTTACGTTGAAGCTCTTGGTGCCCACTACCGGGACGCGATTCCCTTGGTAGTCTTTTATAATGATTTTCTGGGTATGAATGTTCCTCTTATGGAGGGTGGGTACTAGCCGCTTAATCTCGCGCCATGCAATCATGGAGAGGTAGGACCCGGAGTCCACTTCCATCTTGCATGGTTGGCCTTCAATATGGACTTCAACGTGTACCTTTCTGGCGCCGTCGGAGATGGCGTGGCCGATGGTCACCGTCTGGTGTGTTTCTTCCTTTCGCCGACCGTCGCCGCCTCTTGAAAATCGCTGGGCACGGTCCCACCGACCATCCGGTTGGCGCTCTCTGGTCTTGGGCGGGGGGCTTTCCTTCTTCCGGTCGTATTGTTCCCATTTGGGCGGGCTGCGGGTCTTCTTTTGGCGGCAAACTCGAGCGATGTGGCCCCGTCGTTCACAATGCCTACAAATAGAGTCAAAAAATCGGCATTCTGACCTGGGGTGGTCGCCGCCGCACCCGGCACAGTTGGTCCTCGACCTACGACCTCTTCGATTCCGTTGGTCGCCGCGTCCCGTCTGCACGTGATGTATGTCCTCCTCGTCTTCCGACATGCTGGAGGCTGACTGGAATTCTCCGTAGTGTGCGGTTGATTCGCTTCTAGGGTCGGCCGACCTTGCCGGGTTGTTGTTTCCACCCTTCGCGTCAGATCTTCGCATGCTGTCAGCAGACGAGCGGGTTGCTTCTGCGGCTGCGGCTGCGGTGAGGGCGTCTGCTAGGCTGATGTCGCCCTTGGCCATAAGCCGGCTCTGGAGCGTAGGGTCCCATAGGCCGGGCACGAACCGGTCTCTTATGAGGCTGTTCAGACCTTCAAACTCGCAGAGTCCTCCTAGGCGCCGCAGCTCGGCGACGAAGTCGCTCAATTTCTCGTCTGGTTTCTGATTTCGGCGGTAAAACTCTTTGTGCCGTATCAGGATGGGGACCTCGGGGGCGTAATGGCGCCGCAGTATAGGTTCGAGGACGTCCCAGTCCATGGCGGTTGCGTCTGCCGGCTTGGCCAATGCTTTGGCCATCTGGAAGACCTCTGGTCCGCAGTGAGTAAGGAAGACGGCGCGTTTTAGCGGGCCCGGGGCGTCCTTCATTCCGGCGCATTCCAGGTACATACGGAACTGGTCTGAGTACGATTCCCAGTCCTCGGTGGCGGGGTTAAAGGGGGCGGGCGGTGCGATCTTCGCCATCTCTTGCGCTGGAACTGGCTCTTGTTGGACACGGGGTTCGGTTCAGGGTCGGGATCCCATCCTCGTCGCCAGTGTCGTGTCCGCAAAAAGACGCTCAGAGTCGGTGACTATCATTCAAGCTCTTTATTAAACAGTTGTGAACCGAACCAGCGAAAAGGAAAAAGCCCGCGGCTTTTATCCTTTTCGCTGCGGCGGCCGCGGCCAATGGCAGCAATTCAAGTCTCCCGCTCTTGGAGCGAGCCAATCGCGGGAGACCTCAATCGGGCCAATCAGTGCGGCTCGCCTGGCCAATCAGAAATCCCCGCGCCTTAGCCAATCAAGGCGCGGGGATTTCGAGTATGCAGATTCAGGACAGAACAGAGACAAGCCTCTGAACGGTGAACTTCAGCACTTTATTTACATTGTGACTTCCTCATTTCAACAGCAGTTAAACCCGCCTTATATAGGCAAACCCTGTAACTTTTAACCAATAACGAGCTAGGAGCGCTAGCTCTTATAACCAATAGGAACTCTCTGTTAAGGGCCAATCGGATTCCCCGGAACGGGCCAATCCGGTCCGGCCACTTAACAGCCAATCAGAAGTGCGGGGCCAGAACCCTGCACTTACTCCAAGCTCACACTTTATTAATCTTTATGCATACACAACAGTTATAGTAGCTTATTTTCCTTGATTTGGTTCATTAGAGTTTTAGCTTACCAATTTCTTAGCAAAATAAGTTCCCTTTGAATAAAAGGCACAATAAACAGACAGTTTGGTCTAGTGACTAAAGCAAAAGGCTACAAATCTAGATACTGAGTCCTAGTTCTACTTCCACCACTCCCACTCAAGTATGCTTAACTAACTTTCTTTTCTCTTTCATTACAGTGTTTAAATTTATAAGGCAGGGGTGTCAAACTCGATTTCATGAGGGCCACATCAGGGTTGTGTTTGAGCTGAGGGGGCAGGGGGGCTTGGCCATGGTGGACATAACCAGCTTGAGTTCACTCATGCTGAAGGCTTCTGTGGTGGTCTGAACACTCTGCCAGTAAAACGGGCTACCAAACTCTACCTTTGGCTGAGACTGCCTCCTGCAACCCTCTCCCAGTGAAAACGGAACTGGAGAGACACATGCAGTCTCCCTGAGCTCTGTTTTTGCTGGCAGAGGGCTGCAGGTGACCACCATGGCTGAAAATGGAGCCCGGAGCTCCGTTTTCACTGGATGAGGTACTGCGGGCCATTCCTTTGCTATTTGCAAAGTGGTTTGCAGGGTAACACTTATGAAGTATTAAAATCTCAGCTATGAATCAGACTTCACTGAGAGCTATTGTTAAAATGCAAAGAGAAATTACTAGTGTAAAGCCTAGGACCAATAGATTTCACATATCCATTCTTTATTTGCCCTTTTCTGTACCATTTTTTGCAAATTATGCAGGGTACATGTAGCACAGAAATTCCTGAATTAATATTTCATCTAGTTTTTCCTTTTTTCACTTTTATCCTCATCCCTCATGTCTTTTCTCAAATTTCTCAATGCAATCACAGCATGGAGTTCAAGAAGATGGAACAGTCTAAAACACCTCAAAATGTGTTTTACATTTCCTCTATCAGTTTGTATTCTTTTAGATAAAAGAGTCCATGGGAAGAGTGTTGAATTCCTATAGCTCCTGAATCTTTCTGGTGATTCAGGTAACCTAGTTTATTGCTACAAAAGATAAATACATATTTCCCTCAGCTGGAAGCCCAAAATTATGTATTGTGATAAAGGATGAATCACCATGTTTAGTTTGCATCTAAGACTAAGTGAACTGCATAACTGCATAACCAAGTATGGTAAATGTTATTTTATTCTTTCCCTTACTTTATTGCTAAATAACATGTCAGTTTGTCCCTGAGATGTCCTCATTTCCCTCCCTGCACACACTCATTACACAAGATAATTCACCGTTTCTGGAGTAATACCAGGAGCTCAATGTTTTTTCTAGCCTTCAAGGCACTACTAGAAATATATACAGCCTTCACCTGCTTTCTTGTGGTACTTGAAAAAAGAACTGCATTATTAAACAATGGATTTCTTTTCAGAACTGCTAGTTTCACCATTTTACTCTCACTGACCTACTAATATTCCCCGTATGTGTTAATAATTCACTTCTGTTTTTACACGATCATCTTTCATGAAGGCCTGAGGCAAGACTGGCAGGGAAGGGGGTTCCACAAAAAAGACTTCCACACTTTAAGACAATCACAAGCAGGGAGGAGAAAGGAGGTTCAGTAGTCTAAAACACCCTGAAATGTTCTTCTATTTCTCCTAGCAATTCTCATTCAACTGAATAAAAGAGTCCCATGGAAGAGTGGTCAGAAAAGATTTAGGTCTGAAAGTCCAGAACCTCTCAGTGTAATGCAATCCTAGGGTGAATTAACAGAGGGATAGACTCAAGATCACATGAAGTGTTAGTACCACTTTATAACATCTTGGTAAGACCACACTTGGAATACTGCATCCAGTTTTGGTCACCATAAAAAAAAATGTTGGGACTCTAAAAGGAGAGCAGAAAAGAGCAAAAATGATGCTTAAGGGCCTGGAGGCTAAAACATATAAGAACAGTTGCAGATATTGGGTATGTTTAGTGTAGTGAAACAAAAGACAGGATAGCAGTGTTTCAATATTTGAGGGGCTGCCTCAAAAAAGAGGGGATCAACCTATTTTCCAAAGCACCAGTAAGCAAGGCAAGAAGCAATGATTGGAAACTAATCAAGGAGAAAAACAACATCGAAACAAGGAGAAATTTCCTGACAGTGAAAACAATATACCAGAGGAACAACTATCCTAGAAAAGTTATAGGTGTTCCATCCCTGGAGGTTTTAAAAAAGAGACTGGACAGTCCCTTCTGTGAAATAATAGATTCTGCTTGAGCAGAGATTTTGACTGGAAGACCTCCAAGGTCACTTCCAATTCTGCTATTCTGTTTCCTGATATTTTTCTGTTATTCTGTCATTCAGTAAATCACTAAGATGGCAGCACATGTTTCCAGCATCCGGTATATACAACACAAGGCACCTTGCAGCAGAAAACAACTGGCAATCTAAAAAAACACATGGTTCTTTTGTCAAATTGCTACAAAGTTCTGTGTTACATTCTCAATCCAAGAACTAAAGCCAAAGCATCCCCATAAAAACTGCAGGTGTCTATGGGAATTTCAATAGATGGTGCTGCCAGAAAGGCTGCATGACCTGCATGAAATGAGATGAAGGGGAGAACCAATTGGAACATTGATGGATTCAGTGACAGTAATGATAAAACACTATTGGAAGTGCTCAAGGACCAAATTAGCCACAAATTGTCATGGAGAAAATCTATCTATGAAGATCCTAAGAATCAAGATCAACTTGATAACAAAAAATTAATCAATCAGGATGATCAGTATATAATTGCACTGCCTGCAACCAAGAAATATTGTGCAAATATGCCAAAAGAGAGAAAATGAATAGTCACTTTGGAAGGAGAAAGGAAAGGATCTTTGAAGAAGTTTCAAATTTCTTATGTCAGCTGTGTTCTTTTAACAAAAGAATTACCCTAGGTTATTCAAGGACCATCAATGGTTTCTAGTTAATGCAAGATGAAATGTAGAAGTGGTAATTGCAATTTGTGTCCCTAAGGTCTCTTGGTGCTATAGAACTTTACAGAATTGTTCTATGGTGACATAATATAGTTGCTATAGCAAGTGAGGCAACCTCTTATCCACTCACCCAAAATGAAGATGGAAACTGAAATGCTTGGTCTGCTTACAATTTACACTGGAAGAACAGCTTGTACTGGCACGAGGATAAACTGTTTTCCATTGAAGGATTACTTGCAAATCCACCATTTCACTGTTTAAAACTTTTCCTTCACACAATCATTCATTCAATCACGAGAAGTTTATATTGAAATTTTAGTCAATAAAGCAGGAATGATACATAATGCAGATAGTATCAGAAGATAAAAAGAAAGAAAAGTTTAGCCTTAAGTCTAGAAAGAGAGCCAGATGGGAAATAGTGAACCTACATCAGTTGACAAATCAGAGGATTTTGTGTTCTTGATCCTTGAGGTCTCTTACATTCTCTTATAGCCCAAATTACTAAAAGATATTGAGGAAAATAGTGAAGGAAAGAGAATTAGGTATATTCACCTCCATGATGTATTTATAAAAAAAACCAAACACAGAATAAAAAATACCTTATATATATATATATATATATATATATATAGATAGATAGATAGATCTTTGGTTATTCGGGTTTTCTCCCGCGTAAGATTGGAAGTATCTAGGCAACATTTCGATGAAGTCTCATTCATCATCTTCAGGCTTGGTCTTCAGCTCTGTGCTTCTCAGAGTGATGTGAGCTTGCAGCTGCTTCTTCCTTTTAACTGCTAGTGGGGGTATGACTTGATTGGCTGGGGGCTTGGCTGTGTTCTGATTGGGTGGGGGTGTGTTCTCATTGGTTGGGGGTTTGGCTGTGTTCTGATTGGTTGGGGGGTTGGCTGTGTTCTGATTGGCTGGAGGCGTGTTCTGTTCAGGTGGGGGCTTGATTGTGCTCAGGTTAGTCTTAGTAACTAAGTAGTTTTGTCCGTAATGCCTTTTATATATGGGAGGAGGGCTTTGCCATTTTCTTGTTCTTTGTCTTGGATTTTGGCTGGGGTTTCTTTTTGGATTAGGTGGGTGATCTTCTTTCTTTGGAATCCATTGGCTGTCAGCACGCCGGTGAGAGTGTGTAGTTCGGTCTCTAGGTGTTGTTCATCGGCTAAGCATTTTGTTCTGGAGATGAGTGTCTCGGCTACAGAATTGATCTGTGCTGGGTGGTGGTGTGAGAGTGCGTGTAGATGGTGTGTCCTAGGGAGCCATTGGATTTTTTGTATACCAAGACATCTAGGAAGGGAAGTTGGTTGTTAGCTTCTGTTTCCATGGTGAATTGTATTTTGGGGTGTTGGCTGTTGAGGTGTGTGAGAAAGGCACTACGGACAAAATTAGCAAGATCCTCCAAAAGCACAACATTAAGACAGCATTCTGCACAAACAGAAAGATATCCACCATCCTAAGAAACCCTAAGGACAGGATCGAGTTGGAAAATCAAGGAGTATACAAAATCCCTTGCACTGCCTGCCCCACCACATACATTGGACAGACTAACAGAAGAATAGGTGCACGCATTGAAGAACATAAGAACTCAATCAAAAAGGAAGAACCGACCTCTTCCCTGGTCCCACACCTCAAAGCCACAGGACATGAGATTGACTTTAAAAATACCAGAACTATCGCCAAAACCGAACACTTCAGCAGCAGAATAATCAGAGAAGCCATAGAGATAGAAAAACGCCCACACAGCATGAATAAACGAGATGATGCCTCCCGCCTACCAGCCATTTGGAAACCCGCCCTCATGAACAGACGCGTACCTAACATGAAGAATGACACCAGACCCACACCCCTGAGAGCCACACAAGATGCCACCACCACACTTCCATGTAGAAAGCAGACTCACACCCACACAGAAGATGAAACACGACCACGAACCAGAAGCCGCACTGCAGCTGCATCACTACCCACCTCAAACCCCTCTGAGCCATACATGAAGCGAACTGACCTCCACCATGAAGATGCAACACGACCACGAACTCGAAGCCAAACAGCAAGATCACAGCTCACCAGCTCAAACCCTCCAGCAACTAAGACTAACCTGAGCACAATCAAGCCCCCACCTGAACAGAACACGCCTCCAGCCAATCAGAACACAGCCAACCCCCCAACCAATCAGAACACAGCCAAACCCCAAACCAATGAGAACACACCCCACCCAATCAGAACACAGCCAAGCCCCCACCCAATCAAGTCATACTCCCACTAGCAGTTAAAAGGAAGAAGCAGCTGCAAGCTCACATCACTCTGAGAAGCACAGAGCTGAAGACCAAGCCTGAAGATGATGAATGAGACTTCATCGAAACGTTGCCTAGATACTTCCAATCTTACGCGGGAGAAAACCCGAATAACCAAAGATCTACATACAAATACATATATATATATATATATATATATATATATATATATATATATATATATATATATATATATATATATATATTCTTAAGTTTTCACGGGTACTGACATGTATGGCATTCAGCTTTGTTCGAGTATTTTCCCATGTCATAGTAGTTGTGCTTTTAAAGATGTAGCAACGTTTCGGCAGAATCTCATCTGCCATCATCAGGCTTCTGGATAGTGTTCATTTGTGAGTCAGACTTTTACAGTGGTTTCAGATTTAAATTTGGGGCAACCTATTGCTGTGCCAGAATGGTTTTTTCTTCATCCTGATTGGTTGGGAGTCTTGGTCTGTGTTTATTGGTCTTGGAGTTTGCTGTGTTCTGCTTGATTGGTGTTTCTAATATCTTCTGTCTGTTTTTTGGCTCTTTTTGTATCTTGATTGGCTGGCAACATTGTGTTACTTTATTGGAGGCCTTTAGTGCAGCTTGGCTCCAGGTAAATGGATGGCCATCATTAGTTAGGAAACTAGTTTTCATCTGGGTGCCTGGTTGGGGTGTGTTTGAGCTGGAGGGGGGATCTGTTTGTGCCCAGGTGTTTGCCTGGCTTGTGGTGTAGAGATTTTTTTGTTTGCGAGTGCAGGTTTCCAAATGATTGACAGTCTGGTGGAATCATCTCTTCTATTCATGCTTTCGAGCTTCTCTGATGATTCTGTGGCTGGGGTTTTCTTTTTTTTTTGAAAAAGTTTTTATTAATTTTCTACAAACAAACAAGACAAACAAAACATAAAAACATCAACTCTTATATGTACATCCAGTGTGTCAGTTGGTTCATCATTTTTGTGCATTCATTCTGTAGTCTCAATTACAATTATGTTACATAACAACTCATATTGTCAATCCAAACTTATATATCCTAGTATCACTAAAAAAAGAAGTTTTTGACTATATTTTTAATCATTCATGCTTTATGAGCGAACAATACTTTAAACCAGTTTACTCTATAACCAATCATCTAGTCATATCAAATCAATCCTAAAAAATCCTTTTATAAATATAATAGCAAATAGCAAAATAATAAAGATATTCCTTACTATCTAGCATTCTAAATATTCTATTATCGTATTTTATCCTCTAGCCATTTATAAAAAAGATCCCAAATTTCGTAAAATTGTTTATCCTCTTGCTCTCTAATTTCAAATGTCAATCTGCTCATCTCAGCACATTCCAATATTTTCTTAATAATTTCTTCCTGTAATGGTATTTTCTCATTCTTCCAATTTTTAGCAAATACAATCCTGGCCGCTGTTAATACATTTACAATCAGGTATTTCAAATCTTTACTATATATATCAGGTAAAATTCCCAATAAGAAGATCTCTGGTTTCAAATCTATATGTTTCTTTGTCATTTTTTCCAACCACATGCGAATTATAGTCCAATATTTTCTAGCATCCTCACAAGTCCACCACATATGGTAATATGAGCCGGGTATCTGATGACATTTCCAGCATTTTTCAGATTTGTTCTTAAACATTCTTGCTATTCTTTTTTTTTTTTTTTGAAACAAATTTTTATTAATTTTAAAGATAAAACAACACATCATTAACCATTAAATACATAAACACATAAAACCTCTTAATATTGTAAATCCTTACAAGTCAAACAAAACAATATTTTTATACAACATAATTCCAATTTATCCCATCCCCATATGGACACGCAAATATCTTTCATCAAGTTTCTCATTATTTCTCTTTACTCCAATTCAATTTCATTTCTCTTCCATATTTATCCATTTTATAATCATCATATTCTTTTCTTTCTGACTTGTTTAAATTATTCTCATCTAACATTCCTCCAAGGTTTTATTGATTCTTTTTTCCTTTTTTTTAATAAAAAACAAATTTTGTTAGTTTTATCATAAGCATAATACACAAACATACAAACACAAAACATAGACAAAACTACAAGATCTTTTCTGAAGGTTGTCTGTTCCCGGGTTAAAAACTCTTTACACAGACACAAATTCAAACATCATATTCAACCTAAGTCTCCTTCTATATCTTATTATCATTTTCTTTTTTATATATATATATAAAAACCATTTTTATCAGTTTTCTAAAATCAATACACACAAAATCAAGGCATAACAGCTTATAAATTCTTTTCTAAAAAAAAATAATAATGATAGACCAATAAAACATAACATTTCCAGATTATAATATCAATATTTCATATAATATTAACTTCATATCTTATCCCTACTTCTCTTTTCCATCCAAATTATTTATCAATTAAAATTTTATTGCCTTTTATCAATATACAAAATCAAAAAAAAAAGCATATATATCCTTCCATTATTACCATTTTCAACAACATTCTTTGTCTGTTCTATTTCCAAACATCCATTCATCTTTTTTCTTTTACTATACTTCTCCTGTAAACCAATTGGAGTTGCATCTATAACACATTACCTAACTTAAAAATACTACATATAAATCTTTCTTGGGATTCTGTTTAAAAAATTCTTAAAATTACATAATAAATTTTTTATTCTAAATATACATACATATAAAAACACACTCTTAAATACCCTCCAGAATCCCTCTTTTAGTCTAAATTAAATTCACCCATTGTCTCTAAATAAACTTTTTTCCCTTAGGTCTTGCTTCCCCCCATTAAGGCTTCTCCTCCCCCCTTTTCTCTCTTGCTTATTCTTCTCCTTGCCCTTTCTACCCCTTTGCTTTTTCCCTTCGCTTTTCTTGCTCCTTTTCTTTTGTTTTCTAACCTTGCCTCCATCTCTTCGCTCATTTTTCTCTCTTTTGGTTGTTTTTATAATTCTTAAAAACCCTTTTTTCTTATCCTTTTTCTCCTCCTCTCCGGAAGGAACCCATTGTTCATCAAAGATGGCTTCTTTTTCCTCTTCTTCCTTGTCCCAGTCCTTCTGCTGCGTCAACTTTTCTAAGGAACATAACGCCATTTCTAAGAATTGGAACAAAGCGCCCAAAGTATCTTCTTTTTTATATTTTTGATATTCAATCTCTAGTTCATCCACAGAGAATGCCATTATGAAAAGGGAAACTTTTTCCAAAACAACCACAAGTATTTTTAATCCAAGACAATCAAAAGCAATTAAAAAAAGGAAAAAAAGAAAAAAGTTCCAAAAGTTAATACTTTTCTTCCTTCTTCTCTTTCTCTTTCCAAATTAATTTTTGATCAAAGAGGTCCAATTACCATATATCTTCTTTTGGGATCCACCAAGACGTTCTAGACAGTCTCCTCCTTTTTCAGTTTCTGCTCCAATTTTTCTTTCTCCCTTCCCACTTGCAATAACAATTTTAAATAATCAAAAATCCATACCTCCAGCAGAGATTTTCCAATTTCTTAAATTTTTCAATGTCCAAAAATCTCTTTGCCTCTTAGCTTAGCTTTCAAAGCAACATTCTTGCTATTCTTGTCGGAGGAAAGTGCCACCTGTAAAACATCTTATACAAGTTTTCTTTATATGCTGTTGACATTGTCATTTTATAATTTTGAGACCACAATTTCTGCCATTTCTCTAAATCAATCCCATATCCAAAATTCTTCCCCCAAACAATCATAGTTTCTTTGACTTGTTCTTCCTCTAATTTCATTCCCAATAAATAACCATATAGTTTTTTAATCACCTTCTCATCAGTACCCATCAAGATCTTATCTAAATCAGTCTGTTTATCATAAAATCCCTCCGTTTTAGAATCTTCATCATACCTTGAATGTATTTGTGCATATGAAAACCAATTCATCCTTATACCTTGTTCCTCTAAGTTTTGGATCGATTTAAGTTCACCCTTTTCATCCAAAAGTTCCCCATATCTAACTGTTTGTTCCTTCTTGTAGATTATAGGATAGGAAAATGCTTCAATAGTCGATAACCAAACTGGAATTTTCAAATAACATTGTCTTTTTATCTTCTCCCAATTTAACCACAAAGACTCCCGTACATAATGTCTTCTAAAATAACCCTGTGTTTTAGTTCCCTTATACCATAAAAAAGCATGCCAACCCAGCAGCAAATCATGCCCTTCTAATATCAACAACCTATATTTCCTTAATGTTATCCATTCTTTAACCCACATCAAACTTGCAGCTTGATAATACAATTCCCAATTAGGCAGACCAAAACCTCCTCTAATTCTAGCATCTTGCAAAAGCTTTAGCTTTATTCTCGCTTTTTTACCTTGCCATATAAACTTCAACATAATTTTATTTAAATCTTCAAAATAGTCTTTTCCAAGCCTAATTGGTATTGTTTGAAACAAAAATAAAATTCTAGGTAAGATATTCATCTTAATTGTTGAAATTCTCCCTATTAATGACAATTGCAAGTTTTCCCACTTCTTCAAATCTGTAGTTATCTGTTGTTTAAGTTTAATATAATTATTCTCCTTTAATGTGCTACATCTTGTTGTCAAATATATCCCCAGATACTTAACCTTATTTGTAACTTGAATTTTCAAAAGATCTGCCAATTCTTCTCTCTGTCTCAATAGCATATTCTTTGTCAAAATCTTTGTTTTGTCTTTATTTATTTTCAAACCAGCCACCTCTCCATATGCCTCTATTCTTTCCAGTAACTTTGGAGCTGTTTCTAGCGGATCTTCCAAAATAAAAGCTAAGTCATCAGCAAAAGCTTGTAGCTTAAATTCTTCCTTCTTAATTTTCATTCCTTTTATGCTTTTATCATCCCTAATATTTCTGTTCAACACTTCCAAGGTCAGCACAAATAGCAAAGGAGATAGGGGGCATCCTTGTCTTGTGCCTTTCCTTATATTAATAAAATCTGTAAGTTCCCCCTCCATCATTACCCTTGCTGTCTGTTTATTATATATAGCTTCTATTGCTTGAATAAATTTTTTAGCGAAACCTATCTGCTCCAATAATAATAACATAAATCTCCAGTTCACGTTGTCAAATGCTTTTTGAGCATCTAGGAATATCAAAGCCATTTGCTTTTCAGGATGAGCCTCATAGTATTCCAAAGTGTCCAAGATTACTCTCATATTGTCTCTAATTTGTCTCTTTGGCAGAAATCCATTTTGATCTGAGTGAATAAAATTATTTAAATATTTTTTAAGTCTTTCTGCTAAGATTGAAGCAAAGATTTTATAGTCTGCATTCAATAAAGAAATAGGTCTATAATTCTTAATTTGCAATGGGTCAGTCTCTTCCTTTGGTATGAGTGTAATATAAGCCTCTGACCATGTTTTAGGTATCATCTTTTTTAACATAACTTCATTCATAACTTCTAACAATGGGATGCTCAATAATTCTTGAAATGTTTTATAAAATTCTACTGGAAGCCCATCTGGACCCGGAGCTTTCCCATTATTTTGTCTCTTAAATGCTTCATTTAGTTCCATCATTGTTATATTGCTTTCTAGCATTTCTTCAGTCTCTTTAGGTATCTTTGGTAAATTAGCTTCCTGTAAATAATGTTTGATTTTTTCTTCATCAATATTCTCTTGTTTATAAAATTGCCCATAAAAATCTCGGATAATTTCTTTTTTCTCCTTGTTCCCATAACAAACTTGGCCTTGTTCATCTATTAACTTCAATATTTTTCTTGATTCCTTCTCTTTTCTCAATTTATATGCTAGCCATCTACCTGGTTTATTTGCATCTTCAAAATAATTCTGTTTAGAGTTTCTAATTTTCTGTGCCAGTTCTTCTTTCTCTATTAATTCCATTTTATGTTTGATTACATCCAGCTTCAATTTAATATCCTTTTTTTGTGGCATTTTCTGTAATTCTTTTTCAAGAATTTTATACTCATCTTCCAAGGCCTTAGAAGCTTGCCTTTTCCTAATATTCTTTTTTCTTGTATCATCTATTATCAAACCTCTAGCATATGCCTTCATTGTATCCCACACATTTTGCGTTGAAGTATCTTCCTTTTTATTTTCTCTAAAGAAAAAAGCCAATTCCTTCTCCATCCATTGTGTAAAATCTTTCTCCTTTAAAATAGTATTATTTAATGTCCATCTCGATCTTTTTTTTTGTCCCTTCCATTTAATTGTCATTGGGCTATGATCTGCGCAAGTACTTGTTTCAATATTTGTTTCTTTAATATTATATATTAGTTCTGTTGAGATCCAAATCATATCTAATCTGGACCATGATAAATGTCTATTTGAATAAAAAGTATATTGTTTAGCTTTAACATTTCTTTCTCTCCAAATATCTTTTAAAGTTCATTCATCTGTCATTTTAAAAAAAGACCTTGGGAGAGCCTTTCTATTTTGTTTTGTTGTTGTTGCTATATAGTCCAGTTTATTGTCCACAATTCCATTAAAATCTCCCATCATAATTATATTAACATAGTCCAGTCCAATTATTTTCATGTGTAGCTTTTTATAAAACTCTTCTTGTTTATCATTCGGAGCATAAATTGCAATTAAGAGTATTTTTATATTATTGTCCATTATTTCTACCATTAATACTCTTCCATCTTCATCCGTGTAGATCAATTTTGCTGGAATAGTCTCTTTAATGTATAAAACCACATCTCTTTTCTTACATTGAATCAAAGAGGTAAATATTTTCCCCAATTTTGGCTGTAATAACAATTGTTCATGTTGTTTTTTAATGTGAACTTCTTGTAAACAAATTATATCAAATTTTAATTTCTCTAATTTATGAAAAGTTTTCCTTCTTTTAACAGCTGAATTAAGTCCATTTATATTCATTGTAATCAATTTTTTTTCCTCCATGATTATACTTTATATTTAGGTCTAACAGCTCTCGTGGATCTCACTTCACGCTGTTCTTTATTATCCATCTGTCCCCCTGCTGCTCCTTTCTCTTTTTCAGTCTCCAGTTGTTCATCTTGAAACTCAATTGATAAAGCCTCTTTCTCTGCTTCCTCTCTTCTTCCTCCAAAGAATTCTGCATGGAAAAGTTCTGCTTTCTCAATTGAATCAATTCTATATCTCTGCTCTTGCCACCCAAACACTAGTCCTTCTGGAATCAGCCATCTATAATTCACTTCATTTTCCAATAGTATTTTGGTCAGGAATCGATATTCTCTTCTCATCTCTCTCACTCTTCTGGGTATTTGTTTTAAAACCACAACCTCTTTACCCTTGTATTTCAGTGTTTTCTCTCTTACTACTTGTAATATTTGCGTTTTAATGGATTTTTTGGTAAATCTAATATGGACTTCCTTGGGTAATTTATTTCTCATCGCATATCTTGTATAGACTCGATATATCTCATCTATTCCATCCATCATCTTTTCCTCTGTAATTTCCAAAGCATCTGCCAAAATTTCTATCATTACCGCTGCCAAATTTTCTCCTTTTTCCTCTTCTATATTTTGAAATCTGAGGTAAAATTCTGACCTTTCCATCTCCCACCTCAACATCCCACCTTTTTCTTGTTCAAGCGCTGTTAGTCTGCTGTCAATATTTCCAATCTTCTTCTCTCTTTGTTTTCCTTCTTCCTCAACTTTTTGGAATCTCTCCTCATACTTAACCATCATTTGTTTAATATTTTCCACTTTTTCATCAGTCTTCTCTATTCTTTGTTCAATATTTTCTGCTCTTTGTTCAATATTTTCTATTCTTTGTTCAATATTTCCTGTTCTTTGTTCAATGATATCTGATTTTGTCTTGAGATCTTGGATTCCTTGCATAATCATCTGTAAAGTTACTTTTTCTTGTTCCTTATCTTGCTTCAACATTGTCTGAATTAAACGTTGTCCTCCAACTGGTGGGGAAGCAGAGGTAGAAGCAGAAATGCCAGATGGTATTGGTTTCCTACTCATTTCAATATTTCCAAAACTTCAAATTCTTCTTGACTTTTAATCCAACTGGTAGAGCAGCCAATTATAATCCAAAATGGAGAACTCCAATAATAAAAAACACGAAACCAAAGAAGAAACAGGAAAAAAGGAAGAAGAAAGATCTTCAGGTTCTTCTACACCCTAATCCAATACGAGATAGTCCACCATAAAAAAGGAAAAAATAAAAAGGAAAAAACAAACAAATCCAAAAATAATAATATTGATTAAGAGCAAAAGAAAAAAGAAAAAAGAAAAAGTTCCTTCAGATTCTTCACACCTTAATCCAATTAAAAAGTCTCAATAATCCAAAAAAACAAAAAAAACAAACAAACAACAACCACAACAACAAAGTAGTCCAAAAACATAAATATGAAAAGCAAAAAAGTCCCAATAAAAAAGAAAAGAAAAATAAAGAAGAAAAAAGAAAAAACTCTGAGGCTTTCCCTTTAAAATAAAAGGCAAAAATAAAAATATTACTAAAATTAAAATTTAGAAAAAGGCTAGCGAATGGGGTATATATAAGAAAACACACTGCACTTTGTTATTTATCCAAGGCTCTTGTTATGACTCTCTTCCAACAGCTTCAAAGCCAAACCTCAAGTGTTGTTGATAACAGTCCAGGAAAGCACCTGCAATAATATTTTGCTGAGCTCTCCCTCTATCTTATCACGTTAAAAAGTCCTTGAGATGAGGTCTTTTTGCAATTCTCTCCAATTCAAATAAAGATACTTTCAAGCCTCTAGTTGGCAGTGTTACAAAGTTTCTTAATGCTCTTTCTCCCCCCCCGCCAGAAAAAAGGAATAATATATACAAAAAAAAAAGAAAAAATAGCCAAAGGGAGCCTCTATCCTAAAGAAAGTTAAAAAATCAAAGGGAGCATAAAAATATATATAAGAAAAAAATCAATCCGGTTACCTACAAAGTCACAGTAAAATCTTTCCCAAAAAGTATAAAGAGAAGAAAAAAAAAACCCCAAGCCTCAATTTGACATCACTTTAAAAAACGCCGCTCAAAACAATTTCAGTCAAAAAAAAAATCTCACAGCTTTCTTCTTTATCCCGGATGAACTTTCCAACCTCAGCAAATTTACAGCACAAAAGAGTTTTTCTCACCCAGCCGACACACTTCACTCCAATCACTTTCTTTCCGGAGCTGTCCTGACTTCAGCAGCTATGGAGGCTGCCTCTCCGCCGCCAGCAAAAGGGCTTCTTCTGGATCAAACCAGAGATTTTGCGATATCTCTGGGATCCTGGAACGATGCCCTTCACGATCACCGTCTCTACGGGACGGTTTAGGTCCGTTAGGACCGACCAGGGGCGAAAATATCAGCTACGATCTCAGAGCCCCGAGATCGCAGCTGTATCGCCGGAACGAAGCTCCGCCTTCTCCATCTGTGGCTGGGGTTTTCTATAGTGGCTAGGGTTTTGGTGCCATTGAAGTTGATGCTATGACCTGTGGCTTCCATGTGTTGGACTAGTGAGGAAGTGTGTTCCAGTTTTTTGACTGCCTTTTTGTCTTCATCCAGGCGGGTACTTATTCTTCTATTGGTCTGTCCAATGTATGTGGCTGGGCATGATGCACAGGGGACTTCATATATGCCTTGGTTTTCCAGGTCAATTTTATCTTTGGGGTTTCTAAGGATGGCTGCTATTTTTCTGTCTGTTTTGAAGGCAGTCTTGATGTGATGTCTGTGTAGTATCTTATTAATTTTGTCTATAGTACCTCTTATGTAGGGCAGGACAGCTGTTCCATAGGTCTGTTAATCTTCTGGGTCTCTATTATGTCTCAGTGTGTTTTTGTGGATCAAACTGGTGGTTTTGCTTTTGTGGAAGCTGTTGGCTGTCAGTACTTTAGTCAGGGTGCATAGTTCAGTCTTAATGTATGTTTTGTCTGCCAGGCATTTGGTTCTAGTAATTAGTGTTTTAGCCACGGAGTTTATCTGTGCTGGGTGGTGGTGGGATTGGGCGTTGAGGAAGCAGTTAGTGTGTTTTTTCTTCTGGTATACAGTGTGTCCTAGTGTGCCATCTGTTTTTTTGTAGATTAGTAATTCTAGGAATGGGAGTTGTTTGTTTGTTTCTGTTTCCATGGTGAACTTGATTTTGGGGTGTGTGCTGTTTAGCTGTGTTAGGAAAGAGTTTAGGTTTTCTTTTCCATGGAGCCCAATCACAAATGTGTCATCGATGTATCTTAACCATAGTTTGGGTTTGTGGATGGCATTGGCCAGGGCTCTGGATTCGAATTCTTCCATGAACAGGTTTGCAATGACAGGTGACAGTGGTGATCCCATGGGGGCTCCTTCAATTTGTTTGTATCTTTGTCCTTTGTATATGAAATATGTGTTGGTTAAGCAGTGTTCTGTTAGTTCCATGAGGTGTTTAGCTGGTTGGTATTTATTTTTGATGATTTCAAGGGTCTCTTTTATCGGGACTTGAGTGAATAGTGAAACCACATCGAAACTTACAAGCAATCTTCTTGCTCCACATGTAGATCTTTGATCATTTCGAAGAAGTGGTATGAGAATATATATATATATTTGTTTTCTGAGGTTCTCACCAAGCCTCCACCCAATCAAGTCACACCCCCATAGCAGTTAAAAGGAAGAAGCAGCTGCAAGCTCACATCACTCTGAGAAACACAGAACTGAAGACGAAGCCTGAAGATGATGAATGAGACTTCATCGAAACGTTGCCTGGATACTACCAATCTTACGCGGGAGAAAACCCGAATAACCAAAGAGCTATATATATATATATATATATATATATATATATATATATATATATATATATATATATATTGTTTTCTTAAGTTTTCGCGGGTACTTACATGTCTGGCATTCAGCTTTGTTTGGGTATTTTCCCACGTGGTGCTTTTAAAGTTGTAGCAACGTTTCAGCAGAATCTCATCTGCCATCATCAGGCTTCTGTATGGTGTTTGTCTGGGAGTCAGACTTTTACAGTGGTTTCAGATTTAAATTTGGGGCAGCCTATTGCTGTGTCAGAATGGTTTTTTCTTCATCCTGATTGGTTGAGAGTCTTGGTCTGTGTTTATTGGTCTTGGAGTTTGCTGTGTTCTGCTACTAGTATCTTCTGTCTGTTTTTTTTGGGGGGGGGGGTCTTTTTGTATCTTGATTGGCTGGCAACATTGTGTTACTTTATTGGAGGCCTTTAGTGCAGCTTGGCTTCGGGTAAATGGACGGCTATCATTCGTTAGGAAGCTGGGTTTCATCTGGGTGCCTGGTTGGGGTGTGTTTGAGCTGGAGGTATCAGGGGGGATCTGTTTGTGCCCAGGTGTTTGCCTGGCTTGTGGTGTGGAGATTTCATTTCTTGCTATTGCTTTATTTTTCTTTATATAAATTAAATTGTGATCTATCAGATTCTAACGTATTTATGCATTAAATTGAAATTTTGCAAATTTCCCTTGAAATACAACTAAATGAAGATCACAATTTCAAAAATAAATACTTTCTTTTTTATTTGCAAAGGAAATAGAAACCCAAAAATAAAAATAAAAAGGAGTAGCACAAAGAAACAAATAGAACAAAAAAAAGTATTGCAGCTGATGTGACTGCTTGGGAAGAAGTAATACAAAACAAATCCTAAAATATTAAGACCTTACAATATAACAAAAATAAATATATTAAGCAAAACCCCATGGAATAAGCATGCCTATATCTGATGACTCAATATCTATGAGAACCCTGGAAAATGCACTGCAGAAATCAGCTTTGGGAATGAGATCACAGAATATCTCTGTGTGTGTCTGTCTCTCTCCTTGTCCTTGTCTCTTTTTCTCACATATAAAATAGTAATTTTGGATAGAGCTATTTTTTTGCTGGTGGAAGAAAGTTAACATAATATTCCTCAGAACAACCTGAAGCATAAGAGAACAGGGGAAAAAAAAGAATTTTCCTCAGCTACTATTACAAGCAGGCAGTGTAATTGCACATGAAGGATAAAATCACTCAGAAACCAGACAAGACTGAGTAGTTTTTGTTGTTAGGACCTTTTGAATCTGGGATTTTACTACCACATCTTTTACCTATAAACAAATCTATAAAATGTCATCATTTCAGTCCAGATATCAACAAAAGCCCATAAAGGGTTGCCATTTTCGCCTCGATCAACCAAATCAACTTTATGTTCCTTCTTTTTACTTCTAACAAACTTGATTTATAGTCCCTTCAAATAATGTTATGCAAATTGATTTCATTTCATTCTGGAGAGTCAGATTTGTCTAGCAATTAAGCCACTGGGCTAGAAAGTGGGAGAGTGTGAGCTCTAGTCCCATTATAAATATAAAAGCCAGCTGGTTGACCTTTGGCCAGTTACTGCCTCTCAGCACAGGCTTGTTGTTGTGGGGAAAATAGGAGGAAATTGTCTCAGATATTACATATTTGTTGCCATGAGTTATTGATAAAAATAATAAAGGTGGCATGTAAATAAATAAATTAAAATTCAAGTTGCATTGCCGTGCGTGTCTGCTTCCTAGTCTGGTCTACTTAGAAGGGCTTATATGTCTTAATGAAAGACACTCTTAAATATAAGTTTGATTTAGGGTCTCTCCAGCACAAGGAATGGCACACAGAAAAGGAAGGAAAGAGTACACAGAGTTGAGGAGAGATCATTTGGTCACATGTCTGCATTCTGAGGTATTCAGCATGAGTTCTGTCACATTGTTTTGGTAGTCAGTTTTTGATCAGAGGTTTTTTTAGAAACCACTAAAGGAATGCATTCTCCTATAGTTTAATGGGATGAAGAACATTTCAGCACTGATAGGTTTGCAGTCATGTTCTCTACATTGCAGATGAATAATCAGAGATCAAAATCAAAAGGTCTTATAAGAAATTTGGAACGGGAAACATGAATTGTGTTAAACTGCCCCTACTTGGACAAAGAAGCACCACAATGTCTTCTCACTACTGCAGAGAGTAAAGAGAAAATGATAATTTGGTGGATTGATATGTGAGGGGTTGCAAGTGGAAATAGAATGTGTGAAAATGTCCTCAAGAAACTTGATACTAATTTTGACACTGAAGGGTGTAACTCTGAAATTTTGACACTGAAGGGTGTAACTCTGTTGCCATGCCAGGTGCATACATTTTTTTTCATTTATTAAATCTGTCACCCATCTCACTGCAATATTCCTTCAGCTGGAAGTCCACAGCTATAGGTGTCCCAAGCAAATATTGAACAGCTGTATTTACTTTGGGTCTAAGACTATAACTAAGTCTGAAAATTGTGTTGTGCGACACATCTCAAGTTACTAGGTCAGTGGAGGTATGGAAGAATGTCTCATGTTGAAATCTACATCTCCATTACATCCATGGCAGCTGACATGTCATTCTCATCCTAAATAAGGAAACATCAGGGGCCTCCTCCAAAGAGGCTTTTTCACACTGAGCTGAGGGGCACCCAGGGAGGCTTCAGAATAATGGAAAAATGTGTGAGAAAAACCTCCTCAAGAGTGTTGCCAGAAAGACTGTGTGCCTTCTATGTATTTTTCATCTTCGATAGATTTCAGGCAAGAGGAAAGAACTGCCCTCTCTTTCTTGCTCCTGGTCAAGCTTCATACAAACAGAGCATAATGTAAACTCTCTTTATGCTCAGTAGTTAACTGTGCAAAATACTTATGGAAATGACTCAACTTTTCTGTCCCTTTACAATAATGAAGATTTGTTCACCATTTTAAAAATAATCTGTTGATTTTCTTTTCTGCCATAAAACTGCAGACTTTATATCTATGATTGGTCAATGTCTGGAATATTCTACCTGACTCTGTGGTTTCTTCCCCAAACCGCAAAAACTTTCACCTTCCGTGAAAGTTCTACCCTACCGTCCCTGTCCTCATGTTCCCTTTTATTCATATCCATTTCATGTATTAATAATCATGTTGATACTTATACCTGTTATCTAATACATGCTCCACAAATAAAATAAATAAATAAAATATCCACATTTAACAGAAACCAAATCTTTATACATTCCAGGGCTCCAAGACATTGAAATCCTGAGTTTTTTCCTTCTGCTTCCCAAGTCAATGTATACCTTGTAAGGAGTCTGATCTATGTTGATTCTCCAGTTCTTTGCGTTTGGAGTGGACATTCAGCCCCCTATTCTTATGTTGATAAGAACTAACATCAGAATGACTCACTTCACCTTGTGTGTCTTCTCTTGATAACACATAGTACAGGAGACAGTGGTGGGATTCTACCGTTCAGCCCAGTTCACGTAAACCAGTAGTAAAAAATGCTACCATTTAGCTGAACCAGTAGTAAAAAAATAGAGTGCATGGGGGGGGGATTGCTGAACCAAAGAAAAAGGAGCCCACCTAGCCATGCCCTCAGAACCCGTGGTAAAAATATTTGCATCCCACCCCTGATAGAAGTGATACATATGCAGAAGAGTGAATTTAATCACACAGTATACCTGTTTCATTCTCCCCATCCCAATATCTTTTCTAATGTCAGATGAACTTTGCCATTGTAAGCAAAAACCTTAAATCTCCTATTTTAGATAGATAGATAGATAGATAGATAGATAGATAGATAGATAGATAGATAGATAGATAGATTAAACAGACAGCAGAAGTGTGTGTATGTGTGTTTGTGTATGTGAGAAAGAGGGAGGAAAGGAGGGAGGGAGAGAGAGAGAGAGAAAGAAAGAGACAAAGAGATTCTTGGTAAGCATATTACTAAAACCACACATAACTAATCTACTCTGATAAGTAATTCATTTGCAAGTAACTAGTTATGTCAACTCTGCAGACCACTCATTAATGGAGCCAAACATTTATTATTTCAAAGTATTTTAATTATAAGCAGTAGCAGAACCATGTAACTATTCAACTAACTCTCTCGCTCTTTCAAGAACTTTGGCAACAGTTAAGCCACAGGAGTGTTTCAATAGAAGGAAATACAACAAGGCCAATTACATTTAAGAGTAGTTGCAATATTTCACAGTTTGATGCAATCATTATAACTCCATAAATAGAGAGCTGTGTCCTATCCCAGGAATACATTTGGTCCAGAAACAATCCCAACATGAAGATCCTTTATCTGCTGTTCACATTCCTTTTCCTTGCATTCCTGTCTGAACCAGGTAAGAAACCAAATTATTGATAGTTTAGAAATGACTGATAACTCACTACTTTCTAAGTTAGTATGATTGTCACTGAAAGCAGGATAATCTTCAACTTCTTTTAGTTTATGTTAAAAAAAATAACTTTGAACACTGTGGATATTGACAACATGAGCCTTCAAACATTTGAAAAATATGCCCTTAATTTTTCTTTTGGATGAAAACTCAAGATCCAGGGAGATATACTGCATCAAGGAGGGTCTGGAAAATCAATTCATTGATTCATTATTCTCTATGTTTATGTATCTATTGATAGCTAGTTTGTCAGAGTGCCAGGCTTTCAGGAATTCTCTAGTGGTTTTGAACTTGGATGGTCACAGTTCCCCAGTTGAAAGTATGTTTAAACCTGTCCATATGCTGTCAAATTAAATAGTTTTCATCATGTCTTATGACTGCTCCTTGGAGGAGGAAGGAGTATTCGATACATTTGCCACCTTGGGTTATTTTAAGAAATAAAGATGAGATAAAAATAAATAAAAAACTAAATATTCATTATCTAGTGAATCTATTGACATTCAATTTGTAAAAAAGAGAAGATATTGCAGCAAAATGTTGCAAATGTTCTGCTTTTGAAGAGCATGGAAGAGCAATGTTAGAAACATTAAGAGAAGAGGAAGAAAGCCAAAAGTAAACCAGATCCTAAAGTTCAAAGGAAGTTAATCATTCTCACTCAGTATCTCCATGCAAAACGCCTAGCAGAACCAGCCATGGTAATTCAGGATTATTTCTTAGCAAGCAAGGATCCATAGTAATAATGGAGATAAATATATCACAGCAAGGTCTTCCTTTAGAAGAAAAACTGTATCTAAATAACGAAGTTTCCTTACTTATCATTTCCCTAGTCTACTGTTTTTCTTTTCATAGGTAATGCACACCGCCGCTGTTTTTACCAAAAAGGATGCTGCTTCCGCCCTCGCTGTCCAGCAAACTCCTTCTACCTTGGGAGACTGGGCTGTCCATGGGGATCAGTATGCTGTAGATCGTAAGTAAACACTGCTCTAATAAAGATGCCACAGATGTACATCGGAATACTCTGGTTTATACTCCAAAGCATTCCTTTCTATGATCAACCTATTATTTTATCTCATTTTTATAGCCGCTTTGGAAAATAATGCCATCTCCATCTAACACCCTGGACCTCTTCAAGATATGGCCAATGACCTGAGATTACTGCCTGCTGTTGCTTTATCTTTCCTTACACGAATCAAACTGCTATCTATCAGACTTGAAAACATTTATGCATTGAAGTAAAATTTGGCAAATATTCCTTCAAATAAAGCTAAATGAGCATTGCAGATATTGTGCAACTTTTTTAACAGGGAGCTGGGAGCAGTATATTCATTTGACTACCTGAATATGTCTGTTTGTGTGTCATATCTCTTTGCCTACATTTCGGTGTGGAGGGGGTTTCCTGCTCTTCAATCACACATTATGCTATAAAGTCACACAGTCTTGTTCTTCCCCATCTGCTTATTTATAAGAGCAGTTGTTTTGCCATTGGGGTCTTTCAGCTGATGTGGTTGCTTAAGCATAAGTAGAACAAAACAAAAGTTAAACATTACCTATTAACGAAGAGCCCACAATGGAAAATGCAAGATTCAGCCTATACTGATACTTAAGAATCTCTTAAAATTGTTTTTCTTCAAGCTAAATACCATGTGTAACTACTTAGAATAAGAATGCTCTTATCAGTATCAACATAAGCTGGGTCTTGTTAAAAGAATGGAACATGTATTAAGAGAAAAATTGCATGAGAGAGATCTCTTCCTAAACTATTCTGTTTGTTCAGTGGATATAACTGCAGGTATATTTTATTAATTTTATTCACTAGCATAAGGCAAATGGAAAGACTACAATAAAATAAAAGTATCAGTGGGTGGATCAGGTAGGATCTGTAACAAACACACACAAACACACAAAGAAACAGAGGGTGAGGTGGAGTGAAAGGGAGAACAAGAGTGAAAGAGAGGGAGGGAGAGCCCAACCAAATGAGGGATACTATTGGGAACACTGTTTTACCTATGCTCATAAAGGGATGTGATACATACAAGTGCAAATATATTTTGCAAAACCAGCATGTACACAAAAGTGTAAGAAACATAATAATCCGAAATCAAGTCTCAGCCTTCCTGATTTTCCTCCCTCTCAAGTCTTGTTCACTCACTTTTCAATTATCCTTTATTGTTGTGCTTAAATGTAGAAAGGGATACAAATATTCAACTTACAACAAAATAATTTTACCTCATGAACACAAATAATCCTATAAATACTTAAAATCTTATCTATGAAACATAGATCATTGAAAAGACTTATTAAAATACAAATATTAATTAAAATGTATGCCTAAGACAATTGTTCACAAATATCTGTCATACAAAACCTGGCTATTATATGGGATAGAGTTTCCTTAAGTGGAAGCTCTATTCCATCTAAGTAGAATAAAGTCAACATAAACTTCCTCAAGCTGACCTGAAGGAAAAGGGAACAAAGGAAAGCCAAACCTTCTTCAGGTATTGTAGTAAAATGCACAATGCACAACTCTCATGCACAAGAAGGATGCTATGAACCTGAACCCTTAGCACAAGGGCAAGGCTGACTGGTCCTAGGAACCTAACTAAATATCTTATATACAAGTGCTAAGGAAGGATGTTGAAATTGGCCCCGAAACAAACTGAATTAGCAAAGGGAGTTTCATGAATTGTAATAATTATCTGATTTCATTTGGCGTAATTAAACTGTGCTGAGATAAACAATTGATGCCAAGCAGCCATTCTCTAACAGCCATCCAGGCTTGACTAAATCGAACGCTTAAGACAAAGGATTTTTTTTTTTTTTTAAGAATTACTTGCCAACCTGAAGACTTAAATTTTTGGATAGGATGGAATCAATCCAGGAGTGGGATTCAACCGGTGTAACTACTGGTTCGGTGATTATGTTTTCCATGCTTGTAAAACTTCATAAGCTGTGCTACCTGGACAGCTGAAAAATGCTGCACTCAGGTGCACAGCATTTGAAAAGGCACTTTACTGCTTTTTCAACCTCAGCTTGTGCCGTGTAAAGCAACTGAGGTTGAAAAAGCAGGAAATAAAGAACAGGTAAGAGCCTGGATGGGCAGTTGGGCCAAACAGCAGCATACACAGAACCGGTTTGGTGTCTGCTGTTCTTCAGAGCTACTGGTTCTGTAGAACCAGGCAGAACTGGTAGCATCCCACCCCTGAATCAATCTGGCTGGAATATAGAAATCCTTAAACCTAAATGCAGGGTTTTGCAGGGATTGGTATTCTCTCCATTCTAGTTTCACATCTAACCTGAAAAAATCAGGTGACATCCTCCACTGCCATGGGTGGGGGAAGAAATGGCAAACTGAGCACAGTTCAGGTTTTACAACATAGGGTGAGTTTCTTTAAAATTTTAGTGAAATAAATTTTAAATACAAGTTTAAGAACACAATACAATATTTTTAGCAATGCCAAGAAACCTCCACACCCATTTGCAATATTCAGGTGACCCTGAGGATACACATAAACATTCAAATGCAGCAGTGACTCTTAGAAAGAATGCGGACAAGTAGATCACTTCAAGGAATATAAATCCTTTCATCCTTCACCATTTGGTCAGACCTGAAGAAACTTCTTGGATGAGAAGTGAAATGTCGCCAAAGGGGAAAAAAACAAAAACAAAATATAGCTGCCTTCTGAAAAAGCACTTTTAGGACAGCTATGACCTGGGTGATTGAGAATCTCCATAGACTTTAAGGACTTTATTTTCTTCTACAGAAAATAGCAGAACTGAATAAATAAACTAAAAATTGAAAAAATGTACTAAAGATCCATATCAATGTAAAATAACACTTTGGATTTAGTTATAAAGAATTATTTCCATGAGAAAATGCTTTTCTTTTGAATTCTATATTGAACATTTAAATGCCCTACATGCCATGGAGCCAGGTTATTTGAGGGACTACGTCTTTCCAATGACATCTGTCCATGCATCAAATCAGGCAGAAAAAACATGTTAAGGGTTCCATATGACCCTATCACCCTTCTAGGAATGTCTGAATTCATTCTATTTCCAGCAAATTTAGGTATCCTTGGAATCAAGAAGTCCTCAAGATGTCTCCATTATGTCTGAGTTTTTAACCTCTCTCTTGTGTTATCTACATGTTATTTATTTCTACTGTTTTCATTGTTTGGTTTTTATGCCCATTCATCAGATGAATAGAGTAGAACAGAACAGAATAGAATTGGAAGGGACCTTATAAGCCTGGGGAATTCTACTACCAGCTTACGGTTAGGTCCAGAAGCCCAGGTAGGGAAGCTGCCATGCACCAGGTAGGCTGGTATAGCAGCAGCAATCCCACCTGATCCCTTGAGCCCAACCTAATAAAAAGAGTCTCACAGCTGGGCACTTGTGGAACAGTGCCTCTGGAGGCTACTAGAGATTCTCTGATAACAACAGCCACATCTCCTCCCCTTGATAACCCACTGGGCACTTTCTACAAGAGGAATGCCTCCCTCTGGGCCTCGCTAGGTCTCAATTATACAAGCCAGATCAGCCTTCTCTTCGAGGATCAAATTAATAGTAAGGCTAGCCTTATTGCAGGCTGATTTATATGTTGAAAGAAACTTTTTATTATCTTTGACTTTTGTTGTGAGTCTTTGTTCATTTGGAGCCTTCACTTTCCTAACTTCATCTTTGCAGATTTTTTGTACTTGTCATTTTTCTCTTTCAGTTTATCAGAGAGTTCTTTCTGCAACCATGCTGGTTTCTTCTTGGATTTCTTGTTTTTCTTTTTTCAGTGGTATTGTTCTGGATTGGGGTTTTATGATCATATTTTTCATGGTTTTTCATACTTCTTGCTTATTAAAATTTTATTGCCTTTCATAAACATACAAAACACAGAACATAAAAAAAAACAAAAAAACTAAAACATCTTTTCTGAAGGCTGCTTGATCCCGGGTTGAAACTCTTCACACAGACACAAATTCAAACATCATATTCACTTCATATATCCTTCCATATCTTATTATCATTTTCAATATCATTCTTTGTCTGCTCTATTTCCAACTATCCATTCATCTTCGTTCGCGATTCCTGCTGCGCTTGCCGCCGAGGTGCCCCCGATCCAAATGGATCCGGGGGATATGGCTGCCCTGTAGAGGCAGCCAAAGAGAGAGGGGAGCCGGACAGGGGGTTGGGGGTGTTGCAGACCCCCTCCTCGTCCGGAAAAACCCCTTTTTCCTGAGGTGGTAGAGCGGTGGTCAGTAATGGCCGCCATGAAGAAGCCTGCAACCGGGTAAGATTGCGCTGGAGGAAGCAGGAAAAGTGAAAGTGCTGGCTGAGCCAGGTCAATCAACATCTCTCAAACTCTTTGGAACTGAATTGTTTGAATTGCTGGAGGATACCTTGTATCCCTAAGAAGATCGGAAAGTGGCGGAGAAAGCTGTTAAAGGGAAACTGTTTTTTTTCTTCACTCTCCCACCCCATAGAAACAGCAGATGAAGATTTGAAATTTATTTGGGCACTGAAGGTGAATTATTCTGAAAGTTAAAGCCAAGGGACAAAAGACTCTTTGGACATTGGACTTAATAATTTAAGAAATCGGATAACCCTTATTGGAGGTATGGATTTCTGATCATTTAAAAATTGTTGTTGTAAGGGGGAAGAGAGAGGAAAAAAATTGGAGCAGAAGTGGAAAAAGGAGGAGATTGCCTAGAATTCTAAAGAAAGATATGTGGTAATTGGACCTCTTTGATTAAACAGTAACCCCAGAAAGAGAAGTAGAAGAAGGGAAAAAAAGTATTAACTTTTGGAATCTTTTTTGAATTGTTCTTGATTAAAAATACTTGGGTGGTTGTTTTGGGAAAAGTTTCTCTTTTTATGATGGCATCGCTTGTGGATGAATTAAAAACTGAATATCAAAAATATAAAAAGGAAGAACAAGATGGAAAAGATACTTTGGGCACTTTATTTCAATTTTTGGAAATGGCGTTATGCACTTATGAAGAGTTGACTACGCAGCAGAATGACTGGGACAAAGAAGAGGAGGAAGAAGAAGCCATCTTTGATGAACAATGGGTTTTTTCCGGGGAGGAGGAGAAAGAGGATAAGAAAAAGGGGATTTTAAGGTTTGAAAAAACAACCAAAAATGAGAGAAATGAGAGAAAAGGTGGATGCAAGGTTAGAAAGCAACGAAAAAGGGAGTAAGAAAAGGGAGGAGGAGAGACAAAGGGGTAAAAAGGGCAAGGAGAAGAATAAGCAAGAGAGAAGGGGGGGAGGAGAAGCCTCAATGGTGGGAAGCAAGATTTAAAGAAAAAAAGCTGATTTAGAGACAATGGGTGAATCTAATTAAGGAAAAAAAAGGGGGGGATTCTGGAAGGTACATAAGATTGTGTTTTTATATGTGTATCCAGAGTAGAACCTTTCTTATAAAATTTATTGTGTTATTTTAGAATGTACTAAACAGAATCCCAAGATAAATTAAGTGTTATATGAAGTACTTTTAAGTTAGGGCAATGAGTTAAAGGCGTCACTCCAATTAGTGTATAGGAGAAGTATAGTAAAAGAAAAAAAATGAATGGATAGCTGGAAATAGAACAGACAAAGAATGTTATTGAAAATGGTTATAAGATGTGGAAGGATATATAAAGTGAATATGATGTGTAAATTTTGTCTGTGTGAAGAATAGACAACAGGTGGAAAGCATAGGCAGTTAGCAAGACATCCCCAATAAAGGAATGGTTCTGCAGGTGGTGACCACAGACCATTTCTCAGTTCTATGCCTTCTGGCTGATGATTTGGTCACTTTTGAATGCTGGCAGTGCTTTCACTCTAGTGGTAGCATGAGACAGATCCTACAACCCACACAAGTGGCTCAGGTAGTGCAGCTCATCCAGGATGGCACATCAATGAGAACTGTGGCAAGAAGGTTTGCTGTGTCTGTCACCGTAGTGTCCAAAGTATGGAGGTACTACCAGGAGACAGGCCAGTACATCAGGAGATGTGGAGGAGGCCGTAGGAGGGCAACAACCCAGCATCAGGACCTCTACCTCCGCCTTTGTGCAAGGAGGAACAGGAGGAGCACTGCCAGAGCCCTGCAAAATGACCTCCAGCGGGCCACAAATGTGCATGTGGCTGCTCAAATGGTCAGAAACAGACTCCATGAGGGTGGTATGAGGGCCCAACGTCCACAGGTGGAGGTTGTGCTTACAGCCCAACACCATACAGGATGTTTGGCATTTGCCAGAGAACACCAAGATTGGCAAATTCACCACTGGTGCCCTGTTCTCTTCACAGATGAAAGCAGGTTCACACTGAGCACATGTGACAGATGTGACAGGGTCTGGAGAAGCCATGGAGAATGTTCTGATGCCTGCAACATCCTCCAGCATGACCGGTTTGGCAGTGGGTCAGTAATGGTGTGGGGTGGTATTTCTTTAGGGGGCTGCACAGCCCTCCATGTGCTCACCAGAGGTAGCCTGACTGCCATTAGGTACCGAGATGAGATCCTCAGACCCCTTGTGAAACCATATGCTGGTACGGTTGGCCCTGGATTCCTCCTAATGCAAGACAATGCTTGCAGTTCCTGCAAGACAAAAGCATTGATGCTATGGACTGGCCCACCTGTTCCCCAGACCTGAATCCATTTTCCCAGACCTGAATCCAATTAAGCAAATCTGGGACATCATATCTCGCTCCATCTGTCGTGTCCGCCAAAAAACGCCAGGAGTCTGTGACTACGTTTCAAGCTCTTTATTAAGGAGTTGAGAACCGAACCGGCGAAAAGGAAAAAGCCCGCGGCTTTTATTCTTTTCGCCGCGGTGGCCGCGGCCAATGGCAGCGTTTCAAGTCTCCCACTCTTGGAGCGAGCCAATCACGGGAGACTTTCAACAGGCCAATCGGCGCGGCCCGCCTGGCCAATTAGAAATCCCTGCGCTTTAGCCAATCAAAGCGCGGGGATTTCGAGAATGCAAATTAGGGACAGAACACCCCTCCCCTCTTGGTACAGTCCTTACGTTGCGTAGTCACGTAGGTAGGCGGGGCTCCGTCTAGTCCTACTTGACCTGCGCAACTCAGTTGCAAGCTGGATCTTGACCGGAGCAGTCGAGTTTTCAGCTGTTCCCTCTTCCGTGCGAACCGGTTGGATGATCGGGCCGGTTCCTTCTCCATGGCTCCCACCTGGGCCTTCCGGGTTGGTTGAGCTACGGGTCTCGCTGCTCCCGCTTGGTCTTTCCGAGTCGGTTGAGCTGGCTTGGTGGTTCTTCTCTGGTGGGGAATCGTGATGGCTGCGTTCCGGTAAGTACTGCTGGTTGATTTTTTCTTTCGCTTGGTTATTCGGGTATTCCCTCCCCCCTTGGTTTGTGTTTTGGGGGGTGGATTCCGTTGCTGTCTGAGACCTGAGTTGGTCAATATGTCGCTTCCAGGCTCGCCCATCTGTGGTTTGGAGCCGGTACGAGTGTGGGCCTGTGATTTGGGTGATGATGGCTGGGATCCATAGGGGGTCCCCCATTAGATTTTTCGCGTACACGAGTTCTCCGGGTGCGAATGTTCGGTATTTTGTACTGGAGTCTGGGGGCCGCTCTGGGTTATACGTTGGGTGTAACCGATCGAGTGGGGACCTCAGCTTCCTACCCATTAGCAACTCGGCTGGACTTTTGTTGGTAGTGGTGTTCGGGGTGATGTGTTGTATAAAGAGGAGTCTGTTAATTTTGTCTTGGATCTCCCCGTGGTCCATTTTCCGGATGGTTTTTTTGGTAAATTGGACCATCCGTTCCGCCCTACCGTTCGCCGCCGGATGCGCCGGTGCCGTTAATGCGTGGCGGATGCCCCTTTCCACCAGGAATTTCTCGAAGTCGAGGGATGTAAACTGGGGCCCGTTGTCGGAGACGACGACGTCTGGGAGGCCGTGTGTTGTAAAGAGTTTACAAAGTTCTTTGATCACGGCCTCCGTGGTTGTGGATTTCATATCGCTTACCTCCAACCAGTTGGAGTAAGCGTCAACTGTTATGAGGAAGGTATGTCCATTTGTGGGACCGGCAAAGTCCAAATGGATTCTGGACCAGGGTCCCCTTGGTGTTTCCCACTCCCGGATGGGTGCTGTGGGTGGGCTGGGTCTGGTCTCCTGGCATTGCTGGCACCTAGCTACCCAGGCCTCTATCTGTTTGTCCATCCCTGGCCACCAAGCGTAACTCCTGGCCAGGGCTTTAGTTCGTACAATGCCAGGATGCCCCTCATGCAACATTTCCAAAACTTTCCCTTGTAGCCTGTCCGGGATGACCACCCTGTCACCCCATAAGATGCACCCTTTAAGTAGCGAGAGTTCGGTTTGGCGGTATCTAAATGTCTTAACGGACTCGTCGTTGTCCTGTTCTGGCCAACCTTTTTCCACCCAATGCAAAATCCGCGCCAGACGCCTGTCTCTAATAGTTTCCCGGGCAATGTCTGACGCGGTTATGGGTAGGTTGGGTAGGTTTTCGATGCTGAGGGTGTTTGTCGTTGGTGCTGGGTCAGGGTCGGAGTCCGGTAACGGCGAGCGGCTCAAAGCGTCCGCGTGTGAAATCTTCTTTCCTGGTTTGTGTATAAGCTCGTAGCTGTAGGCTGCCAGGAACTCGGACCACCTTGTCATCCGGGGAGACAGAATGTTCGGGGTGGCTCGATTTCCTGCAAGGATGCCCAGCAACGGCTTATGGTCTGTTACGATGGTGAACGGGCGGCCGTACAGGTATTCGTGGAACCACTTAACGGCGGCAACTATAGCCAAAGCTTCTTTGTCCAGTTGGCTATAGTTCCGCTCTGGCTTGGTTAGAGTCCTGGAAAAGAACGCGATGGGTGCTTCTTTTCTGTCAGGAAGGGTATGGCTGAGGACAGCGCCGACGCCGAAGGGAGATGCGTCGCAAGTGACGGCCAGGGGCAGGGTTTCGTTAAATTGGATCAGGACGGCGTCGGAGGTGAGGAGGTCTTTAGTTTTTTGGAAGGCGGCTTGCTCCCGTTTCCCCCAAGTCCAGGTTGCCACCTTATCCAGGAGCCTATGCAAAGGCTCCGCCGCCGTTGCCTTTTGGGGTAGGAAAACATTATAAAAGTTCAGTAACCCCAAAAATGCCTGCAATTCAGTCTTTGATCTAGGGGTGGGGGCCTCTTTGATAGCCTTCACTTTCTTACTTGTGGGGTGAATGCCGTGCCGGTCTAATAGGTAACCCAAGAATTCCACTTGTTCCGTGCATAGTTGGCATTTCTCTCTTTTTACTTTAAGTCCCGTTACTTTAAATTTGGTTAAGACCTCTCTGAGTCGGTTTTCTAATTCGGCTTCGTTTGGCGCCGCCACTAATACGTCATCGAAATAGGGCACCACCCCCTTGATGCCCTGCAGCAACCGCTCCATCAGGCTCTGAAAGATGCCTGGTGCCACGCTGACTCCGAATTGGAGTCGGTTGCACTTGAAAGCCCCCCGATGGGTAACGATGGTCTGAGCTTCCGCCGTTTTTTCGTCGACTGGCAGCTGCTGGTACGCCTGGGCGAGATCAAGCTTGGCAAAGACTCTGCCCCCTCCCAGTGAGTGCAGTAGGTGTTGCACGATTGGGACGGGGTAGGCGCTTTGTTGCAGCGCGCCATTTAGGGTGGCCTTATAGTCCCCGCAAAGTCTCACTGACCCGTCTGGCTTGACCGGGGTCACTATTGGGGTCTCCCATCGGGCATGGTCTATTGGTTGCAACACCCCATGTTTGACGAGCTTGTCGATTTGCTCATCAATCTTAGGTTTTAGGGCGAATGGCACCCGCCTAGGTTTTAGTCGCTTGGGGGGGACGCTAGGGTCTAGATCAAATGAGATAAGGGGCCCCTGGTACTTGCCCAGGCTTCCGTCGAAGACCTCCCGGAACTCCTGGGCTAGCCGCTGTTCCCAGCCGTCGTCGGAGACGTGGTTGACTCCCGTGAGGGCGATGTCGAGTGGGGCGAACCATTGTAGGCCCAGCAAGCTTGGGCGGTCGCGATCGACGATTGTGAGTGGGAGTTGTTCTGTGCGCCCTTTATAAGTCACCTTAAAGTTCTTGGTGCCCACTACCGGGATGCGGTTTCCCTGGTAGTCTCTTACAATAAGTCTTTGGGCGTTGATATTTCTCTTCTGGAGTGTAGGCACTAATCGTTTTATCTCGTGCCATGCAATCATGGAGAGGTAGGACCCGGAGTCCACCTCCATTGTGCATGGTTGACCCTCGATATGGACCTCTACGTGTACCTTTCTGGCGCCGTCGGAGATGGCGTGGCCGATGGTTACCGTCTGGTGGGTCTCTTCTTTTCATCGGTTGTCGCCGCCTCTCGAGGGTCGTTGGATCCGGTCCCACCGGTTGTCCGATTGGCGATCTCTGGTCCGGGTCGGTGGGCTTTCCCTTCTTCGGTCGTGTTGGTCCCATCTGGGTGGACTGCGAGTCTTCTTTTGGCGGCAAACCCGAGCGATGTGTCCTTTTCTCTCACAGTGCCGACAGATAGAGTCAAAAAATTGGCATTCTGATCTGGGGTGGTCGCCGCCGCAACCGGCACAGTTGGTCCTCGACCTACGACCTCTGTGGTTCCGTTGGTCACGCCCCGTCTGCTCTCGGTGTATGTCTTCTTCGTCTTCGGACGTGCTGGATGCAGAATGGAAATCGCCGTGGTGTGCGGCTGTTTCATTCCTTAGGTCGGCCGACCTTGCCGGGTTGTTGTTTCCACCCTTCGCATCTGGTTTTCGCATACTGTCGGCGGAAGTGCGGGTTGCTTCTGCTGCTGCGGCTGCGGTGAGGGCGTCTGCTAGACTGATGTCGCCCTTAGCCATAAGCCGGCTCTGGAGCGCAGGGTCCCATAGTCCGAGCACGAATCGGTCTCTTAGGAGGCTGTTCAGGCCTTCAAATTCGCAGAGCCCTCCTAGGCGACGTAACTCGGCGACGAAGTCGCTCAGTTTTTCACCCGGTTTCTGGTCCCGCCGGTAGAATTCGTTTCTCCGGATCAGGATGGGGACCTCGGGGGCGTAATGTCGCCGAAGGATAGGTTCGAGGACATCCCAATCCATGGCAGTTGCGTCGGCCGGCTTGGCCAAGGCTTTGGCCATCTGGAAAACCTCGGTTCCGCAATGGGTGAGGAAAATGGCGCGTTTTAGCGGGCCCGATGCGTCCTTCATTCCGGTGCACTCGAGGTACATGCGGAATCGGTCTGAGAACGATTCCCAGTCTTCGGTGGCGGGGTTGAAGGGGGCGGGCGGTGCGATTTTCGCCATTCCAGTGTTAAGTCTGGCTCTTGTTGGACACGGGGTTCGGTTCAGTGTCTGTATCCCATCCTCGTCGCCAGTGTCGTGTCCGCCAAAAAACGCCAGGAGTCTGTGACTACGTTTCAAGCTCTTTATTAAGGAGTTGAGAACCGAACCGGCGAAAAGGAAAAAGCCCGCGGCTTTTATTCTTTTCGCCGCGGCGGCCGCGGCCAATGGCAGCATTTCAAGTCTCCCGCTCTTGGAGCGAGCCAATCATGGGAGACTTTCAACAGGCCAATCGGCGCGGCCCACCTGGCCAATTAGAAATCCCCGCACTTTAGCCAATCAAAGCGCGGGGATTTCGAGAATGCAAATTAGGGACAGAACACCATCCACCAATGCCACATGCACCACAGACTATCCAGGAGTTGGAGGATGCTTTAGTCCAGGTGTAGGAGAAGATCCCTCAGGGGACCATCCGCCACCTCATCAGGAACATGCCCAGGCATTGTAGGGAGAACATACAGGCACGTGGAGGCCACATACACTACTGAGCCTCATTTTGATTTGTTTTAAGGAGATTACATCAAAGTTGGATCAGCCTGTAGTGTTTTTTTCCATTTTAATTTTGAGTGCAACTCCAAATCCAGGTCTCCATGGGTTGCTAAATTTGTTTTCCATTGATAATTTTTGTGTAATTTTGTTGTCAGCACATTCAACTATGTAATGAATAAAGTATTTAATAAGAATATTTCATTCATTCAGATCTAGAATGTCTTATTTTTGTGTTCCCTTTATTTTTGAGCAGTGTATATTCATGTATTCTTCCCACTGACTCTTTGATTCAACTGCAAGAGAACTGCTATCATAAAAGGAAAACATTTGAGGTTGTTTTAGACAAGCCCATCTTCTCTTCTCCCTATCTGGAGTAAAATTTACTCTGAGAAATGATCCTAATTGCTGCAGTAGAAAGGCATACTGAAAGGCTCCTTCATGGAGTCAATTATTGAGCCTTGTTGGTGGTGGGCAATGGATGGGAAGTGGACTAAGGTTACATTCCCAGCAATGAGTGGAAAAGATTGTTATTGGACACATCTCCTAAGCTTTGCATTGAAGGTAAGAGTTTATTTCTGTGGACTACAGATAATCTTTGAGTAGTCTTGCTACAGGACCTCATAAAAGTTGAACATGCAAAATTAAAAATCAATTCACCACAATAAAACCACTTTTATATTATTATTATTATTATTATTATTATTATTATTATTATTATTATTATTATTATCATCATCATCATCATCTTCATCATCATCATCATCATCATCATCATCATATTATCCTATTGTTTCTTTTGTATTTTTTTTATTTTTCTTATCTGTATCAATGTATTCATAACTATGCTTTCACATATACCTATTATCTTGTAAGCAATTGACAAATAAAAATAAAATAAAAAATAAAATAAATAGTAGCATGCCAAGTAGGACTGAAAATGCTAACACTGACAGCTCTGGAAAGAAAGTAAATCAATATTTAAAAATGTGGGTTTTTGCTTAAGTACCACAAAAAGCAGTTAATGGGGACACTCTGGAAGTCAGTTGCATCTCTCAAAATGCCTTGAAACCTCAAAATAATGTTGAAGTCCTGTCATTACCCAAGAAATGGTGAATTACCTTATGTAATGAGGCAGAAACGATAATGAGGAAAGCTCATATACAAACTGACTTGGTATTTGGTAATCAAGTTAAGTAAGATGAAGAGTAATAAAATAAATGGGGACTATTACTTACATTTAAGCTTAGAAATCATTGAGCAATGTTTGAAAAGAAGCTGCCTACATTTCTATGTGAAGAAGTTGATATTGTTTAGCTGCTCTTAGAAAGGCATTTGAATTGACGAGAGCTTTTACTTATTATTCATTCTTATGGCTTTTTGTTGTTTGGGATTAATGGTTAGGCTTGAGAGAAGGAATGTTTTAGTTTCAGTTATCTCAGTTAACTTGCCTCATGGAAAGTGAAGCTATGATACAACATACCCTAATGTTTGAAGAGTTTTCTTCTGTATTGAGCCACATTATTCCATACATTTTTCTGCTGGGATATATATTTTTAGTATTGTCAATTGTTTCTTGGGAATTTGTCTTGGCAATTGCACTGATGTCCTATAGGCAACAGATGAAGGTAATTCAAAAGTATTTTGAGATTTTACCATTTTTATTATCTTGAGTCTTTTATCATTCAAAATATGGAGTGTATTGCAAAGTTTGCAAAGTGCAAAGTTTCATGAGGACACTTCCCATATCCTGCTTCCACCGAATAATCCCTCAAAGACATTTTTAAATCAACCAAGTTATCCTCCTGTGTTACTGAGAAATATTTGTGATGCTTCGCTCTCTGAGAAGATGGCAGTTTAATATGTCTCTTGCTTCCTCCTCCAAATCTCTCACAAAACTGTTTGAATTTGATCTCTGATTATTCACACTGTAGTGCTGAGAATATGAAGTGAACAACATAAAATGTTTAAAACTACGAAGGGGAAACTGCATTTATTTAATTTCCCAAATGTGTTTCTTGAAAAACTATGTGGCAGTAAGTTGATTACCCAAAACCTAAAAAGTAAGTGTCCCTGATTAGTTTCCATCCATAGTTTCTTGTCTTGCGTTCTGGTGCTTTGGAAAATAAGTTGACCCCCTCCTTGTGGCAGCCCCTGAAATACTGGAATACTGCTATCATGTCACCCCTAGTTCTTCTTTTCTCTAGACTAGCCATACCTAATTCTTGTAAGCATTCTTGGTATGTTTTTGTCTTTGGGCCATTAAGGATCTTAGTTGTTCTTTGCATTTTTTCAAAGTCTCAACATCTTTTTTGTGATGTGGTGGTCAAAACTGGATGCGATATTCCAGATGTGGTCTTCCTAAGGATTTATAAAGCAGCACTAATAGTTCATGTGATTTTGATTCTATTCCTCTGTTTATACAACCAAGGATATTATCAGCCTTTTTGGTTGATGCCACAGACTGCAGGCTCATGTTTAAGTGATCGTCCATTAGGACTCCAAAGTGCCTCTTACTGTTACTGTTTTTGAAACCAGTTTAAATTAATCTGTACTTATACCTTTGGTTTTACCTGCTCAAATGTAACATCTAGCTTTTCTCCACATTACATTTCATTTTGTTGGATAGGGCCCATTGTTCAAATCTGTCGAGTTCGTTTTGGATCCTGAGCTTGTCTTCTGGTGTGTTGGCTATTTCTGCCAGCTTAGTGCCATCTGCAAATTTGATGAGTTCTCCTTTTATTTCCTAATTTAAGTCATTTATGAAGATATTGAAGAGTACTGTGTCTAAGATGGAACCTTGTAATACCTCACTGCTTACTTCCCTCCATGTAGATTTAGTACCATTAAGGTACTAAGTATGGTTTGTCAGCCAGATACGAATCCATGTGGTGGTGATGCTGTCAAATTTTTCTAGCTTAAGTAGGGTGTGGTCTAGTTTGTTAAACGTCTTACTGAAGTCTAAGTGTACTGAACCACAGCATTTCTACTGATTTAATCACGTCGGCAAAGAATGAAATAAGATTGGTTTGGCATGATCTGTTTTTAACAAACCATGATGGCTTCCAGTTATAACTTTAATTGTTTCTAGATGTTCACAGACCTATTTTTTATTATCTTTTCAGTATCTGCCCAGGTATTGTTGTTAAGCTGATTGGTCAATAGTTTTCTTGGTCTGTTCCTCCCCCCACCCTTTTTGAAGATGGAAATCATATCAGTTCTTTTCCAGTCCTCCAATAGCTCCCTGGTGTTCCAGGATTTTTACAAAATATGATACAATGTGTTCCATATTAGCACGCTTAAAACACTGCGTTCCTATTGGTCCAGACAAGCCAGATCGTGATTGGATGGTTTGAATGTTCCTGATTGGCTCATACAGGGTTTGTCACAATTGGCTGAAACCGAGCACGGCAAACTCGAAGAGATGTCATTGGCTGCCTAGCCACTGCCAGCTCTATAAGAAGAGTTGCCACGCGCTGGGATTTTTGTCTCAGAATCTATCTGTTTAATAAAGAGCTGTTGTTCGCTACTCAAGCCTCGTCTATTCATGGGATCCACTGACCGTACTTAACACTGGTGACAAAGGTGGGATTCTGAGACAACAAGACTAACCGGCACATGGCAAATGGCACAGAGATGACCAGCGAAATGGCCAGCAGCGCCACGCCGCCCTCACCATTTAACCCAGCCAGCGAGGACTGGGAGTCCTACATTGATCGTTTCCAAATGTTTTTGGAATCTAACAACTTGAAAGATGCCACCGGCAGCAAGAAACGGGCGGTATTTTTAATGCACTGCGGGCCCGCCGTTTTCAAAATGGCCAAGGCACTAGCAAAGCCCGCGGATGTCAAAACAATGGATTGGGACAACCTAGCTCCCATCCTCCGAAACCACTATGCTCCGGCCATACCAACTCTTATCCAAAGGCATGATTTTTATCAAAGAGACCAGCGCAAGGGTGAGAGCTTCAGTGAATTCGTGGCCGACCTGAGGGACCTTGGAGATTGTATGGATTTGCTAACCTAGATGAGGCCATGCGAGACCGGGTCGTTCTTGGCCTGAAAGACCCAGCACTCCAAAGCAGACTAATGGCCAAGGGTGACATCTCCCTTCCCGATGCCATAGCCAAAGCTACCCATAAATCAGCGGCCCGAATGTGGCATTCAAACGGAACTGATCATCAATTGACCAGCGAGGCAACTACCACACCAGAAAAACTCATAACCACTGCCCACCATGGTGACATCGAATCCCTTTCTGACAGAGAAGAAGAGATTCACCGATTTCAGTCAGAACATGATCAGCGAGACCGGCAAAGTCATAAGTCGGGGTACCAGTGTGCTGGCTGCAGAGGAACTCACCCATGTTCCAAATGCAAGTTCCTGGACACTGTTTGCCAATATTGTGAGAAGCGGGGGCATATCACTAAAGTATGCCGTAATAAAAGAAACTTCAGCCCCCAGCGTTGAGGTAACAGCCCAAGAAGACAAGATGGCACCCCCATCAAAAACCGGGACTGCCAGACTGACAGCCAATGGAGCCGGGACAGCCAAAACAAAAGATTCAACGAGGCACCACGAAGAGAAGAAACACACCGAACAGTTATCATCGCCCATTCTTCACCAATAGATGCACGGAAGGTACACATCGAGGTCGGTATTGAAGACCAAACATGCACCATGGAGGCAGATTCTGGCTCCTACCTCTCCATGGTCTCCTGGCACACCATAAAGCGTCTAATACCCAGCATACACTGCCAGGAGCTAAGTGACCAGAAATTGATCCTGAGGGACTACCAAGGGAACCGCATCCCAGTGGCCTGCATCGGGCATTTCAAGATCACCTTCAAAAATCACACCAATATTCTACCACTTACAATTGTGGAAAAAGACCACCCCAGCCTACTCGGATTACAATGGTTCTCGCCACTAGGGACCGAGATGGCAGCCATCAATCACACAGACGAAGAAGATTGGGAGGTGATGCTCATACAAGACTTCCAAGAGGTCTTCGATGACACTTTGGGCAAGTACAAGGGGTCCCCAATCTCCTTTAATCTCAGCCCAGACATCGCTCCCGTCCGCCTCAAGCCGCACCGAGTGCCATTTGCACTCAAACCTAAGATAGACGAGCAATTAAATAAGCTCATCACACAAGGAGTATTAGAACCTATCGACCATGCCTGTTGGGAAACACCCATTGTCACCCCCATCAAACCAGATGGCTCCCTGAGAATCTGTGGAGACTACAAGGCCACCCTGAACCATGCCCTGCAGCAGAGTACCTATCTTGTGCCAGTAGTCCAGCATCTCCTACACTCATTTGGGGGTGAAGAATCTTTGCAAAGCTCGACCTGGCACAAGCCTATCAACAACTGCCGGTCGATGCTGAAATCACCGAGGCACAAATGATCATGACACATCAAGGGGCATTTAAATGCAACCGACTCCAATTTGGAGTCAGCATCGCACCTGGGGTTTTCCAAAGCCTAATGGAAAGACTGCTGCACGGAATTAAAGGAGTCGTACCCTATTTCAGTGTATAGGTTTTTCATACTTCTTGAGTGGTTTTGCCCATGGGGAATTTTTCTCCATGGAATTTTTCTCAGGCTCTCTCTAAATTTGTCAAAATCAGCTATTTTAAATTTTAAATTTTGAGATGTTGGCTGTATTATTTTCTATTTCTTGCAATTGCATTATATTGAATTACAATATGACATGGTCACTCTCGCCCAAAGTTCTGGCAATTTCAACTCCCTATATCATTTTTTTCTTTATTAGTAATATTTAGGTCTAGTATAGCTTTTCCTCTAGTTGTATCCTCTACCTTTCAGATCAGAGGTTGCCAACTGGTGGTCAGCGGACTACTGGTGGTCTGTAAGAAAATTTTGGTGGTCCACAGCACACCTGTGTCTGCAATGGATGGTCTCATGCACATGGGGAAGAAGGGTAGCGTGCAGGAGATCATGGCATCATGAAGCGCTCACACACCCAGCAGGAAGAAAGAGACTTGGCAGGTGCCAGAGGGGCAGTGAGCACTTTGCAGCTCCTGAGGGGAGGGTTGGAGCCTCCCTGTTATGATATGCACAGAAAAACCCTTGAATAACAAGGATATGCACATGGAAATGTTTATGAGAGTAGTTATGAATAATTATCCAGCCACACACAAACATACACTAAATTGAATTAAAGTTTCCTTTAAGAAATAGCACAGTCCAATAAATGGCCCAGGTCATATAAGTTAAACAGTCCAAAGAATATCCAATTACAAATTCTTCTTACTGATTGCCTTTGTCATTTACAGTAAACAAAAATATCAAAATATAACCACAGCTATTGGTTCTTTCGGTTTGCAGGGCTTCGGCAACAGGCAGGAATCCAAGATCTTGCACAGTTTCTGGCTGGGCTCACTGCTGAAGCATCCTGAGCCAGTTGGCTTTGGGGCTAAGCCACCCCATAGAGAAGGCAGAGGGGGGGGGAGATCCCAGCAGGGTCAAGGGAAACTGCATCTTTCCTCCCCAGCTGGCTAAATTCCCTTTCCCAAAGACAGCAGAGCAGCGGTCAGAAATGGCTGCCTCAAAGAAGCACTCATCCGGAAAAGAAAGTACAGCAGGAAGTTAAGAAGTGAAAGTTTTGGCTGACTGGGATAAGAAGCAACAACCAAATTATCCTGGAATTTAAATTTTAAAAAAAGATACATCACTCCCAAAGAAGGTTCGGAAGCAGCGAATAAAAGTGAAAAGAGAAAGTTTTTTTTTCACTCTCCTTCCTTACGTTGAAAGTGAACAGAGATGAATGAGAAATCAGAAAATCCCGCTTTGGCATCAATAGGTAATTAAACTGAATAATTAAATGTCAAGGGGATAATAAGTATTTCTGAACACTAAAAAAAAAACTTTTTTTTTCTTTGCTGTAAGTGGGAAGGGAGAGGAAAAGAATAAGAGTAGGATTTGGAAGGAGGAGACTGCCTGAACTTAAAAGAATTTTGTTAAGCCTGGGTTCCCCAACCAGGGTTAAGGAGACAAGCTAAACAGAAATGTGCAGCGTTAGTCAAGTAGACATACAGATAAATGAGTGAGATTTGTTTGTATGTTTATTAACATACAGTAAAATATAACAGATACGCTTGTGCTATCAAAAATATAGTTTATTCCATTTATAGCACAGTCAAAATAACAGTCCATTAGTCATGTATCATTTAGTCAGTCCATTCAAGGATATTCAGTTAGCAAAGTCCATATAGAATATCCTATGTCAGTTCACTTACAAATCAGTCCTTTGTTTATCTCTCCCGTTCGAGTAACGCAGTCTTGAGTCCATGCAGTAATTAGGGATCATCAAAGCCAGAGAGAGCAAGCTGCATTGCCTTGCTTCTTTTAAAGTGCTTTCACAACCACTCCCCTAATTACATTTCCATATTTAAAGTTGCAGACACTTTAACTTATAAACTATGATTACATATTTATTATTTTACCTAAACCATTTCGGGTAAACAATGTTATCCCTAACAAATTTGATTAAATCCTAACAAGACTTCTAAAAGATACATTTTAATTGGAACTTTGTAACTAAACAGAAACCCCAGGAAGAGAAAGTGAAAAAAGAAGAAAGTGTTAAAAGAAACAACGTGTGTGTATTTGGATTGCTTGGTGACTTTGGGACTTTGGGAAATTATATTTGAATGACTAAAAACACTTGGGTGGTTGTTTGGAAAAAATTTTTTACAATGGCATTACTTGTGGATGAACTAAAAATGGAATTTAAAAAAATACAAAGAAGAGAAACAAGAAGGGAAGGGCTATCTTGGCTGTGTTTTTCAATTCTTAGAAATGGTGATCTGTACCTATAAGAAACTACAAGAAAAGACTGCGCAACAAGAAGATTGGGACAAAGAAGAAGCCATTTTTAATGAACAAGTAACTTTACTTGGGGAATAAAAGGGAAAGGGGGGAGAAGAAAATGGAGACATTAAGACCTAAAAAAACAACCCAAAAAGGCAAAAATAAGGTGAAAAGTGGATATAATGTTAGAAAGCAACAGAAAAGGGGAATACAGAAGAGGGAAATGGAGGTGGAGAGACAAGGGGGTAAAAAGGGCAGAGAGAAGAAGCAAGGGAGGGAGGAAGGGAAGAGAAGCTACAAAGGTGTGGAGCAAGATGTAAAGAAACAGGACTTATTCAGGGATAATGGGTAAAAATTTAACTGAAAAAGCAATTCTGCAAAGGTACATAAAATTGTATGGTTATATTTGTATTAGAAATAATGTTAGAAAATTGGAAACAACATATGATTAAAAAGTGGGATAAAATACTCAGTGTAATTCAGTGAAACTTTTCTGAACAAAAGGAAGGAAATGGGATAAATGAGAGAATTGAATTAGGAAGGAATGGGGACATTTTAATTACACAATGTTTTAAAATATAAGTGAAGTGGGGGGAAGTAACTGTGGAAAGTTTACAAGTGTTCCCATAGAAGCATGATACCTATTTGAAAAGTAATGTGTAAAATGTTTAAGATTTAAATGAATATTAATATTAATGATAGAATTGTATTGGTATGGATTGTTGTTTTAATTATATTATATACTTATAATGTTTTCTCTTTTTAAAATACAGTGTGTAGCTTTAGAATGTACTTAGCAGAATCCGAATGGAAGTTATGTATTATATTAAGTTTTATAAATTTAGGGGAAAGATATAAAGGCGTCATATTCCAATCAGTGATTACAGGAGAAATTTTGTTTAATGAGAAAACATAATATACAGCTGAAGCAGGACAGACAAAGAATATAAGTATAATGATCTGAATTGAAATGAAATAAATAAATAAAATAAAATTAAGAAAGTTAAAAGAGGGGAGAAGCTATATAGAAAATGTTGAATGGTAATAAGATATGGAATGGTATATAAAAATGAGCATGAACTTGAATTTGTGTCTGCACGAAGAGATGTAACCCGGGATCAAGCTGCTTTCAAAAATGTTGTTTTATGTTTTGTTTGTTTATGTTTGTTGTTAAAAATCAATAAAAAAATTTTTTTTAAAAAAAACATTATTTTAGTTGCCAGGATAAACAAATAGATAGACTTCATAAAAAAAATCAGAGGGTGATGCAGACAAACACAGCCAACAACTGAGGGATATTATTATGGACAATATTATACCTATGCTAATAAAGCGGTGTGATTAAATATATATACAGGTGAAAATATAATTTGTACAACCAATATTCATATAAACCTGAATATATTAACTTCCTCCCTCTCAAGTTAAATTCACATACTTTCTGATTCTCCTTTATTACGTTGTCTAAATTTATAAGGGGATATAAATATTTAACTTGTGACACAAATCATCCTATAAAATGTTCAAATCTCAGCTATGAATCAGACTTCATGGAAAAGAATTATTAAAATACACATTGTAATTACTAGACTTATCCTAGGAACTATCATTTACACATATTCATTATTTAGCTGCCTTTTTTTTTTTGTAAAAGTTTTATTGATTTTAACAACAGACAAAAAACATATAAGACATAACACATGACATAAAAAAAATAAAAAAATAAAAAAAAATTAAACATTCTTCATAAATTTACAGTGTATCGGTTGGTTTACCACTCCCTTTTGTGCATCCATTTCATAGTCATCAGAATAATTATATTACATAATAACTCACATTATCAATCATCAATAAAATATCCCAATATCATCATTAAACAATCATTTGATATAATTTTACCGATATAATTTTACTAATTCATACTTAAGCGAGATAACTATAATTAGGCTAAATTATTTTATGACAAATCATGAAATTATATCAAATCTATCATAATAAAATATTCTTAATGTGAGATTGCACTCGCACGAGAGACTGACATGACACGGATCTGAGTTTTCTCTCTGGTTTTATTGCGGTTCTGCAGAAGCGGGTTCACATCCAAGGCAGCAGGATGGAACCCCAAGCACACTTTGCACAGCATAATTTTACCCTAATTCCCCTGCCCCATCGTACGAGGGCTTGGTTCACAGACGTCATCAGAACTCACACCTTCCAGGGACACTTATCACCCATCAACATTCCCCAGTCCACCAAATGACCGTTGATAGTTTGCTTATCAGTACTTCTCAGACCACCAATTGTTTGTTGATGGTTCCCCTATCAGTACTGGCGCTGCTTTTGAAACACACATATACAAAATGGTTCATATTGTTCTAATCCTTATCTTCCGGAGGGTTACAAGATACATACTTTCGTAAGCAATTCTAAGCGTAAGCGAATTTACAGAAGCAAAAGTAGCATTACATTAGTTTACTTATCACATTAAGAATTATCAAAACCAAGAAAAATTATATATTCATTATTTCCTAAATTTCTAAATATTCTATTATCATATTGTATTATCTAACCATTGATAAAAAAGATCCCAAACTTCATAAAATTGTTTATCTTCTTGTTCTCTAATTTCAAATGTCAATCTACTCATTTCAACACATTCCAATATTTTCTTAATAACTTCTTCCTCTAATGGTATTTTCTCACTCTTCCAATGTTTAGCAAATACAATCCTAGCTGCTGTTAATACATTTACAATCAAATATTTTAAATTTTTATTATATATATCAGGTACGATTCCCAATAAAAAAATCTCTGGTTTCAAATCTATGTGTTTCTTTATCATTTTCTCCAGCCATATGCGAATTCTAGTCCAATATTTCCTGGCCTCCTCACAAGTCCACCACATATGGTAATATGAGCCAGGTATCTGATGACATTTCCAGCACTTTTCAGATTTATTCTTGAACATTCTTGCTATTCTTGTCGGGGGAAAGTGCCACCTGTAAAACATCTTATACAAATTTTCTTTATATGCTGTTGACATTGTCATTTTATAATTTTGTAACCATAGTTTTTGCCATTTCTCTAAATCAATCCCATATCCAAAATTCTTCCCCCAAGCAATCATTGTTTCTTTAACTTGTTCTTCCTCTAATTTAATTTCCAACAAATAACTATAATTTTTTAATCACTTTTTCATCAGTACCTGTCAAAATCCTATCTAAGTCAGTCAATTTATCATAAAATCCTTCTGTTTTAGAATCTTTAAGATACCTTGCATGTATTTGCGCATATGAAAACCAATTCATCTTTATACCTTGTTCTTCTAAATTTTGCATCGATTTAAGTTCACCCTTTTCATCCAATATTTTCTCATATCTAACTGTTTGTTCCTTCTTATAAGTTATAGGATACGAAAAAGCTTCAATAGTTGATAACCAAACTGGAATTTTCAAATAACATTGTTTCTTAATTTTCTCCCAATTCAACCATAACGATTCCCGTATATAATGCCTTCTGAAATAACCCTGTGATTTAGTTCCCTTATACCATAAAAAAGCATGCCAACCCAATAATAAATCATGACCTTCTAATGTCAACAATCTAGTCTTTCTTAACATTATCCATTCTTTAACCCACATTAAGTTTGCAGCTTGATAATACAACTCCCAATTAGGAAGGCCAAATCCTCCTCTAATTCTAGCATCCTGTAAAAGCTCTAATTTTATTCTCACTTTCTTGCCTTGCCATATATACTTCAACACAATTTTATTTAGTTCTTCGAAGTAATCCTTATTTAACCTAATTGGTATTGTTTGAAACAAATATAAGATTCTGGGTAAAATATTCATCTTGATTGTTGAAATTCTACCTATCAATGACAATTGTAGGTTTTCCCATTTTTTCAGGTCGGATGCTATCTGCTGTTTAAGCTTAATATAATTATTCTCTTTCAATGTAGTACACCTTGACGTCAAATATATCCCCAAATATTTAACTTTATTCGTAACTTGAATTTTCAATAAATCTGCCAGCTCTTCTCTTTGCCTTAATAACATGTTCTTTGTCAAAATCTTTGTTTTGTCTTTATTTATTTTTAAACCAGCCATCTCACCATACGCCTCTATCTTTTCCAATAGTTTTAAAGCTGTCTCTAAAGGATCTTCCAAAATAAAGACCAAGTCATACGCAAAGGCTTGCAATTTGAATTCCTCTTTTTTGACTTTCATTCCTTTTATGTTTATATCCTCTCTAATATTTCTATTTAAGACTTCCAAGGTCAATACAAATAACAAAGGAGATAATGGGCATCCTTGTCTTGTACCTTTTTTAATATTAATAGAGTCTGTGAATTCTCCATCTATCATTACTTTTGCCGTTTGCTTACAATATACAGCTTCTATTGCTTGGATAAATTTTCTAGCAAAGCCCATCTGTTCCAATAATAATAACATAAATCTCCAGTTCACATTATCAAATGCCTTTTGGGCATCTAAGAATATCAAAGCCATTTGTTTTTCCGAGTGCACCTCATAATATTCCAATGTGTCCAGGATTACCCTCATATTGTCTTTAATCTGTCTCTTTGGTAAAAATCCATTCTGATCAGAGTGAATAAAATTATTTAGGTATTTTTTAAGCCTTTCTGCCAAGATTGAAGCAAAGATTTTAGAGTCTGTATTCAATAAAGAAATAGGTCTATAGTTCTTAATTTGTAATGGGTCAACCCCTTCTTTTGGAATAAGTGTAATATAAGATTCTGACCATGTTTCAGGTATTTTCTTATTTATCATAACTTCATTCATGACTTCTAACAGTGGAATACTCAGCGATTCTTGTAGTGTTTTATAAAATTCTGCCAGGAAACCATCTGGTCCTGGTGCTTTCCCATTGTTCTGTCTGTTAAGTGCTTCAGTTAATTCCATCATTGTTATAGCACTTTCTAACATTTTCTGAGTTTCATCAGGTATCTTAGGTAGGTTAGCATTTTGTAAATACTGTTTAATTTTTCCCTCATCAAGATCCTCTTGTTTATATAATTGTCCATAAAAATCTCGAATGATTGCCTTTTTCTTTACCATAACAAATTTGACCATGATCATGTATTAACTGTGATATTTTCCTTGATTCTTTCTCTTTTCTCAGCTTATATGCTAACCATCTACCTGGCCTATTTGCATCTTCAAAATAGTTCTGTTTAGCACTTCTAATTTTTTGTGCCAATTCTTCTTTCTCTTCTTGATCCATTTTGTGTTTAATTATGTCCATTTTAAGTTTGATACCTTTTTTCTGTGGCATCTTCTGTAATTCTTTTTCCAGTTTTTTATGGTCATCTTCTAGAGCTTTAATCATTTGCCTCTTCCTAATGTTCTTTTTCTTCATATAGTCCATTATTAATCCTCTTGCATATGCCTTCATTGTATCCCAAACATTCTGTATTGAAGTATCTTCTTTTTTGTTTTCATTGAAGAAGAAAGCCAATTCTTTTTCCATCCATTGTGTAAAATCTTTTTCCTTTAGAATAGTATTATTTAATGTCCATCTAGATCTTCTTTTTTGTCCTTTCCATTTAACTGTCATTGGATTATGGTCTGCCCACGTACTTGTTTCAATATTCATTTCTTGAATATTAGATAATAATTCTGTTGATGTCCAAATCATATCTATTCTGGACCACGATAAATGCCTATTTGAATAAAAAGTATATTGTTGAGTTTTAATATTTCTTTCTCTCCATATATCTTTTAAATTTAGTTCATCTGTCATTTTAAAAAAGGATTTAGGGAGAGTTTTCCTATTTTCTTGTGTTGTTTTTGCTGTATAGTCCAGTTTATTGTCTACAATTCCATTAAAGTCCCCCATCATAAGTATGTTAACATAGTCCAGTTCAATCATTTTCATATGTAATTTTTTATAAAATTCTTCTTGCTTATCATTTGGGGCATAAATTGCAACCAAGAGAGTTTTTATATTATTATCCACTATTTCAACTATTAATACTCTTCTATCTTCATCCGCATAAATCAATTTGGCTGGAGTGGTTTCTTTAACGTACAAAACCACTCCTCTTTTCTTACAATGGGTCAGCGAAGTAAATATTTTCCCTAACTTTGGTCGTATCAATAATTGTTCATGTTGTTTTTTAATGTGTACTTCTTGTAAGCAAATTATATCAAATTTTAGCTTCTCTAATTTATAAAAAGTTTTCCTTCTTTTGATAGCTGAGTTCAGTCCATTTATATTCATAGAAATCAGTTTTTTCTCCCCCATAGTTATGTTTTATATTTAGGTCTAACAGCTCTCGTGGATCTTATTTCACGTTGTTCTTTGGTTTCTATTTGTCCACCTATTGCGCCTTCTTCTTTTTCCATCTCCATTTGGCCCTCTTCAAGTTCAATTAAAATCTTTTCTTTTTCCATCTCCATTTTTCTTCTTTCAAAAAATTCCTTGTAAATCATTTCTGCTTTCGCATTTGAATCAATTCTGTATCTCTGTTCTTGCCATATAAACATTAATCCTTCTGGAATCAGCCATCTATAATTCACCTCTTTTTTCAATAGCATTTTAGTCAAAAATTGATACTCTCTTCTCGTCTCTCTCACTTTTCTAGGTACTTGTTTTAAGACCAGAATCTCTTTGCCTTTATATTTCAAACCCTTCTCTCTTACCACTTGTAATATTTGGTTTTTAATAGTTTTTTTAGTAAATCTAACATGGACCTCTCTTGGTAATTGATTCCTCATTGCATATCTTGTGAAGACTCGATATATCTCATCTACTCCATCCATCATCTTTTCCTCTGGTATTTCCAAGACTCCAGCCAAAATTTCAATCATTACTGCCACCAAGTTTTGTCCTTTTTCTTCCTCAATATTCTGGAATCTAAGATAAAATTCTGACCTGTCCATCTCCCACTTTATTATTTAGCTGCCTTTTTATTGCAGCATTTTTACAACATAGGCAGGGTACATGTAATACTGAAATTACTGAGTTACTATTTCAGGTGGATTTCCCTTTTCCACTTTTATCCTCATCCCTCATGTTTAGGGTCTTGTCTCAAATCAATTCCTCCTCAGCATGGAGTTCAAAGGGGGTGGAATATTCAATAAAATGTTTTGACCATCTTCTCAAGCACTTCTCATTCATTTGAATAAGAGTCCATGGGAAGAGTGTAAATTTTCTATAACTAATAGATCTTTCTAAAGATTCAGATAACCAAGTCTGTTGTTACAACAGGTAAATACCATATTTTTTGGTATACAAGATGCCAACAGAAGTGTCAACTCGTGCACCCATTTTCCAAGGCTGTGGCAGAAACAAAGCATCCAAAACAGCATGATGGACACTGCAGTGCCTCTGAGCATATCTAAAATGTCATGCACTGTGCTTTTCTCCCACCCTAAAGGAAGGAAGCAGGGCTTGGTTACAAGGGAAAAGATGTGATCTGTTTTGAGTTTAGCTAGAAAAAAGTTATATGAATGTTTCCTGTGCCATGCCATGGAGCTTTCCCCACTCATCAACACCCAGGTGCCCTCACTTCTTCCAAGCATTTTTTTGCCTACCTGATTTCCAGCTCCGTCACATTTCTCACCATCGTGTGCAAAGAAAGAAAAGTTTGTATGGAGCTAAAAAACAAAACTCTCTCAATCAGTTCCAACTTCATGATATCTTTTTCTTTCACAAGAAGTTGGAATTGATTGATTGAACTTTTTTTTTCAGCCCCACACAAACTTTTGTTTCCCTGCACATGATGGGGAGAAACGCGACAGAGCTGGAAATCAGGTAGGCAAATAAATGCTTCGGGAATTTGGGGAAAGCGAGGGCGTCTTGGCTGTGGTGGGTGGGAAAAAATCTTCTGCCTACATAAACCTCATCTTTAATGGCTGACACTGAAAGGCAGAGCAAGAGCTGCTTGGAAGAAGCCAGTTGGCCCGGGAGTCAGGAATACCCTTTCTGATAGACTGAAAGACAAAAAGGATAAGTACAAAAAATGGAAAGAGTGACACATAACTAAGGCAGAATATCAGCAGAAATCACTAATCTGCAAAGATGAAGTGAGGAAAAAGAAGACTCAGAATCAACAAAGAATTGCTGCAAAAGTCAAAAATAATTTTAAAAGCGTCTTTCAATATATAAATAACGAATAAAAAAACATGGAAACAGTAGGTCCACATAAGAGAGAAGGTGCTAAGGAAGTATCAGAGAGTAAGAGAGAAAGCAGAGGTGCTTAACTCATTCTTTTCATCTGTCTTCACGCAATAAAAATATGCCCAACCTACCAAAAATATAACTATAAAAGACAGTCTAGAAATATAAATTAAAATAATCAGGAATATAGCAAGAGAATATCTGTCTGAAATTGATGAATACAAATCTCTGGGACCTGACAAATTACATCCAAGAGTTCTGAAGGAGCTGGCAGATGTAATTTCAGAACCATTGTGTTAAGTACGGTCGGTGGGTCCCATGAATAGACGAGGCTTGAGTAGCGAACAACAGCTCTTTATTAAACAGATAGATTCTGAGACAAAAAACCAAGTGCGCGGCAGCTCTTTTTATAGAGCTGGCTGTGGCTAGGCAGCCAATGACAACTCTTCGAGTTTGCTGCGCTCGGTTTCAGCTAATTGTGGCAAACCCTGTATGAGCCAATCAGGAACATTCAAACCATCCAATCACGATCTGGCTTGTCTGGATCAATAGGAACGCAGGGTTTTAAGCCTGCTAATATGGAACACCCCTCCCCTCTTGGTTCCGTTCAAGGGGTGGGGTAACATAGTCACGTAAGTAGGTGGGTCTTCAGACCTGCCTACTTGACTTGCACGGTTCATAATGTCTCTGGTCGTCGTCAGGTTCGGACGGTCTCTGCGTTGCTCTCAAGCTTCTCGATGGAACCTCCTGGAAGGGTGAGCCGGGCCTACAGCTGCGACTCCCGCCTGGTTTATCCCGGTTGGTCGAGTCATTCACTCTGTCACTCCTGGCTGGATTCTCTGGGCTGGTTGAGCTTGTCCGGCTGCTACTTCCAGGTGAAGCCCCCGTCTGCCTCGGTTCCCTGTTTGTAGGTAAGTATTGCTGGTTTAATGTTTGATTTTTATTTAATGTGTGTGTGGGGTGTTTTGCTTGCGCAGATGCTGGTTCTTTTTCTAAGCTTGAGGTCACCCCCCCCCCGGATTCCTAGAGTCTGTGAGGGGAAAAGTGGACAGCCTAGACCGTAGCTGGTCAATGTCCCATTTCCAGCTCCTCCCGTTGGTGGTCTCGAGTCGGTAGGACCAGGGGCCGGTGACTTGTGTGCAGGTAGCCATAGGGGATCCCCAGTAAAGCTTTTAGCAAAAACAATGTCTCCCACGTTGAAAGCACGGTCTCTGCTAGTAGATCCAGGGGCTTTCTCTGGAGTGTAAGTAGGGTGCAAATGGTCTAGAGGTGACCGGAGCCTTCTGCCCATGAGTAATTCTGCTGGACATTTGTTCGTGGTGGTGTTGGGTGTGATATGTTGTATTAGAAGCATTTTGTTGATTTTTTCATGAATGTTGCCATGTTCAATTTTTGGGATGGTTTTTTTTTTGTGAACCATGCGTTCAGCTCGCCCGTTCGCCGCTGGGTAAGCGGGCGATGTCAGTGTGTCAGATGCCATGGTCTGCCAAGTATTGTCAGATACTATCACATCTGGCAGACCATGCATGGTGAAAAGTTTGTTTAATTTTTTGATAACGGCTTCTGTGGCGGTGGTTTTCATTTTGCTTACTTCGAGCCAATTTGAATAAGCATCAACAGTGATTAAAAAGGTATGTCCTTTGGTTGGCTCCGCGAAGTCAATATGGATTCACGACCAGGGGCCTCTGCGGGTTTCCCATTCTAGCGGTGGAGCTGCAGGGGGAGTCGAGCGAGTCTCTTGGCATCTGCTGCAAGTGGTGAACCAAGTTTCTATTTGCTTGTCCATGCCTGGCCACCAAGTGTAGCTTCTGGCCAGGGCTTTCATTCGTACAATGGCTGGGTCCCCGTCATGCTGCATGTCTAGAACTTTTTTCTGTAATGTTTCTGGTATAACCACCCGGTCTCCCCAAAGAATGCACCCCCTTTGTGAAAAAAGTTCAGTTTGCCGGTTTTTAAACAGTTTAAAGAGATCATTTTTTTCACTTTCTGGCCAACCCCTCTCCACCCAGCTGAGGACTCGCACCAAGCGTTTGTCCCTTCTTGTTTCGTGGGCAATGTCTTGCGTGGTCAGTGGTGGCATGGTTACTGTTTCTATTTGTAAAATTGATAATGTGGGTGCTGGGTCGTCTTGCACGTCTGGTAGTGGGGATCGGCTTAAAGCATCAGCGTGCGAGATGGTCTTGCCGGGTCGGTGTGCTAAATGGTAATTATAAGCGGCAAGAAATTCAGACCATCTCATCATCCTAGGTGATGGAGCGGCTATGTTTGGAGCGGCTTTGTTTCCAGCCAAAATACCTAGTAGGGGTTTGTGGTCTGTAATAATTGAAAAGGTCCTACCATAAATGTATTCGTGGAATCTTTTCACTGCGGAGACGATGGCTAGGGCTTCTTTGTCCCGCTGGCTGTAGCTCCTCTCTGGCTTGGACAGGGTTCTGGAGAAGAATGCGATGGGAGCCTCTTTCCCATTCGGCAAGGTGTGGCTTAGGATTGCTCCAACACTGAAGGGTGATGCGTCGCATGTGACAGTCAGCAGCAGGGTTTCATTATACTGAATAAGGATATTCAGGATATTATACTGCGTCGGAAGTTAAAAGGTTTTTTATTTTTTGGAAAGCGTGTTCCTCTTGCCTTCCCCAGATCCAGGATGCCGCTTTATCCAGGAGCCTATGCAAAGGTTCCGCGACGGTCGCCTTCTGGGGTAGGAAAACATTATAGAAATTTATGAGTCCAAGGAATGCTTGGAGTTCCGTTTTATTTTTCGATCTGGGGGCTTCCTTGATGGCTTTTAATTTTTTGTCAGTTGGGTGAATTCCATGTTTGTCTAGGAGGTACCCCAGGAATTCAACCCTTTCAGTACATAGCTGGCACTTCTCTTTTTTTACTTTGAGGCCGGAGTCTTTAAATTTTTGTAAGACCACTCTAAGCCGTTTCTCCAATTGTTTCTTATTGGGGGCTGCTAATAGCACGTCGTCGAAATAGGGTACGACTCCTTTAATTCCCTGCAGCAGTCTTTCCATTAGGCTTTGGAAAACCCCAGGTGCGACGCTGATTCCAAATTGGAGTCGGTTGCATTTAAATACCCCTCGATGTGTCACGATTGTTTGTGCCTCGGCGATTTCAGCATCGACCGGCAGTTGTTGATAGGCTTGTGCCAGGTCGAGCTTTGTAAAGCTTCTGCCACCCCCAAGTGAGTGTAGGAGATGGTGGACTACTGGCATAGGATAGGCACTCTGCTGCAGGGTATGGTAGGTTTGAGTGCAAATGGCATTCGGCACGGCTTGAGGCGGATGGGAGCGATGTCTGGGCTGACATTGAAGGAGATTGGGGTTACCTTGTACTTGCCTAAAGTGGCATCGAAGACCTCTTGGAAATCTTGTACGAGTGTCGCCTCTCAATCTTCTTTGTCTGTGTGATTGATGCCTGCCATCTCGATCCCTAGCAGTGAGAACCATTGCAATCCGAGTAGGCTGGGGCGGTCTTTTTCCACAATTGTAAGTGGTAGAATATTGGTGCAGTTTTTGAAGGTGATCTTGAAATGCTCGATGCCAGCCACTGGGATGCAGTTCTCTTGGTAGTCCTGCAGGACTTGGAAGTCCCTCTGGTCACTTAGTTTCTGGCGGCGTATGCTGGGTATTAGACACTTTATGGTGCACTAGGAGACCATGGGGAGGGAGGAGCCAGAATCTACCTCCATGGTGCATGCTTGGTCTTTGATACCAACCTTGATGTGTACCTTCCGTGCATCTATTGGTGAAGAATGGGAGATGATAACTGTTTGGTGTGTTTCTTCTCTTCGTGGTGCCTCATTGAATCTTTTGTTTTGGCCGTCCCAGCTCCACTGGCTGTCAGTCTGGTGGTCCCGATTTTTGGTGGGGGTGCCATCTTGTCTTCTCTGGCTGTTGCCTCGATTCCAGGGGCTGAAGTTTCTTTTTTTATGGCATACTTTAGCGATATGCCCCTGCTTCTCGCATTATCGACAAACAGCATCCAGGAACTTGCATTTGGAACGCAGGTGATTTCCTCCACAGCCGGCAAACTGGTACCCCGACTTATGAGCTCACCAGTCTCACTGATTGCGTTCTGACTGAAATCGGTGAATCTCTTCTTCTTCTCTTTCAGAAAGGGATTCGACGTCGCCATGGTGGGCGGTGGTTGCAAGTTTTTCTGGTGTGGTAGTTGCCTCACTGGTCAATTGACGATTGGTTCCATTTGAACGCCGCATTTGGGCCGCTGATTTGAGGTAGCTTTGGCTGCGGTTGCTTCGGCTATGGCGTCAGTGAGGGAGTTGTCACCCTTGGCCATTAGTCTGCTTTGGAGTGCTGGGTCTTTCAAACCAAGAACGACCCAGTCTTGCATTGCCTCATCTAGGTTAGCGAATGCACACAAACCTCCAAGATCCCTCCGGTCGGCCACAAATTCACCGATGCTCTCGCTCTCACGCTGGTCTCTTTGATAAAAATCATGCCTTCAGATAAGAGGTGGTACGGCCGGAGCATAGTGGTTTCGGAGGATGGGAGCTAGGTTGTCCCAATCCATCCTTTTGACTTCCGTGGGCTTTGCTAGCGCCTTGGCCATTTTGAAAACGGCGGGCCCGCAGTGCATTAAAAATACCGCCCGTTTTGAGGAGAAGGCGGAGCTTCGTTTCGGCGATACAGCTGCGATCTCGGGGCTCTGAGATCGTAGCTGATATTTTCGTCCCTGGTCGGTCCTAACGGACCTAAACCGTCCCGTAGAGACGGTGATCGTGAAGGGCACTGTTCCAGGATCCCAGAGATATCGCAAAATCTCTGGTTTGATCCGGAAGAAGCCCTTTTGCTGGCGGCGGAGAGGCAGCCTCCATAGCTGCTGAAGTCGGGACAGCTCCGGAAAGAAAGTGAAAGTCATTGGAGTGAAGTGTGTCGGCTGGGTGAGAAAAACTTTTTGGTGTTGTAAATTCGCTGAGGTTGGAAAGTTCATTCTGAAGAAAGAAGGAAGCTGTGAGATTTTTTTTTGATTGAAATTGTTTGAGCGGCGTTCTTTAAAGTGACGTCAAATTGAGGCTTGGGGTGTTTTTTTTTCTTTTCTCTATATTTTTCGGGAAAGATTTTATTGTGACTTTGTAGGTAACCGGATTGAATTTTCTTTTATATATATTTTTAAGCTCCTTTTGTTTTTTTAACTTGTTTTAGGATAGAGGCTCCCTTTGGCTATTTTTTCTTTTTTTTTTCTGTATATATTATTCCTTTCTTTTGGCTGGGGGGGAGAAAGAGCATTAAGAAACTTTGTAACACTGCCAACTAGAGGCTTGAAAGTATTTTATTTGAATTGGAGAGAATTGTAAAAGGACCTCTTCTCAAGGACATTTTAATATGATAAGATAGAGGGCAAAATATTATTGCAGGTGTTTTCCTGGACTGTTATCAACAATACTTGAAGCTGATCTGAAGCTGCTTTGAAGCTGCTGGAGAAGAGAGCCATAACAAGAGCCTTGGATAAATAAACAAAGTGCAGTGTGTATTTTTTTATATATACCCCACTCGCTAGCCTTTTTTTTAAAATTTCAATTCTAGTAATATTCTTATTTTTGCCTTTTATTTTAAAGGGAAAGCCTCAGAGTTTTTTCTTTTTTCTTCTTTATTTTTCTTTTCTTTTTTATTGGGACTTTTTTTGCTTTTCCTATCTGTCTTTTTGGACCACTTTGTTATTGTTTTTTTTTTTTTCTTTTTTGGATTATTGAGACTTTTTAATTGGATTAGGTATGAAGAATCTGAAGGAACTTTTTCTTTTTTCTTTTTTCTTTTGCTCTTAATTAATATTATTATTTTTGGATTTGTTTGTTTTTTCATTTTTATTTTTTCCTTTTTTATGGTGGACTATCCCGTAATTGGATTAGGGTTTAGAAGAACCTGAAGATTTTTTTTCTTCTTCCTTTTTTCCTGCTTCTTCTTTGGTTTTGTCTCTTTTACTATTGGAGTTTTCCATTTTGGATTATAATTGGCTGCTCTACCAATTGGATTAAAAGTTAAGAAGAATTTGAAGCTTTGGAAACATTGAAATGAGCAAGAAACCAATACCATCTGGCATTTCTGCTTCTACCTCTGCTTCCCCACCAGCTGGAAGACAACGTTTAATTCAGACAATGTTGAAGCAAGATAAGGAACAAGAAAGAGTAACTTTACAGATGATTATGCAAGGAATCCAAGATCTCAAGATAAAATCAGACATCATTGAACAAAAACCAGGAAATATTGAACAAAGAATAGAAAATATTGAACAAAGAATAGAGAAGTCTGATGAAAATATTAAACAAATGATGGACAAATATGAGGAGAGATTCCAAAAAATCGAGGAAGAAGGAAAACAAAGAGAGAAGAAGATTGGAAATATTGACAGCAGACTAACAGCGGTTGAACAAGAAAAAGATGGGATGTTGAGGTGGGAGATGGAAAGGTCAGAATTTTACCTTAGATTCCAAAATATAGAAGAGGAAAAAGGAGAAAATTTGGCAGCGGTAATGATAGAAATTTTGGCAGATGCTTTGGAAATTACAGAGGAAAAGATGATGGATGGAATAGATGAGATATATCGAGTTTATACAAGATATGCGATGAGAAAGAAATTACCTAAGGAAGTTCATATTAGATTTACCAAAAAATCCATTAAAACGCAAATATTACAAGTAGTAAGAGAGAAAACACTGAAATACAAAGGTAAAGAGGTTGTGGTTTTGAAACAAATACCCAGAAGAGTGAGAGAGATGAGAAGAGAATATCGATTCCTGACCAAAATATTATTGGAAAACGAAGTGAATTATAGATGGCTGATTCCAGAAGGACTAATGTTTAGCTGGCAAGAGCAGAGATATAGAATTGATACAATTGAAAAAGCAGAACTTTTCCATGCAGAATTTTTTGGAGGAAGAAGAGAGGAAGCAGAGAAAGAGGTCTCATTAATTGGGTTTCAAGATGAACAACTGGAGACTGAAAAAGAGAAAGGAGCAGCAGGGGAACAGATGGATAGCAAAATACAGCGTGAAGTGAGATCCACGAGAGCTGTTAGACCTAAATATAAAGCATAATCATGGAAGAAAAAAAATTGATTACAATGAATATAAATGGGCTTAATTCAGCTCTTAAAAGAAGGAAAATTTTTCATAAATTAGAGAAATTAAAATTTGATATAATTTGCTTACAAGAAGTTCACATTAAAAAACAACATGAACAATTGTTATTACAGCCAAAATTGGGGAAAATATTTACTTCTTTGACTCAATGTAAGAAAAGAGGAGTGGTTTTATACATTAAAGAGGCTATTCCAGCAAAATTGATTTACACGGATGAAGATGGAAGAGTATTAATGGTAGAAATAATGGACAATAATATAAAAATACTCTTGATTGCAATTTATGCTCCGAATGATAAACAAGAAGAGTTTTATAAAAAGCTACGCATGAAAATAATTGGACTGGACTATGTTAATATAATTATGATGGGAGACTTTAATGGAATTGTGGACAATAAATTGGACTATATAGCAACAACAACAAAACAAAATAAAAAGGCTCTCCCAAGGTCTTTTTTTAAAATGACAGATGAATTAACTTTAAAAGATATTTGGAGAGAAAGAAATGCCAAAGCTAAACAATATACTTTTTATTCAAATAGACATTTATCATGGTCCAGACTAGATATGGTCTGGATCTCAACAGAATTAATATCCAATATTAAAGAAACAAATATTGAAACAAGTTCTTGGGCAGATCATAGCCCAATGACAATTAAATGGAAAGGACAAAAAAAAAGATCGAGATGGACATTAAATAATACTATTTTAAAGGAGAAAGATTGTATACAATGGATGGAGAGGGAATTGGCTTTTTTCTTCAGGGAAAATAAAAAAGAAGATACTTCAACGCAGAATATATGGGATACAATGAAGGCATACGCTAGAGGTTTGATAATAGATTATACAAGAAAAAGAATATTAGGAAAAGGCAAGCTTCTAAGGCCTTGGAAGATGAGTATAAAATTCTTGAAAAAGAATTGCAGAAAATGCCACAGAAAAAGGATATTAAATTGAAGCTGGATGTAATCAAACATAAAATGGATTTAATAGAGAAAGAAGAACTGGCACAGAAAATCAGAAACTCTAAACAGAATTATTTTGAAGATGCAAATAAACCAGGTAGATGGCTAGCATATAAATTGAGAAAAGAGAAGGAATCAAGAAAAATATTGAAGTTAATAGATGAACAAGGCCAAGTTTGTTATGGGAATAAGGAGAAAAAAGAAATTATTCGAGATTTCTATGGGCAATTATATAAACAAGAGAATATTGATGAAGAAAAAGTCAAACAGTATTTACAGGAAGCTAATTTACCAAAGGTACCTAAAGAGATTGAAGAAATGCTAGAAAGCAATATAACAATGATGGAATTAAATGAAGCATTTAAGAGACAAAATAATGGGAAAGCACCGGGTCCAGATGGGCTTCCAGCAGAATTCTATAAAACATTTCAAGAATCATTGAGCATCCCATTGTTAGAAGTTATGAATGAAGTTATGTTAAAAAAGATAATACCTAAAACATGGTCAGAGGCTTATATTACACTCATACCAAAGGAAGAGACTGACCCATTGCAAATTAAGAATTATAGACCTATTTCTTTATTGAATGCAGACTATAAAATTTTTGCTTCAATCTTAGCAGAAAGACTTAAAAAATATTTAAATAATTTTATTCACCCAGATCAAAATGGATTTCTGCCAAAGAGACAAATTAGAGACAACATGAGAGTAATCTTGGACACTTTGGAATACTATGAGGTTCATCTTGAAAAGCAAATGGCTTTGATATTCCTAGATGCTCAAAAAGCATTTGACAACGTGAACTGGAGTTTCATGTTATTATTATTGGAGCAGATGGGTTTTGCTAAAAAATTTATTCAAGCAATAGAAGCCATATATAATAAACAGACAGCAAGGGTAATGATGGAGGGGGAACTTACAGATTTTATTAATATAAGGAAAGGCACAAGACAAGGATGCCCCCTATCTCCTTTGCTATTTGTGTTGACCTTGGAAGTGTTGAATAGAAATATTAGGGATGATAAAAGCATAAAAGGAATGAAAATTAAGAAGGAAGAATTTAAGCTACAAGCTTTTGCTGATGATTTAGCTTTTATTTTGGAAGATCCGCTAGAAACAGCTCCAAAGTTACTGGAAAGGATAGAGGCATATGGAGAGGTGGCTGGCTTGAAAATAAATAAAGATAAAACAAAGATTTTGACAAAGAATATGCTATTGAGACAGAGAGAAGAACTGGCAGACCTTTTGAAAATTCAAGTTACAAATAAGGTTAAGTATCTGGGGATATATTTGACAACAAGATGTAGCACATTAAAGGAGAATAATTATATTAAACTTAAACAACAGATAATTATAGATTTGAAGAAATGGGAAAACTTGCAATTGTCATTAATAGGGAGAATTTCAACAATTAAGATGAATATCTTACCTAGAATTTTATTTCTGTTTCAAACAATACCAATTAGGCTTGGAAAAGACTATTTTGAAGATTTAAATAAAATTATGTTGAAGTTTATATGGCAAGGTTAAAAAGCGAGAATAAAGCTAAAGCTTTTGCAAGATGCTAGAATTAGAGGAGGTTTTGGCCTGCCTAATTGGGAATTGTATTATCAAGCTGCAAGTTTGATGTGGGTTAAAGAATGGATAACATTAAGGAAACATAGGTTGTTGACATTAGAAGGGCATGACTTGCTGCTGGGCTGGCATGCTTTTTTATGGTATAAGGGAACTAAAACACAGGGTTATTTTAGAAGACATTATGTACGGGAGTCTCTGTGGTTAAATTGGGAGAAGATAAAAAGACAATGTTATTTGAAAATTCCAGTTTGGTTATCGACCATTGAAGCATTTTCCTATCCTATAACCTACAAGAAGGAACAAACAGTTAGATATGGGGAACTTTTGGATGAAAAGGGTGAACTTAAATCGATCCAAAACCTAGAGGAACAAGGTATAAGGATGAATTGGTTTTCATATGCACAAATACGTTCAAGGTATGATGAAGATTCCAAAATGGAGGGATTTTATGATAAACAGACTGATTTAGATAAGATCTTGATGGGTACTGATGAGAAGGTGATTAAAAAACTATATGGTTATTTACTGGGAATTAAATTGGAGGAAGAACAAGTTAAAGAAACTATGATTGTTTGGGGGAAGAATTTTGGATATGGGATTGATTTAGAGAAATGGCAGAAACTGTGGTCTCAAAATTATAAAATGACAATGTCAACAGCATATAAAGAAAATTTGTATAAGATGTTTTACAGGTGGCACTTGCCTCCGACAAGAATAGCAAGAATGTTCAAGAATAAATCTGAAAAATGTTGGAAATGTCATCAGATACCCGGCTCGTATTACCATATGTGGTGGACTTGTGAGGATGCTAGAAAATATTGGACTATAATTCGCATGTGGTTGGAAAAAATGACAAAGAAACATATAGACTTGAAACCGGAGATCTTCTTATTGGGAATTTTACCTGATATATATAGTAAAGATTTGAAATACCTGATTGTAAATGTATTAACAGCGGCTCGGATTGTGTTTGCTAAAAATTGGAAGAATGAGAAAATACCACTACAGGAAGAAATTATTAAGAAAATATTGGAATGTGCTGAGATGAGCAGATTGACATTTGAAATTAGAGAGCAAGAGGATAAACAATTTTATGAAATTTGGGATCTTTTTTATAAATGGCTAGATGATAAAATACGACAATAGAATATTTAGAATGTTAGAATGTTTTGCTATTATTTTGTTATTTGACATTATATTTATAAAGGGTTTTTTAAGGATGGATATGATATGATTATATGATTTGTTATAGAGTAAATTGGTTTAAAGTATTGTTAGCTCATAAAGCATGAATGATTAAAAATATAGTCAAAAATAATTTTTTTTAGTGATATTAGGATACATAAGTTTGGATTGACAATATGAGTTGTTATGTAACATGATTGTAATTGAGACGACAGAATGAATGCACAAAAATGATGAACCAACTGACACACTTGATGTACATATGAGAGTTGATGTTTTTTATGTTTTGTTTGTTTTGTTTGTCTGTAGAAAATTAATAAAATCTTTTTCAAAAAAAAAAAAAAATACCGCCCATTTCTTGCTGCCGGTGGCATCTTTCAAGTTGTTCGATTCCAAAAACATTTGGAAACAATCAAGGTAGGACTACCAGTCCTCGCTGGCTGGGTTAAATGGTGCGGGCGGCGTGGCGCTGCTGGCCATTTCGCTGGTCGTCTCTGCGCCATTTGCCACGTGCCGGTTAGTCTTATTGTCTCAGAATCCCACCTTCATCACCAGTGTTAAGTATGGTTGGTGGGTCCCATGAATAGATGAGGTGTGAGTAGAGAACAACAGCTCTTTATTAAACAGATAGATTCTGAGACAAAAAACCCAACGCGCGGCAGCTCTTCTTATAGAGCTGGCCGTGGCTAGGCAGCCAATGACAACTCTTTGTGTTTGCCGTGCTTGGTTTCAGCCAATCGCAGCAAACCCTGTATGAGCCAGTCAGGAACGTTCAAACCACCCAATCAAGATCCGGCTTGTCTGGATCAATAGGAACACAGGGTTTTAAGCCTGCTAATATGGAACACATTGTATCATATTTTGTAAAAATCCTGGAACATAAGGGAGCTATTGGAGAACTGGAAAAGAACTGATATGATTTCCATCTTCAAAAAGGGTGGGGGGAGGAACAGACCAAGAAAACTATTGACCAATCAGCTTAACAATAATACTTGGGCAGATACTGAAAAGATAATAAAAAATAGGTCTGTGAACATCTAGAAACAAATAAAGTTATAACTAGAAGCCATCATGGTTTCTTAAAAACAGATCATGCCAAACTAATCTTATTTCATTCTTTGCCGAAGTGATTAAATCAGTAGAAAGGCTGTGGTTACAGTACACTTAGACTTCAGTAAGACGTTTGACAAACTAGACCACACCCTACTTAAGCTAGAAAAATTTGACACCATCACCACCACATGGATTTGTATCTGGCTGACAAACCATACTTAGTACCTTAATGGTACTAAATCTACATGGAGAGAAGTAAGCAGTGAGGTACTACTACAAGGTTCCATCTTAGACACAGTATTCTTCAATATCTTCATAAATGACTTAAGTTAGGAAATAGAAAGAGAACTCATCAAATTTGCAGATGGCACTAAGCTGGCGGAAATAGCCAACACTCCAGAACACAATCTCAGGATCCAAAATGAACCCGACAGATTTGAACAATGGGCCCTATCCAACAAAATGAAATGAAATGTGGAGAAAAGCTAGATGTTACATTTGAGCAGGAAAAACCAAAGGTACAAGTACAGATTAATTTAAACGGCTTTCAAAAACAGTAACAGTAAGAGGCACTTTGGAGTCCTAATGGACGATCACTTAAACATGAGCCTGCAGTCTGTGGCAACAACCAAAAAGGCTAACAATATCCTTGGTTGTATAAACAGAGGAATAGAATCAAAATCACATGAAGTATTAGTACTGCTTTATAAATCCTTAGTGTTCTGTCTCCAGTAAAGAGACTCGCAGACCAGAGTTGAATTCAGCTCTTTAATAACAACAGTAACTTTACTTGCAGTCGAACCACAGCAGCCCCTTTTATAGCGGCTGCTCCATGGCTCGTAACCAATGACATTTAGTTAAACTTCCCGCCGCTATTGGCGGCCAATCAGATACTAACGTTACTAACCAATCGTATCATTGCTTCTGTTAACCAATAGGAACATCACTCTAGAAGTCTCTATTTAAATACACTACACTTAGTAAGACCACATCTGGAACACCGCATCCAGTTTTGACCACCACATCACAAAAAAGTTGTTGAGACTTTGAAAAAATGCAAAGAACAATTAAGATCCTGAATGACCCGACAACAAAAACATACCAAGAATGGTTACAGGAATTAGGTATGGCTCGTCTAGAGAAAAGAAGAACTAGGGGTGACATGATAGCAGTATTCCAGTATTTCAGGGGCTGCCACAAGGAGGGGGTCAACTTAATTTCCAAAGCACCAGAACGCAAGACAAGAAACAATGGATGGAAACTAATCAGGGACACTTACTTTTTAGGTTTTGGGTAATCAACTTACTGCCACATAGTTTTTCATGAAACAAGTTTGGGAAACCACTAAATAAATGCCGTTTCCCTTTGTAGTTTTTAACATTTTATGTTGTTCACTTCACATTCTGGGCACTACAGTGTGAATAATCAGGGATCAAATTCAAACAGTTTTGTGAAAGATTTGGAGGAGGAAGCAAGAGACATATTAAACTGCCATCTTCTCAGAGAGCGAAGCATCACAAATATTTCTCAGTAACACAGGAGGATAACTTGGTTGATTTAAAAATGTCTTTGAGGGATTATTCGGTGGAAGCAGGATATGGGAAGTGTCCTCATGAAACTTTGCACTTTGCAAACTTTGCAATACACTCCATCTTTTGAATGATAAAAGACTCAAGATAATAAAAATGGTAAAATCACAAAATATTTTTGAATTACCTTCATCTGTTGCCTATAGGACATCAGTGCAATTACCAAGACAGATTCCCAAGAAACAACTGACAATACTAAAAAGTATATCACAACAGGAAAATGTATGGAATAATGTGGCTCAATACAGAAGAAAACTGTCCAAACATAGAGACATGTTGTATCATAGCTTCACTTTCCATGGGGCAACTTAACTGAGATAACTGAAACTAAAACATTCCTTCTCTCAAGACGAACCATTAATCTCAAACAACAAAAAGCCATAAGTATGAATAATAAGTAAAAGCCCTGGTCAATTCAAATGCCTTTCTAAGAGCAGCTAAACAATATCAATTTCTTCACATAGAAATGTAGGCAGCTTCTTTTCAAACATTGCTCAATGATTTCTAAGTTTAAATGTAAGTAATAGTCCCCATTATTACTCTTCACCTTACTTAACTTGATTACCAAATACCAAGTCAGTTTGTATATGAGGTTTCCTTATTACCGTTTCTGCCTCATTACATAAGGTAATTCACTATTTCTTGGGTAATGGCAGGACTTCAACATTATTTTGAGGTTTCAAGGCATTTTGAGAGATGCAACTGATTTCCAGAGTGTCCTCATGAACTGCTTTTTGTGGTCCTTAAGCAAAACCCCACATTTTTAAATATTGATTTCCTTTCTTTCCAGAGCTGCCAATGTTACCATTTTCAGTCTTACTTGGTATGCTACTATTTATTTTATTTTTTATTTTTATTTTATTTTTATTTCTCAATTGCTTCCAAGATAATAGGTATAAATAAAAACATAGTTATGAATATATCGAAACATATAAGAAAAATAAAAAAACACAAAAGAAACAATAGGATAATAATAATAATAATAATAATAATAATAATAATAATAATAATAATAATAATAATAATAATATAAAACAGTGGGTTTATTGTGGTGAATTGATTTCTAATTTTGCATGTTCATCTTTTATGAGGTCCTGTAGCAAGGCTACTCAAAGAAGAGGTGATTATCTGTAGTCCACAGAAATAAACTCTCACCCTCAATGCAAAGCTTAGGAGATGTGTCCAATAACAATCTTTTCCACTCATTGCTTCCCATCCATTTCCACTTCCCATCCATTGCCCACCATCAACAAGTTTCAATAATTGACTCCATGAAGGACCCTTTCAGTATGTCTTTCTACTGTAGCAATTAGGATCATTTTTCAGAGTAATTTTACTCCGGATAGGGAAAACAGAAGATGGACTTGTCTAAAACAACCTCAAATGTTTTCCTTTTACGATAGCAGTTCTCTTGCAGTTGAATCAAAGAGTCAGTGGGAAGAATACATGAATATACACTGCTCAAAAATAAAGGGAACACAAAAATAAGACATCCTAGATCTGAATGAATGAAATATTCTTATTAAATACATTGTTCATTACATAGTTGAATGTGCTGACAACAAAATCACCACAAATTATCAATGGAAAACAAATTTAGCAACCCTTGGGGGTCTGGATGTGGAGTTACACTCAAAATTAAAATGGAAAAAAACATTACAGGCTGATCCAATTTTGATGTAATCTCCTTAAAACAAGTCAAAATGAGGCTCAGTAGTGTGTGTGGCCTCCATGTGCCTGTATGACCTGCCTACAATGCCTGGGCATGTTCCTGATGAGGTGACGGATGGTCTCCTGAGGGATCTCCTCCCACACCTGGACTAAAGCATCCTCCAACTCCTGGATAGTCTGTGGTGCATGTGGCATTGGTGGATGGAGCGAGACATGATGTCCCAGAAGTGCTCAATTGGATTAAGGTCTGGGGAACAGGCGGGTCAGTCCATAGCATCAATGCTTTTGTCTTGCAGGAACTGCTCACACACTGCAGCCACATGAGGTCTAGCATTGTCTTGCATTTGGAGGAATCAAGGGCCAACCGCACCAGCATATGCTTTCACAAGGGATCTGAGGATCTCATCTCGGTACCTAATGGCAGTCAGGCTACCTCTGGTGAGCACATGGAGGGCTGTGCGGCCCCCTAAAGAAATACCACCTCACACCATTACTGACCCACTGCCAAACCGGTCATGCTGGAGGATGTTGCAGGCAGCAGAACATTCTCCATGGCTTCTCCAGACCCTGTCACATCTGTCACATGTGCTCAGTGTGAACCTGCTTTCATCTGTGAAGAGAACAGGGCACCAGTGGTGAATTTGCCAATCTTGGTGTTCCCTGGCAAATGCCAAACATCCTGTATGGTGTTGGACTGGAAGCACAACCCCCACCTGTGGATGTCTGGCCCTCATACCACCCTCATGGAGTCTGTTTCTGACCATTTGAGCAGCCACATGCACATTTGTGGCCCGCTGGAGTCATTTTGCAGGGTTCTGGCAGCGCTCCTCCTGTCCCTCCTTGCACAAAGGCGGAGGTAGAGGTCCTGATGCTGGGTTGTTGCCCTCCTACGGCCTCCTCCACATCTCCTGATGTACTGGTCTGTCTCCTGGTAACGCCTCCATGCTCTGGACACTACGTTGACAGACACAGCAAACCTTCTTGCCACAGCTCTCATTGATGTGCCATCCTGGATGAGCTGCACTACCTGAGCCACTTGTGTGGGTTGTAGACTCCGTCTCATGCTACCACAAGAGTGAAAGCACTGCCAGCATTCAAAGTGACCAAACCATCAGCCAGAAGGCATAGCAACTGAGAAATGGTCTGTGGTCACCACCTGCAGAACCATTCCTTTATTGGGGATGTCTTGCTAACTGCCCATGCTTTCCACCTGTTGTCTATTCCATTTTCACAACAGCATGTGAAATTGATTGTCAATCAGTGTTGCTACCTAAGTGGACAGTTTGATTTCACAGAAGTGTGATTGACTTGGAGTTACATTGTGTTGTTTAAGTGTTCCCTTTATTTTCTTGAGCAGTGTATTTTATTAATTTTTATTTTAACTTATTTATTAAGTTTAATAAATAAACATATTTATTTAAGTTCTTAAACTTAAATACAGTTTAAGAATTTATTTCTTAATCTCTTCTTGCTGCAATCCTACTTTAGCTGGCAGCCCAAAATTATACATGTCCCAGACAAATCTTCAAGAGTCACATTTAGTTTGTGAAATCAGGATAGCTATGTAACTAAGTTTGAATATTTTGTTTTGTGATAAGAGATAACAGAGACACTGATCTATTCCTTGGGTCAGGGGTGCGATTCAACTGATGTAACAAATGGTTCAGAGAGTGCGTACTTCATGTTTAAAAAAGCTCTAATACTTACCTTCTACAGCAGCCCCTGTGAAGAAAACAGCTGAGGCACAACAAACTGCTCTGCCATGTGAATCAGCTGTACTCTAAAACAACGAAATAAAGAACAGGGGGTGGGGCCAAATGCTCATCGGAACTACCGGTTCACCCTGGTAGAATCCCACCCTTGCCTTGAGTTCTATCTAATGTGGTAAATCCCTGCTTCTATGGATTTCGGGCTTAGTGCCTGTTCTTGTGTTGTTATGGCAAGTGATCAGTGCTGCCTTTTACACACACACACACACACACACACACACACACACACACACACCAGAGCAGGGATCTGCAACCTTAAACACTCAAAGAGTCATTTGGACCTGTTTCCCACAGAAAAGAAAACATCGGGAGCCACAAAATCATTTTGTCTACTTAACTCAGTACTATTTCTTCTGGGCCTTAGGTGGAAAAAGAGCTTTCCTATCACTTGCTGGAGACGTCGTGGATTAATCTGGGAATTTCTGTGAGGAAATTCTAATTTACTGGAATTGCATCTTTGGCTTAATTGTAATTATATAATTCAATTAAATTTGAAGGCTTTCATATAATTCTTTCTTCCACTTCAGGAATAATTATAACAATGATGATTTCTCATTCACTTCTTTACTACTAGTGGAAACAAAATAGGCAACCATAAATGTCACCTAAATTTGGAACTCTATATTTGGATTCTGATGGATATTTATTGTTGTGAATGATTTTGCAAAATAGTGCTGGGAAGACTTGCCACAGATAAGTTTACAAAGCACCATTTCTTGATTGTGTATTCTTACTTGCCCTTTTGTACTATACCACTGCATTTTGGATTCAAATACAAAAAAATATTTTGGAGAGCACAGAGAAAGGAATGCTAAGCCTGTTTGCAATTCTTTAAGACAGCTACATTTTTTTCCTGGGATTATGCAGCTTCCTAGGATTATGCAGCTGCCTTTCTTCCCCAGAAAAGGGCATATTTTGTTTAAAGAATTGCAGACAAATGCATCCCTGTCCACTCTAGCAATGCACAGTCCTATGCATCTAATTTTTCTGCTTTATCAAGATAAGTGGACAAAACTCTGGTTGCAGATAACTCTCTTTTTCACATTACAGGAAAGTTCAGAAATGGCTCAGTGAGTTAACAATTTTGGGCCAGTCATTCCTGTTGTGTATGTACCATAGTTAATAAAGTATGAGCTTGAGGTAAAGTGCAGGGTTCTGGCCCTGCACTTCTGATTGGCTGTTAGACGGCCAGATTGGATTGGTTAGTTCTGAGGAATCCGATTGGCCCTTAAGAGAGGATTCTTATTGGTTAAAAGAGCTAGCATTCATAGCTCGCTATTGGACAATTCTTACAAGGGTTGCCTATATAAGGCAGAGTTCACTGTTGTTGTACTGAGAAGTCACTATGCAATAAAGAGCTGAAAGTTCACTATTCAGAGCCTGTCTCCATTTACTTTGACCCATGTCCAAGTACTTAACACTGGCGACGAGGGTGGGATGTGGAGACATCTGAACCGAAGAAGCCAGGAAGCAATACCGAGCACCTGATAAGACGACGTCAACAACGGAACCATGTCCGGCGGCATCGTACCACCCGCTCCGTTCGATCCAAACCAAGAGGATTGGAAATCCTACATGGATTGCTTCCAAATGTTTTTCGAGACGAACAACTTGAAGGACGCCACACCAGCAAAGAAGATGCGCTGTTCCTGATGGTGCAGGATCGTCGAGAGTCTCTGGAAGTGGTGCTCGGCTCAATACGTTGGCATAGGAAATGGCTTTCCCCGGGCGGTATTGCAGCCGATAGTTATAAGCAGCTAAGAATTCTGACTATCGGGTCATCCTAGGGGATAATATGTAGGGAGTCGGCTTATCTCCGGCTATTATCCCCAATAATGGTTTGTGGTCAGTCACAATAGTAAAAGCCCGGCCATACACGTATTCGTGGAATCTTTTCACAGCTGAGACAATTGTGAGGGCTTCTTTATCGATTTGTCCATAGTTTCGCTCAGTTTTTGAAAGTGTCTTTGAAAAATATGCAACAGGGGCTTCATTCCCATTAGGCAGTACATGGCTCAAAATGGCGCCTACCCCGAAAGGCTAGGTTATAATTAATCACAGGTTATAATTAACGGCAAAGTCTCATTATACTGCATAAGTACAGAGTCAGAAGTGAGCAGTTTTTTAACGTTTCGGAACGCCTGTTCTTCTCGGTAACCCCATAGCCAATTTGCTTTTTTATCTAAGAACCAGTGTAACGGTTCAGCAACAGTTGCTTTGTGCGGCAAAAATACATTATAAAAATTGATGAGCTCCAGGAACGCCTGGAGATCGGCCTTGTTTCGTGGCCTGGGAGCGTTTTTGATCGCTTTTAATTTACTTTCGGTTGGGTGAATGCCCTGGCTATCAATCAGGTACCCTAAAAACTCAACACTGTCAGTACACAATTTACATTTGTTTTTTTTAACTTTAAGACCGGCCTCTTGGAAGTTTTTTAGGACTAATTTTACCCGGTCCTGTAAGATTTTTTTTGTAGGGGCTGCAATTAATACATCGTCAAAATTGGGGACCACGCCCTTAATTCCTTGCAATAATCTTTCCATAAGGCTCTGAAAAATCCCTGGGGCTACACTCACTCTGAATTGCAGCCGGGTACATTTAAAGGCACCTCGGTGCACCACAATAGTTTGGGCCTGTGCCATTTTTTCATCTACTGGTAATTGCTGATATGCCTGAGCTAAATCTAATTTAGCGAAAACTTTCCCGCCCTCCAGGGAATGGAGGAGATGCTGCACCACGGGAACTGGATATGCGTTCTGCTGCAGGGCGTGGTTCAAAGTGGCCCGGTAGTCCCCACAAATTCGGATTGACCCGTCTGGCTTAATGGGTGTTACAATAGGGGTTTCCCAAGGGGGGTGATCGATGGGCTCTAACACCCCCTGAGCTATCAGTTTGTCAAGTTGTTCGTCAATTTTCGATTTTCAGGCAAATGGAACTCGACGGGGCTTTAGGCGAATGGGAGCTATTTTTGGATCTCGGCTGAATGAAGTCGGGGTCCCCTTGTACTCACCTAAGCTGTCCGCGAAGACAGCTGAACTCATAGATAAGGTCTTCCTCCCAGTCACAGCCGCTTACTTGGTTTACGCCGGCCACTTCAATGCTGAGTGGCGCGAACCATTGGAGGCCTAGTAGGCTAGGCCTATCTCTATCAATGACCGTTAAAGGTAAGTACGCTGTGTGCTTATTGAAGGAGACTCGGACTCGGCAGGAACCGACGACGGGGATTCGATTCCCTTGATAGTCCTTGAGGATGAGGCATTGGAAGCGGAGATCTTGGCGTTGAATTGTGGGGATGAGTTGCTTGAGTGTCTTCCAGGACACCATCGAGAAGGACGATCCCGAGTTGACCTCCATGTGGCAAGGCTGGTTCTCGATGGCTACCGTGACTTGGATTTTCTCAGTGTCAAAGGCTGAGGCGTGACCGATAGTGTTAGTATGGTGAGCCTCTTCTCTCTGCAAAGTCGATTTCTGTAGGAGTGGTTTACTGGTTCTCGCTGTACAGGACGGTTTACTGTCGATTGGCAATAGTTAGCCCCTTTTGAGGCCTGGCTGGGTGCTGGTGAGCTGCGGCAGACCCATCCGGTGTGGCCTCATTTCCCGCACTCATGGTAGACTGCATCACGGAATTTGCATTTGGACCTGGCATGTTTGGCTCCACAGCCAGCGCAAGGGCATAAGGGCTTCGGGTGGTGGTCCCAGTCGGACCGCAGTCGATGGACCCTTCTTTGTCGCTGTCTGATGATGAAGAGAGGTCCTCGTGGTACGTTGTCGCAAGCTGCCCTTCTGAACTAGGTGAGATGTCGCTGGCTGGTGGTAGTACCGGATCGCGGTTTCGGCATAGTTGTGCAGCCGACTTCCTGGTTGCTTCTGCTGCAGTAGCAATGGCGTCGGCAAGGCTGATGTTGCCTTTCACCATCAGCTTGCTTTGGACGCCCGGTGCATCTAATCCCAGAACTATGCAATCTCTTAGTGCTCTTCTAAATCGGTGAATCCGCAGAGGCCTCCCAAATTTCGGAGGTCTGCTATGAAGTCGGCCATGCTTTCTCCCTTTTGCTGGCTCCTCTGATAAAACTCATGGTGTCTCATGAGCGTAGGCACGGTCGGGGCGTAGTGATCTCGTAGGATAGGTTTGAGGTCGTCCCAATCCAAGGCCTTCACTTCTCGGGGTTTGGCTAGTGCTTTAACCATCTTAAATACGGTTGGACCGCAATGCATTTGGAACACAGCCCATTACTTCCCGGCTGTGGCGTCCTTTAAGTTGTTCGTCTCTAGGAACATTTGGAAACGATCCATGTAACACTCCCAGTCTTCCTGTGTTGGATCGAATGGAGCGGGTGGTACGATGCTGCTGGACATGGTTCCGTTGTTGGCGTCGTCTGTCACATGCTCGGTGTTTTTCGAAGTTTCGTTGGTTCAGCTTTCTCCAAATCCCACCTTCGTCGCCAGGGTTACGTTTTGAGCATGGGCGAGAAAGAATGGAGACAAGCAACTGAACGGTGAACTTCAGCTCTTTATTTACATGGTGACTTCTCATCCTAACAGCAGTTAAACCTGCCTTATATAGGCAAACCCTGTAACTTTTAACCAATAATGAGCTAGGAACGCTAGCTCTTATAACCAATAGGAACTCTCTGTTAAGGGCCAATCGGATTCCCCGGAATGGGCCAATCTTGTCCGGCCACTTAACAGCCAATCAGAAGTGCAGGGCCAGAACCCTGCACTTACTCCAAGCTCACACTTTATTTATCTTATTGCATACACAACACTCCTCTTGTTGGAGGAGCCTGCGGGGAACCAGGAGGTTGCGCCTCAAAAAATGACATCCCGCTTCCTTGGACTCACCCACTGGATTTCAAAAGCCAAGGAGCTCAGTGCTACAAGGAAAAGAAATGCAAGGAAGCCATCGGCAACAGGCCTTGGGAAGGGAGGGGGTGAGGCACATTCAGCCAGCATTCAGAGGCAAGCAGAAGATGGTGAGAAATGGTGCGGGTGAAGGAAAGGCCATGTATTTGTGCTTGGTGGCAGGAGGAGGTTCAGCACGATGTGGTTGATTTGTTCACTGCCGGCGGAGCCACCGATCAACTGACTGACCCGATAGAAGCTGCTGCTGAGCCCACTGTAGACGATACTATAGGGTACTTTGGCCTGGCAAATCACCCCCAGGCTATCACAGTGGATCCTGGGCATTGCGCTGCAATGTAGAAATGGGAAATGGAGCAGCCAGCATGAGAGAAGGAGGAGAAGCAAGGAAAAGAGAGGGAAAGTAGACTCCTCCTCCTTACCTCAAACCAGCCACTCCATTGCCTATATTGCCATTGCAGTGCCCTGTCATTTCCCCATCCATCACCACCCAGATGCCTTCGCTTCTTCCAAGCATTTCTTTGCCTACCTGATTTCCAGCTCTCTCGCATTTCTTGCCATCGTGTGCAAGGAAAGAAAAGTTTGCATTGAGCTAAAAAACAAAACTCACTCAATCAATTCCAACTTCATGATAAATTTTTCTTTCATGAGAAGTTGGAATTGATTAATTGAACTTTCTTTTCTAGCCCCACACAAACTTTTCTTTCCCTGCACATGACAGCAAGAAATGCAATGAAGCTGGAAATCAGGTAGGCAAAGAAATGCATCGGGAATTTGGGGAAACAGAGGGCGTCTTGGCTGTGGTGGGTGGGAAAAACTCTTCTACCTACATAAACCTCATCTTTAATGGCTGACACTGAAAGGCAGAGCAAGAACTGCCTGGAAGAAGCCAGTTGGCCTGGGAGTCAGGAATACCCTTTCTGATAAACTGAAAGACAAAAAGGATAAGTACAAAAAATGGAAAGAGTGACACATAACTAAGGCAGAATATCATCAGAAATCACGAATCTGCCAAGATGAGGTTAGGAAAGAGAAGACTCAGAATGAACAAAGAATTGCTGCAAAAGTCAAAAATAATTTTAAAAGCGTCTTTCAACATATAAATAACAAGAAAAAAAAACATGGAAACTGTTGTGAATGAATAAATGTGTTTAACAAAGTTATTAAGAGCTTGAAGTTAAGTGCAGGGTTCTGGCCCTGCACTTCTGATTGGCCGTTAATGGCGACATCAGATTGGTCCATTCAGGTGAATTTGATTGGCTATTAATGAGCCTCTCCCATTGGTTAGCAGAGCTAGTGCTCTCTGGTTTTCATTTGTTGTATAGTTAATAAGATGCCTATATAAAGAGGGCCATTGCAGCCATTGATTTGACCTGTCACACCATGTTAATAAAGAGTTTTGAAGTTCACCGTTTCACCGGCTTGTCTCCATTCTTTGCGCCCACGCTCAGAACATAACACTGGCGACGAAGGTGGGATGTGGAGACGTCAGAGCTGACTGAACAACAAAGAACGATAACCGTGCATGTGACTGAACGCACAATGGTGGAACCATGTCCGGTGGCGTCATACCACCCGCTCCATTCGACCCAGCACAAGAAGACTGGGACTCCTGTATGGATCGTTTCCAAATGTTCTTGGAAACCAACAATTTGAAGGATGCCACTACCGGAAAGAAGCGGGCGGTATTCCTAACGCATTGTGGGCCGACCGTATTCAAGATGGCCAAACACTAGCGAAACCGGCAGAAGTCAAGTCTATGGATTGGGATGTCCTCGAACCCCTACTGAGAGCCCACTATGCACCGTTCGTGCCAACACTCGTTAGACGGCATGAATTTTATCAGAATTGTCAGCAGAAGGGCGAAAGTGTTGCTGATTTCATAGCAGATCTCCGGAATCTGGGAGGCCTATGTGGGTTTGCTGACTTCAAAGAAGCACTGAGAGACAGAATAGTTCTGGGATTTGATGCACCACACATTCAAAGCAAGCTGATGGCAAAAGGCGACATCAGCCTTGCCGATGCTATCAATGAAGCTACTGCAGCAGAAGTGACCAAGAAGTCGGCTGCCCGAATGCGCCGCAACCATGCTCCAGTTCATCAATCGATCCACAACATTTCACCCAAGTCAGAGGGGCAGCTTAAAACGACTCACCACAAGGACCTCTCTTTGTCGTCAGACAGCGACGAAGAAGAGGTCCATCGACTTCGGTCCGAACGGGACGAACGCCAGAGATCTCAGTACCAATGTGCTGGTTGTGGGGCAAGCCACCCCCAATCAGAATGCAAATTCCTCGACACGCTTTGCCATGTGTGCGGGAAACAAGGCCATATCGGACGGGTCTGTAGAAGTAAAATAGGACCCAGCCAGCCTTCGAGGGGGGCTAACTATCGCCAACCGACAGGAAGCCATCCTGTAAGACGAGAACCAGTGAACCACCAATGGAACAACCACTCCTACAGAAACAAAACCCTAAACTGCCCCATGAAGCGAGAAGAGGCTCACCAAACTATCAAAATCGGTCATGCCTCCTCTCTGGATGCCAAGAAGATCCGAGTGAAAGTGGCCATCGAAAACCAGCCCTGCCTGATGGAAGTCGACTCAGGATCGTCTCTCTCGATGGTTTCCTGGAAGACCCTCAAACAGCTCATCCCTACTGTCCGGCGACAAGACCTCTGTTTCCAAAGACTCATACTTAAAGACTATCAAGGGAATCGGATCCCAGTCGTAGGATCCAGCCGAGTCCGGGTATCGTTCAAGACCCATACAGCATTCCTACCCTTGACTGTAATCGACAAGGATTGGCTAGCCTGTTAGGCCCCCAATGGTTCGCTCCACTTGGAGTTGAAGTGGCAGGCATTCACCAAATCTGCAGCAGCGACTGGGAAGAGGACCTTGTCCAAGAATTACAGGACGTCTTTGCAGAAAAACTAGGTGAGTACAAGAGGACCCCAATATCATTTAACCTCAATCCCAAAATAGCTCCCATCCGCCTTAAGCCTCGTCGAGTTCCATTTGCCCTTAAACCAAAGATTGACAAGCAGCTTGATAAATTGTTAGCCCAGGGTGGATTAGAACCAACCGATCACTCTCCATGGGAAAACCCAATCATTACACCCATCAAGCTGGATGGATCGATAAGAATTTGTGGGGACTACCGAGCCACCCTGAATCACACCCTTCAACAAAATGCGTATCCGGTACCAGTGCTGCAGCACCTCCTCCATTCCCTGGGAGGCGGAAAAGTCTTCGCTAAACTAGACTTAGCCCAGGCATACCAACAACTCCCGGTAGACAAAAAAACAGCAGAGGCACAAACGATCGTTACGCACCAAGGTGCGTTTAAATGTAACCAGCTCCAATTTGGAGTTAGCGTGGCCCCGGGAATCTTTCAAAGTTTAATGGAAAGACTATTACAAGGGATAAAAGGCATTGTTCCATACTTTGATGATGTTTTAATCGCTGCCCCTACCCCAAAAATTTTACGGGATCGCCTGAGGTTGGTTCTCCAGAAATTCAAAGACGCAGGTCTTAAAATTAAGAAAAACAAATGTAAATTGTGCAAGGATTGTGTCGAATTTTTAGGATATTTAATTGATAGTCATGGCATTCACCCCACTGATAGCAAATTGAGAGCAATCAAGAACGCCCCAAAACTCCGAAATAAGGATGACCTCCAAGCGTTTCTAGGCCTTATCAATTTTTATAATGTTTTTCTGCCTCACAAAGAAACCGTAGCCGCACCCCTACATCGTTTATTGAACAAAAAAGCAGTCTGGGTATGGGGAAACAGAGAAGAACAGGCTTTTCAAAATGTAAAAAAATTATTGACTTCTGACGCTGTACTGATGCAGTACAATGAGACTTTGCCTTTAACGATCACGTGTGATGCATCGCCTTTCGGAGTGGGTGCCAATTTGAGCCACGTTTTACCAAATGGTAGAGAAGCTCCTGTTGCCTATTTCTCAAAGACGCTTTCAAAAGCAGAACGTAATTACAGTGAGATTGATAAAGAAGCCCTTGCTATTGTGTCTGCTGTCAAGAGATTTCATGAGTATGTGTATGGCCGAGCCTTTACTATAATGATTGACCACAAACCTTTGCTGGGAATAATAGCGGGAGATAAGCCAACCCCTTATATATTATCCCCCAGAATGACTCGCTCGTCAGAATTCTTGGTTGCCTATAATTATAAGTTGCAACACCGCCCGGGGAAGGCCATTCCCCATGCCGATGCATTGATGCAGAGACCATTGATGACCCCGCTCCGACAGTGACAACATTGCAGATCGAGACACTTCGAACACCACGATTAACAGTCTGAGATATCGCGATGGAAACGAGATGTAACCCCACCTTAGCACGAGTCCTCAGTTGGGTCGAGTGTGGAGGGCCATTGGACCAGATACCTGATGACTACACCCCATTCAAGAGTCGACAAACGGAATTGTTTTCACAGAAGGGCTGCATTATCTGGGGAGATAGAGTCGTTGTCCCAGAGTGGCTACAACGAGCGGTACTAAGAACCTTGCACGATGGCCACCCCGGCATCGTGCTCATGAAAGCCCTCACACGTAGCTATGCGTGGTGGCTGGGCATCAACAAGCAGATCGAGACATGGGTCAAAGCTTGTCACAAATGCCAGGAAGTAAGCAACGCCCCACTGAAAGCGACCCCAACCAAATGGGAAACACCAAGGGGACCCTGGTCCCGTATTCATTTGGACTTTGCAGGGCCTACCAAAGGCCACACATTCTTGTTAACAGTGGATGCCTACTCAAACTGGCCCAAAATCCATGAAATGAGGAATACAACAACCGAAGCGGTCATCAAGAAACTAGACAGACTATTTACAACACACGGATTACCAGACATTCTGGTATCCGACAACAGACCCCAATTTACCGCGCTGTCTTTTGAACAGTACCTGGCAGACTGCAGTATTCGCCATGAGCTGACTTCGCCGGCTCACCCTGCGGCCAACGGAAGGGCCGAGCGCATGGTACAATTTGTCAAGAAAACATTACACAAAATGGACTAAAACAATATCGAAGAAAAGATTAACCGGATACTACTTCTGCAGCATATCTCTCTGCACAGCGTCACCAACAAAACTCCCGCCGAGTTGCTAATGGGGCGGAAGTTCCACTCCCATCTTGACCGGCTGCAACCATCGTACGAACCTGAGAAACCACATGGATCCAGCGGGCGATGCCATAATTTCCAGGTAGGCGACCTACTATTCGCTAGGAACTTTTCGGGCAATCCGTTGTGGGTCGAGGCAACTGTGGTACAAGTAACCGGCCCTAGATCGTACTTTGTGAAATGCCACGATAATAGATTATGGAAGCGCCATATTGATCAGCTGCGTTCAAGGCTGCAGTCAGGGATCTCTGAGTCCCCTGATTTCCAAACTGAGGGGGGAGGAGATATGGAGGATGATGAACTAAAATAGCAGAAAGCCTTAATGAAATAAATGACAGCGAAATGGAAACATGTGAAGAAGAATCAGGGATGGGAGTGAGCTCACCTCATGGAGATACTGAAAATGTTAGTGATAATGGAAATTCGAATTCAGAAGTAGAGGCACCCTTTTCACCAGATAAAGTCCTACCTCAATAAGACTACAGCCAAATACTGGGTGCACAAAGAAAATCAAATAGACTAACAAAACAACCGGCCTACGTCAAGGATTACATAACCGCACCACATAAACAGAACCCGGGGGGAAGGGGTGTTGTGAATGAATAAATGTGTTTAATAAAGTTATTAAGAGCTTGAAGTTAAGTGCAGGGTTCTGGCCCTGCACTTCTGATTGGCCGTTAATGGCGACATCAGATTGGTCCATTCAGGTGAATCTGATTGGCTATTAACGAGCCTCTCCCATTGGTTAACGGAGCTAGCGCTCCCTGGTTTTCATTGGTTGAATAGTTAATAAGATGCCTATATAAAGAGGGCCATTGCAGCCATTGATTTGAGCTGTCACACCATGTTAATAAAGAGTTTTGAAATTCACCGTTTCACCGGCTCGTCTCCTTCTTCATGCCCACGCTCAGAACATAACAGAAACAATAGGTCCATGTAAGAGAGAAGGTGCTAAGGAAGTATCAGGGAGTAAGAGAGAAAACAGAGGTGCTTAACTCATTCTTTTCATCTGTCTTCATGCAATAAAAATATGCTCAACCTACCAAAAATATAACTGTAAAAGACAGTCTTGAAATATAAATTAAAATCATCATGAATATGGCAAGAGAATATCTGGCTGAAATTGATGAAGACAAATCACTGGGACCTGACATATTACATCCAAGAGTTCTGAAGGAGATGGCAGATGTAATTTCGGAACCATTGTATCATATTTTGTAAAAATCCTGGAGCACAAGGGAACGATTGGAGGACTGGAAAAGAATTGATATGATTCCCAGCTTCAAAAAGGGTGGGGGGAGGAACAGACTGAGAAAACTATTGACCAATCAGCTTAAGAACAATACCTGGGAAGATACTGAAAAGATAATAAAAAATAGATCTGTGAACATCTAGAAACAAATAAAGTTATAACTAGAAGCCATCATGGTTTGTTAAAAACAGATCATGCCAAACCAATCTTATTTCATTCTTTGACAAAGTGATTAAATTAGTAGAACAGCGAAATGCTGTTGATATAGTGTACTTAGACTTCAGTAAGGCAGCTGACAAAATAGACCACAGCCTATTTAAGCTAGAAAAAATTGAGACAGACAGCATCACCACCAGATGGATATGTAACTGGATAAAAAAACCATATTTAGTACCTTAATGGTACTAAATTTACATGGAGGGAAGGAAGCAATGGAGTATGTTAGGTTCTGCGCATGGGCGCAAGGAACGGAGACGAGGCAGTGAACAGGGAACTTCAACTCTTCATTAATCATTCTGAACAGAGCGAAAACCCTAGGGCAGCAGCAGCCCTTTTATAGGGCAGGCTGCTGACCGATTAACCAATGAGAAACATGGAAGTGTTAAACCCTTTGAACCAATGAGAGTAGCTAATCAGATTCCCCAGAATTGACCAATCCGATATCGCTATTATCGGCCAATCAGAAGTGCAGCATTAGAACCCTGCTTTTTCTTAAGGTTTGTTAAAACTTTATTTAAGCGCTTTTATTAGTTCAAAACACCCCTTCCCCCCGGGTTCCATTTGAGGGCTGTGGTGATATAATCCCTAAGATATGTAGGTTGTTTTAACTGTCTATTGGATTTGCACTGTCCCACCGGTTCCTGTCTGTCATCCGGTTTCGGCAGGACATTTTTGGACATATCTGGTACAGGCAGTTCCGCATCCTCACTGGACGACTCGGTGCCGCTAATGCTGTCGTTGTTGTCCTCCGATCTTTGCGGGCTTGCCTCCATTGAGGTATTCCTCTGTGGCGAGGAGAGTCCCCTCCCTAATTCTTCTTCATTTATTGCGCCCGATTGCTGACTTCCTTCACTTCTGCTTTCCACCATCTCGAATTTGGTTTCTTCGACATCTCCTCCCTCCTCAGTTTGGGAGTCACAGGACTCGCGGGAACTGGGTTGTAGCCTCGAGCGAAGCTGATTTATATGGCGTTTCCATATTTTTCCATCGCTGGTTTGCACACGGTATGATCTGGGCCCGGTGGTTTGAATTACGGTTGCTTCGACCCATAAAGGTTCGCCAGAGAGGTTTTTGGCAAAAACTAAGTCGCCTACCTTGAACTCGTGGCATTTTCTGGTAGATCCACAGGGTTTCTCTGGCTCGTAGGATGGGTGAAGCCGGTCGAGGTGGGAACGGAGCTTGCGTCCCATCAACAGTTCAGCTGGGGTCTTGTTGGTAACGCTGTGTGGAGTGATGTGTTGGAGTAGGAGTATTCTGTTTATTTTGTCGTCAATGTCCCCATAGTCCATTTTGTGGAGAGTTTTTTTAACAAATTGTACCATGCACTCGGCCCTGCCATTAGCCGCAGGGTGAACTTGTGAAGTTAGCGCATGGCGGATACCCCGATCCACTAAGTATTGTTCAAACACCAGGGTGGTGAACTGGGGTCCGTTGTCGGAGACCAGAACGTCTGGCAGCCCGTGCGTTGCAAATAGCCTATTCAATTTTTGGATGACGGACTCCGTTGTAGTATTTTTCATTTCGTGGATCTTGAGCCAGTTGGAATAGGCATCCACTGTTAGGAGGAATGTATGTCCTTTAGTAGGTCCTGCAAAATCAACGTGGATGCGGGACCACGGCCCCCGGGGGGGTTTCCCATTCTGTTGGAGTTGCTCTAGGTGGGGCACTGCTGACTTCTTGGCACTTTAAACAAGTCTTTACCAAGGCTTCGATCTGTTTGTCGATGCCCAGCCACCACGCTTAGCTTTGTGCGAGTGCTTTCATATGCACAATGCCGGGGTGACCGTCATGCAATGTTTTCAATACTGCTCATTGTAACCGCTCTGGGACGATGACTCTATCTCCCCATAGGATGCAGCCTTTTTGCAAAAAAAGTTCTGTTTGCTAGTTTCTGAAAGGGGTGAAGTTGTCAGGGGTTTGTTCTATTGGCCATCCTCGTTCAACCCAGCTAAGAACTCGCACCAAGACAGGATCTCGTTTTGTTTCGATTGCAATGTCTCTGGCTGTTAGCGGTGGTGAATGTAATGTTTCAATCTGGAGTGTCGTAAGGGTTGGAGCTGGGTCGTCGATGGTTTCCAGAAGTGGGGCACGGCTCAATGCATCAGTGTGGGGAATGGCTTTCCCCGGGCAGTGTTGTAATTTATAGTTGTACGCAGCTAAAAACTCCGACCAGCGAGTCATTCTAGGTGACAATATATAGGGGGTTGGCTTGTCTCCCGCTATAATCCCTAGCAAAGGTTTGTGGTCGGTAACAATAGTAAAAACTCGTCCATACACATATTCATGAAACTGTTTCACAGCAGATACAACAGCAGGAGCCTCTTTGTCGATCTGGCTATAGTTACGTTCAGCCTTTGATAGGGTCCTTGAAAAATAGGCAATAGGGGCCTCACTACCATTTGGTAACACATGACTCAAAAATGGCTCCTACTCCAAACGGTGACGCATCACATGTAATTGTTAAAGGCAGAGTGTCGTTATACTGCATTAAAACAGCATCTGAGGTTAGTAAGTTTTTCACTTGTTGGAATGCATGCTCCTCTCGGTGTCCCCAGACCCAGGTTGCTTTTTTGTCGAAAAGTCTATGTAGGGGCTCAGCTACGTTCGCTTTGTGGGGCAAGAAGATGTAGTAAAAGTTAATGAGCCCCCGGAAAGCTTGGAGATCAGTTCTATTTCTGGATCTTGGGGCTTTTTTTTTTTTTAAAGCAAATTTTATTAATTTTACAAAAACAGTGCACAAACAATCAAGGCATAACAGCTTACAAGTTCTTTTCTAAAAAAAAAGTAGTAATAATTGAAGAAGAAAACCGAACTTCCGGTTTGCGTGGCTTCGGGGCAGCAGGAATTCGCGACAGCTCGCGATTCCTGCTGGGCTAGCCGTCGAGGTACCCCCGATCCAGATGGGTCAGGGGGATATGGCTGCCCTGTAGGGACAGCTGAAGATAGAGGGGAGTCGGAAAGGGAGGTGGGGGCATCGCAGACCCCCCCTTTCTCCGGGAAAACCCCTTTTTCCCAAGGCGGTGGAGCGGCGGTCAGCAATGGCCGCCACGAAGAAGCCAGCAACCGGGTAAGAACTGTGCTGGAGGAAGTGTGAAGAGTGAAAGTTCTGTCTGAGCCGGGTCAAGTAACACCTTTTAAATTGCCTGGAATTGAGCTGTTTGTTGCTGGAGGATACATTGTATCCCTAAGAAGAGCGAAAAGCGGCGGAGAAGCTGTTAAAGGGATTTTTTTTTTTTTTACTCTCCCACCCCACGGAAAAAGCAGAAATATTTGGATATATTAGACATTGAAAGTGGATTGTTTTGAAAGCTAAGATAAGAGACAAAGGGATTTTTGGACATTGAAAAATGTGAGAAATTGGAAAATCTCTGCTGGAGGTATGGATTTTTGATTATTAAAATTCTCATTGCAAGTGGGAAGGGAGAAAAGAAAAAATTGGAGCAGAAGCTGAAAAAGGAGGAGATTGATTAGAACGTCTTTGTGGATCCCAAAAGAAGATATATGGTAATTGGACCTCTTTGATTAAAAATTAATTCAGAAAGAGAAAGAGAAGAAGGAAGAAAAGTATTAACTTTTGGAACTTTTTTTCTTTTTCTTAATTGCTTTTGATTGTCTTTGATTAAAAATTCTTGTGGTTGTTTTGGAAAAAGTTTCCCTTTTCATAATGGCATCGTCTGTGGATGAACTAGAGATTGAATATCAAAAATATAAAAAAGAAGATACTTTGGGCGCTTTGTTTCAATTCTTAGAAATGGCGTTATGTTCCTTTGAAAAGTTGATTATGCAGCAGAAGGACTGGGACAAGGAAGAAGAGGAAGAAGAAGCCATCTTTGATGAACAATGGGTCCCTTCTGGAAAGGAGGACAAAAAGGATAAGAAAAAGGGGATTTTAAGAATTATAAAAACAACCAAAAGAGAGAAAAATGAGCGAAAAGATGGAGGCAAGGTTAGAAAGCAAAGGAAAAGGAGCAAGAAAAGCGAAGAGAAAAAACAAAGGGGTAGAAAGGGCAAGGAGAAGAATAAGCAAGAGAGAAAGAGGGGGAGGAGAAGCCTTAATGTGGGGAAGCAAGACCTAAGGAAAAAAAGTTTATTTAGAGATAATGGGTGAATTTAATTTAGATTAAAAGAGGGATTCTGGAGGGTATATAAGAGTGTGTTTTTATATGTATATTTAGAATATAAAATTTATTATGTAATTTTAGAATTTTTTTTTTTTAAACAGAATCCCAAGAAAGATTGCTATATGTAGTATTTCTAAGTTAGGGTAATGAGTTATAGATGTTACTCCAATTGGTGTACAGGAGAAGTATAGTAAAAGAAAAAAAAGATGAATGGATAATTGGAAATAGAACAGACAAAGAATGTTATTGAAAATGGTAATAAGATATGGAAGGATATATATGCTTTTTTTTTTTTTTTGGATTTTGTGTATTGATAAAAGGCAATAAAATTTTAATTAATAAATAATTTGGATGGAAAAGAGAAGTAGGGACAAGATATGAAGTTAATATTATATGAAATATTGATATTATAATCTGGAAATGTTATGCTTTATTGGTCTATTATTATTATTTTTTCTTAGAAAAGAATTTATAAGCTGCTATGCCTTGATTTTTTGTGCATTGTTTTTATAAAACTGATAAAAATGGTTTTTATATATATATATAAAAAAGAAAATGATAATAAGATTTGGAAGGAGATATGGGTTGAATATGATGTTTGAATTTGTGTCTGTGTAAAGAGTTTTAACCCGGGAACAGACAACCTTCAGAAAAGATCTTTTAGTTTTGTTTATGTTTTGTGTTTGTATGTTTGTGTACTGTGCTTATGGTAAAACTAACAAAATTTGTTTTTTATTAAAAAAAAAAAAAAGGAAAGAATCAATAAAACCTTGGAGGAATGCTAGACGAGAATAATTTATACAAGCCAGAAAGAAAAGAATATGATGACTATAAAATGGATAAATATGGAAGAGAAATGAAATTGAATAGGAGTAAAGAGAAAAAATGAGAAACTTGCTGAAAGATGTTTGTGTGTCCATATGGAGATGGGATAAATTGGAATTATGCTGTATAAAAATAATGTTTTGTTTGACTTGTAAGGATTTACAATGTTAAGAGGTTTTATGTGTTTATGTATTTAATGGTTAATGATGTGTTGTTTTATCTTTAAAATTAATAAAAATTTGTTTCAAAAAAAAAAAAGAAGAAAACCAATAGAACATAATGATTCCAAATTATAATATCAATATTTACGTTATCTATTTAACTTCATATCTTATCCCAACTTCTCCTTTTCATTCTAATTGTCCAAATTATTTCTTGCTAATTAAAATTTCATTGCCTTTTATCAACATACAAAATACAAAACATAGAAAACTTAACAAAACCTAAAACATCTTTTCTGAAGGCTGCTTGATCCCGAGTTAAAACTCTTCACACAGACAAAATTTACACATCATATTCACTTTATATATCCTTCCATATCTTATAACCATTTTCAATAACATTCTTTGTCTGTTCTATTTCCAGCTATCCATTCATCTTTTTTCTTTTACTATACTTCTTCTATACAAATTGGAGTGACGCCTTTAACTCATTGCCCTAACTTAAAAGTACTTCATATAACACTTAATTTATCTTGGGATTCTGTTTAGTACATTCTAAAATTACACAATAAATTTTATAAGAAAGGTTCTACTCTAGATACACATATAAAAACACAATCTTATGTACCTTCCAGAATCCCCCCCCTTTTCTTCCTTCATTAGATTCACCCATTATCTCTAAATAAGCTTTTTTTCTTTAAATCTTGCTTCACACCATTGAGGCTTCTCCTCCCCCCCTTTCTCTCTTGCTTATTCTTCTCCTTGCCCTTTTTACCCCTTTGTCTCTCCTCCTCCCTTTTTTTTACTCCCTTTCCGTTGCTTTCTAACCTTGCATCCACCTTTCCTCTCATTTTTCTCTTTTTTGGTTGTTTTTTCAAACCTTAAAATCCCCTTTTTCTTATCCTCTTTCTCCTCCTCCCTGGAAAAAACCCATTGTTCATCAAAGATGGCTTCTTCTTCCTCTTCTACTTTGTCCCAGTCATTTTGCTGCATAGTCAACTTTTCATAAGTACATAACGCCATTTCTAAAAATTGAAATAAAGTGCCCAAAGTATCTTTTCCATCTTGTTCTTCCTTTTTATATTTTTGATATTCAGTCTTTAATTCATCCACAAGCAATGCCATCATGAAAAGAGAAACTTTTCCCAAAACAACCAACCAAGTATTTTTAATCAAAAATAATTCAAAAAAAGTTCCAAAAATTAATACTTTTCTTCCTTCTTCTCTTTCTCTTTCTGGGATTACTGTTTAATCAAAGAGGTCCAATTACCATATATCTTTCTTTGGGATTCTAGGCAATCTCCTCCTTTTTCAACTTCTGCTCCAATTTTTTTCCTCTCCCTTTCCACTTGCAACAACAATTTTTAAATGATCAGAAATCCATACCTCCAATAAGGGTTTTCCGATTTCTTAAATTATTAAATCCAATGTCCAAGAACTCTTCTGTCCCTTGGCTTCAACTTTCAAAATAGTTCACCTTCAGTGCCCAAATAAATTTCAAATCTTCATCTACTGTTTCTATGGGGTGGGAGAGTGAAGAAAAAAAAAGTTCCCTTTAACAGCTTCTCTGCCACTTTCCGATCTTCTTAGGGATACAATATACCCTCCAGCAATTCAGACAGTTCAGTTCCAGAGAGTTTAAAAGATGTTGATTGACCTGGCTCAGCCAGCACTTTCACTTTTCCTGCTTCCTCCAGCACGATCTTACCCGGTTGCAGGCTTCTTCGTGGTGGCCATTGCTGACCGCTGCTCCACCACCTCAGGAAAAAGGGGTTTTTCCGGACGAGGAATTCGGTTCCCTTGATAATCCTTGAGTATGATTCTTTGGGCTCTGAGGTCATGATGCCGGACAGCAGGGATTAATTGTTTTAGGGTCTTCCAGGAAACCATCGAGAGGGATGATCCTGAATCGACTTCCATCATTCAAGACTGGTTTTCGATGGCGACCTTCACTCGGATCTTCTTTGCATCCAGCGATGAGGTAATGGTTTGGTGTGCCTCTTCTCATCTCGTTGAAATGGCCAGTGTTTTATTTCTGTAGGAGTGGTTGTTCCATTGGTGGTTCAAGTGTTCCCGACTCACAGGACGATTCCCTGTGGTCTGGCAGTAGTTGTTTCCCCTTTGAAGTGGGCTGGATCCTTGCTTGCTTCTACAGACCTTCCCGATGTGGCCTCTTTTCCCACAGAAATGGCAAAGCGCATCGAGGAATTTGCAGTCTGATCGCGGGTGGTTTGCCCCACAACCCGCGCATTGGTACGGTAGTCTTTGATTCTGCTGATGGCGTTGGTCACGTTCAGACCGGAGCCAGTTGACCTCCTCCTCATTACTTTCTGATGGAGATTTGAGGTCCTCATGGTGGGTCGCTGTTGTGTGCCTCTCTAGGCGAGGTGAGGTATAGCTGGCGAGTTGACGGAGCGGTGTGTTGGTGTGGTGCATTCAGGCAGCTGACTTCCTGGTTGCTTCTGCTGCAGTAGCATCCTTGATGACATCAGCAAGGTCGATGTCCTCTTTGGCCATGATCTTGCTCTGAGTAGTGTGGTCATCTAATCCCAGAATTATTCAGTCTCTCAGAGCTTCTTCGAGGTCTGTAAACCCACAGAGGCCTCCCAGATTCCGGAGATCCGCGATGAAATCTGCAATGCTCTCTCCTTTCTGCTGGTCCCTCTGGTAAAATTCATGTCTTCGGACAAGCGTTGGTACGGCGGGTGCATAGTGGGCCCGTAGAAGGGGCGCGAGGACGTCCCAGTCCATGGTTTTCACCTCAGCTGGTTTCGCTAGTGCCTTGGCCATCTTAGAGATGGCAGGCCCGCAATGGGTCAGGAACACTGCTTGCTTTTTCCCCATAGTGGCATCCTTCAAGTTGTTGGTCTCCAGAAACATCTGGAACCGGTCTATGTATGAGTCCCAGTCTTTTTGTGCCGGGTCAAATGGAGTGGGTGTTATGGTGCCGCCGGACATGGTTTCCGTTGTCGATGTGCCTTCAGCCATGTGCTCTGTTTGGTGCTCTGTAGTATTCAGTCAGCTCTTATGTCTCCGCATCCCATCCTCATCGCCAGTGTTAAGTTCTGCGCATGGGCGCTAAGAACAGAGATGAGGCAGTGAACAGTGAACTTCAACTCTTTATTAATCATTCTGAACAGAGCAAAAACCCTAGGGCAGCAGCAGCCCTTTTATAGGGCAGGCTGCTGGCCGATTAACCAATGAGAAACATGGAAGTGTTAAACCCTTGAACCAATGAGAGTGGCTCGTCAATAGCCAATCAGATTCCCCAGAATGGACCAATCTGATATCGCTATTATCGGCCAATCAGAAGTGCAGGATTAGAACCCTGCTTTTTCTTAAGTTTTGTTAAAACTTTATTTAAGCACTTTTATTAGTTCATGACAGAGTACTACAAGATTCCCTCTTAAACCCAGTACTCTTCAATATCTTCATAAATGACTTAAATTAGGGAATAGAAGGAGAACTCATCAAATTTGCAGATGGCACTAAGCTGGCAGAAATAGCCAACACTCCAGAAGACAAGCTCAGGATCCAAAAAGAACTTGACAGATTTGAACAATGGGCCCTATCCAACAAAATGAAATATAATGTGGAGAAAAGCTAGATGTTACATTTGACTAGGAAAAACCAAAGGTACAAATACAGATTAATACACCCTGAAATGTTCTCCTATCTTCTCTAGCTCTTCTCATTCATCTGAATAAAAGAGTACAATGGAGGAGTAAGAAATTCTTTCACCTACCAGATCATCCTGATGCTTCAGGTAACTAAGTCTGTTGCTACAATACATAAATACATAGAGTACTTCCCCCAGCTGGCAGTCATAATTATGTTCCAAGCAAATGTTGAACAGCACACCAGATTATTTTGAGAGAAAATATTTTTCTCCTTAAAAAATATGCCATTTTTTTTATTTTGAATTAAAAGTAGAGATCCAGTAAATTATTAGGCATCAAGAAGGGCCTCACTATTCTCGATAGAAAATTACTGGGGTTTTTGTTACTGTAGTGTATTTAAATAGAGATTTCTAGGACGATGTTCCTACTGGTTAACAGAAGAAACGATACGATTGGTTAGTAACGTAAGTACTTGATTGGCCACCAATAGCAGCGGGAAGTTTAACTGTCATTGGTTGCTAGCCATAGAGCAGCCGCTATAAAAAGGGCTGCTGCGGTTCGACTGAAGTTACTGTTATTATTAAAGAGCTGAATTCAACTCCGGTCTGTGAGTCTCTTTACTGGCAACAGAATAGTTATTGTTAAGTTTTGAGCATGGGCGAGAAAGAATTGAGACAAGCCTCTGAACGGTGAACTTCAGCTCTTTATTTACATTGTGACTTCCTCATTTCAATAGCAGTTAAACCCGCCTTATATAGGCAAACCCTGTAACTTTTAACCAATAACGAGCTAGGAGCGCTAGCTCTTGTAACCAACAGGAACTCTCTTTAAGGGCCAATCGGATTCCCCGGAACGGGTCAATCCGGTCCGGCCACTTAACAGCGAATCAGAAGTGCGGGGCCAGCACCCTGCACTTACTCCAAGCTCACACTTTATTAATCTTATTGCATACACAATACCCCTTCCCCCTGGCTTATTATTTGCAGGGCGCAGTTACATAGTCCCTTCGGTAGGACGGTTGTCTTATTAGTCTCTTTGATTTCCATTGTATCAGCTGGCTGCAATCACACTGAGGTAGATCGTTGTTTGGCAGTGGGGCTGTTTCTGGTTCAGAGTTCACTTCTACGTCGTTGCCCACATTCTCTGCAATTCCCTGAGGTGCAACCGTTTCTCCCTCCGGCTCCACTTCATGAGTTTCTATCAAACCGTCATTTCCTTTGAACGGGTTTTCTAGGAATTCATCTTCTTCCGTACCTCCCCCCCCTCAGTTTGGTCATAGGGGAGTTGCAGACTGGCCGCTGAAAGCCGCAATCGTAATTGATCGATATGACGTTTCCAAAGATTATCATCAAGGCATTGTACAAGGTAGGATCTGGGGCCGGTTACAGGTACTACTGTCGCTTCCACCCACAACGGGTCGCCTGATAGGTTTTTAGCATATACCAAGTCTCCTACCTGGAAGGTACGACAGCGGCTGCTGGATCCTAGTGGTTTCTCTGGTTTGTAAGCTGGGTGCAACCGGTCGAGGTGGGAGCGGAGCTTTCGTCCCATTAGCAGTTCGGCGGGAGTTTTGTTGGTGATGCTATGTGGGGTGATGTGTTGCAAGAAGAGGATTTGATTGACCTTGTGGTCAATGTTGTCGTAGTATACCTTCTGCAAGGTTTTCTTCACAAATTGGACTATGCGTTCTGCTTTGCCATTGGTCGCAGGGTGCACAAGCGAGGTGAGCGCATGGCGAATGCCGCGGTCAGCGAGGTACTGCTCGAACGCTAGTGCGGTAAATTGAGGGCCGTTATCGGATACCAGGACATCTGGTAATCTGTGGGTTGCAAAGAGTCTGTTTAAGATTTTGATAACCACCTCGGAGGTCGTAGTCGTCATGCGATGGATTTCGAGCCAATTCGAGTAGGCGTCGACGGTAAGCAGGAAGGTGTGGCCTTTGGTTGGCCCCGTGAAGTCCAGGTGAATTCGGGACCAGGGTCCACGTGGTGTCTCCCATTCAGTAGGCATGGCTTTTGGTGGGGCATTGCTGACTTCTTGGCATTTGGGACAAGCTTTAACCCACTGTTCGATTTGCTTGTCAATGCCCGGCCACCATGCGCAGCTTCGCGCAAGGGCTTTCATTCGCACGATGCCGGGGTGGCCATCGTGCAAGGTTCTCAGCAGCGCTTTCTGGAGTCGTTCTGGGATAACGACTCTATCGCCCCAGATGACACAGCCTTTCTGAGAGAAGAGCTCGGTTTGTCGAGTCTTGAATGGTGTGAAGTCATCTGATAACTGGTCCAATGGCCATCCGTGTTCTACCCAGCCTAGGACTCGTGCTAGGGTGTGGTCGCGTTTGGTTTCTCTCGCGATATCTCGGGCGGTTAGTGGCAGCGAGTTGAGTGCTTCAATTTGAAATGTGGTTACCGTTGGTGCAGGATTGTCGAGAGTCTCTGGAAGCGGTGCTCAGCTCAATGCGTTGGCGTGGGGAATGGCTTTCCCTGGGCGGTATTGCAGCCAATAGTTATAAGCAGCTAAGAATTCTGACTATCGGGTCATCCTAGGGGATAATATGTAGGGAGTCGGCTTATCTCCGGCTATTATCCCCAATAATGGTTTGTGGTCAGTCACAATAGTAAAAGCCCGGCCATACACATATTTGTGGAATCTTTTCACAGCTGAGACAATTGTGAGGGCTTCTTTATCGATTTGTCCATAGTTTCGCTCAGTTTTTGAAAGAGTCTTTGAAAAATATGCAACAGGGGCTTCGTTCCCATTAGGCAGTACGTGGCTCAAAATGGCGCCTACCCCGAAAGGCGATGCATCACAGGTTATAACTAACGGCAAAGTCTTGTTATACTGCATGAGTACAGAGTCAGAAGTGAGCAGTTTTTTAACATTTTGAAACGCCTTTTCTTCACGGTAACCCCATAGCCAATTTGCTTTTTTATCTAACAACCGGTGTAATGGTTCAGCAACAGTTGCTTTGTGCGGCAAAAATACATTATAAAAATTGATCAGGCCTAGGAATACCTGGAGATCGGCCTTGTTTCTTGGCCTGGGAGCGTTTTTTATCACTTTTAGTTTACTTTGGGTAGGGTGAATGCCCTGGCTATCAATCAGGTACCCTAAAAACTCAACACTGTCTGTACACAATTTACATTTGTTTGTTTTTAACCTTAAGATCGGCCTCTTGGAAGTTTTTTAGGACTAATTTTACCCGGTCATGTAAGATTTTTTTTGTAGGAGCTGCAATTAATACATCGTCAAAATAGGGGACCACGCCCTTAATTCCTTGCAATAACCTTTCCATAAGGCTCTGAAAAATCCCCGTGGCTACACTAACTCCGAATAGCAGCCGGGTACATTTAAAGGCACCTCAGTGCGTCACAATAGTTTGGGCCTGTGCCGTTTTTTCATCTACTGGTAATTGCTGATATGCCTGAGCTAAATCTAATTTAGCGAAAATTTTTCCGCCCCCCAGGGAATGGAGGAGATGCTGCACCACTGGAACTGGATACGCGTTCTGCTGCAGGGCGTGGTTCAAAGTGGCCCGGTAGTCCCCACAAATTCGGATTGACCCGTCTGGCTTAATGGGTGTTACAATTGGGGTTTCCAAAGGGGAGTGATCGATGGGCTCTAACACTCCCTGAGCTATCAGTTTGTCGAGTTTGTTAAGCCTGGGTTCCCCAACCAGGGTTAAGGAGACAAGCTAAACAGAATGTGCAGCGTTAGTCAGATAGGCGCACAGATAAATGAGTGAGATATGTTTGTATGTTTATTAACATACAGTAAAAATAACAGATACGCTTGTGCTATCAAAAATATAGTTTATTCCATTATGAGTTCATAGTTAATTAGTTAGTTAGTTAGAGTTTATTTGTCATTACACTCGCAAGCGTGTGCTACGAAATGAGGTGCTCTTCCACAAGTAAAAACTGGACAAACACCACTAAAAGAAAAAAAAAATTAAATTAAATTAAAACTAAACACAACCGACCATACAATGATCTCTATGCAATTTAAAAATGTAAAACCCCATTACTCTCAGCCATTCACTTCCACATAAATCTTATGACCCTGCATTCAAACTCAAAACATAGCATAGTCAAAATAACAGTCCAATAGTCATGTATCATTTTTTCAGTCCGTTCAAGGATATTCAGTTAGCAAAGTCCGTATAGAATATCCTATGTCAGTTCACTTACAAATCAGTCCATCGTTTATCTCTCCCATTCGAATAATGCAGTCTTGAGTCCATGCAGTAATTAGGGATCATCAAAGCCAGAGAGAGAGCAAGCTGTCGTCTTGCTTCTTTAAAGTGCTTTCACAAACACTCCCTTAATTACATTCCTATATTTAAAGTTGCAGACACTTTAACTTATAAACTATGATTACATATTTATTATTTTACCTAAACCAGTTAGGGTAAACAATGTTATCCCTAACAGAGTTGTTCGTTGATTTTCGGTTTTAAGGCAAACGGAACTCAATGGGGCTTTAGGCGAATGGGAGCTATTTTTGGATCTAGACTGAATGAGATCGGGGTCCCCTTGTAAGCTGTCCGCGAAGACGTCCCTGAACTCATAGATAAGGTCTTCCTCCCAGTCGCCGCTGCTGACTCGGTTTATGCCGGCCACTTCAATGCCGAGTGGTGTGAACCATTGGAGGCCTAGTAGGCTAGGCCTATCTCTATTGATGACTGTTAAAGGTAAGTATGCTGTGTGCTTCTTGAAAGAGACTCGGACTCGGCAGGAACCGATGACGGGGATTCGATTCCCTTGGTAGTCCTTGAGGATGAGGCTTTGGGAGTGGAGATCTTGGCGTTGAATTGTGGGGATGAGTTGCTTGAGTGTCTTCCAGGACACCATCGAGAGGGACGATCCCGAGTCGACCTCCATGTGGCAAGGCTGGTTCTCGATGGCTACCGTGACTCGGATTTTCTTAGTGTCCAAGGTTGAGGCGTGACTGATAGTGATAGCATGGTGAGCCTCTTCTCTCTGCAAAGTTCAATTTCTGTAGGAGTGGTTTACTGGTTCTCGCCTTACAGGACGGTTTCCTGTCGATTGGCGATAATTAGCCCCTTTTGAGGCCTGGCTGGATCCTGGCGAGCTGCAGGTCCTGGTCTCGTAGGATAGGTTCGAGGTTGTCCCAATCCATGGCCTTCACTTCTCGGGGTTTGGCTAGTGCTTTAGCCATCTTAAATATGGTTGGACCAAAATGCGTTAGGAACACCGCCCGTTTCTTCCCGGCTGTGGCGTCCTTTAAGTTGTTCGTCTCTAGGAACATTTGGAAATGATCCATGTAAGACTCCCAGTCTTCCTGTGTTGGATCGAACGGAGCGGGTGGTACGATGCCGCCGGACATGGTTCCGTTGTTGGTGTCATCTGTCATGTGCTCGGTGTTCTTCGAAATTTCATTGGTTCAGATTTCTCCATATCCCACCCTCGTCGCCAGTGTTAAGTTTTGAGCATGGGCGAGAAAGAATGGAGACAAGCCTCTGAACGGTGAACTTCAGCTCTTTATTTACATTGTGACTTCCTCATTTCAACAGCAGTTAAGCCCGCCTTATATAGGCAAACCCTGTAACTTTTAACCAATAACGAGCTAGGAGCGCTAGCTCTTATAACCAATAGGAACTCTCTGTTAAGGGCCAATCGGATTCCCCGGAACGGGCCAATCCGGTCCGGCCGCTTAACAGCCAATCAGAACTGCGGGGCCAGAACCCTGCACTTATTCCAAGCTCACACTTTATTAATCTTTATGCATACACAACAGTTATAGTAGCTTATTTTCCTTGATTTGGTTCATTAGAGTTTTAGCTTACCAATTTCTCAGCAAAATAAGTTCCCTTTGAATAAAAGGCACAATAAACAGACAGTTTGGTCTAGTGACTAAAGCAAAAGGCTACAAATCTAGATACTGAGTCCTAGTTCTAATTCCACCACTCCCACTCAAGTATGCTTAACTAACTTTCTTTTCTCTTTCATTACAGTGTTTAAATTTATAAGGCAGGGGTGTCAAACTCGATGTCCTGAGGGCCACATCAAAGTTGTGTTTCAGCTGAGGGGGCAGGGGGGCTTGGCCATGGTGGACATAACCAGCTTGAGTTCACTCGTGCTGAAGGCTTCTGTGGTGGTCTGAACACTCTGCCAGTAAAACGGGCTACCAAACTCTACCTTTGGCTGAGACTGCCTCCTGCAACCCTCTCCCAGTGAAAACGGAACTGGAGAGACACATGCAGTCTCCCTGAGCTCTGTTTTTGCTGGCAGAGGGCTGCAGGTGACCACCATGGCTGAAAATGGAGCCCGGAGCTCCGTTTTCACTGGATGAGGTACTGCGGGCCATTCCTTTGCTATTTGCAAAGTGGTTTGCAGGGTAACACTTATGAAGTATTAAAATCTCAGCTATGAATCAGACTTCACTGAGAGCTATTGTTAAAATGCAAAGAGAAATTACTAGTGTAAAGCCTAGGACCAATAGATTTCACATATCCATTCTTTATTTGCCCTTTTCTGTACCATTTTTTGCAAATTATGCAGGGTACATGTAGCACAGAAATTCCTGAATTAATATTTCATCTAGTTTTTCCTTTTTTCACTTTTATCCTCATCCCTCATGTCTTTTCTCAAATTTCTCAATGCAATCACAGCATGGAGTTCAAGAAGATGGAACAGTCTAAAACACCTCAAAATGTGTTTTACATTTCCTCTATCAGTTTGTATTCTTTTAGATAAAAGAGTCCATGGGAAGAGTGTTGAATTCCTATAGCTCCTGAATCTTTCTGGTGATTCAGGTAACCTAGTTTATTGCTACAAAAGATAAATACATATTTCCCTCAGCTGGAAGCCCAAAATTATGTATTGTGATAAAGGATGAATCACCATGTTTAGTTTGCATCTAAGACTAAGTGAACTGCATAACTGCATAACCAAGTATGGTAAATGTTATTTTATTCTTTCCCTTACTTTATTGCTAAATAACATGTCAGTTTGTCCCTGAGATGTCCTCATTTCCCTCCCTGCACACACTCATTACACAAGATAATTCACCGTTTCTGGAGTAATACCAGGAGCTCAATGTTTTTTCTAGCCTTCAAGGCACTACTAGAAATATATACAGCCTTCACCTGCTTTCTTGTGGTACTTGAAAAAAGAACTGCATTATTAAACAATGGATTTCTTTTCAGAACTGCTAGTTTCACCATTTTACTCTCACTGACCTACTAATATTCCCCGTATGTGTTAATAATTCACTTCTGTTTTTACACGATCATCTTTCATGAAGGCCTGAGGCAAGACTGGCAGGGAAGGGGGTTCCACAAAAAAGACTTCCACACTTTAAGACAATCACAAGCAGGGAGGAGAAAGGAGGTTCAGTAGTCTAAAACACCCTGAAATGTTCTTCTATTTCTCCTAGCAATTCTCATTCAACTGAATAAAAGAGTCCCATGGAAGAGTGGTCAGAAAAGATTTAGGTCTGAAAGTCCAGAACCTCTCAGTGTAATGCAATCCTAGGGTGAATTAACAGAGGGATAGACTCAAGATCACATGAAGTGTTAGTACCACTTTATAACATCTTGGTAAGACCACACTTGGAATACTGCATCCAGTTTTGGTCACCATAAAAAAAAATGTTGGGACTCTAAAAGGAGAGCAGAAAAGAGCAAAAATGATGCTTAAGGGCCTGGAGGCTAAAACATATAAGAACAGTTGCAGATATTGGGTATGTTTAGTGTAGTGAAACAAAAGACAGGATAGCAGTGTTTCAATATTTGAGGGGCTGCCTCAAAAAAGAGGGGATCAGCCTATTTTCCAAAGCACCAGTAAGCAAGGCAAGAAGCAATGATTGGAAACTAATCAAGGAGAAAAACAACATCGAAACAAGGAGAAATTTCCTGACAGTGAAAACAATATACCAGAGGAACAACTATCCTAGAAAAGTTATAGGTGTTCCATCCCTGGAGGTTTTAAAAAAGAGACTGGACAGTCCCTTCTGTGAAATAATAGATTCTGCTTGAGCAGAGATTTTGACTGGAAGACCTCCAAGGTCACTTCCAATTCTGCTATTCTGTTTCCTGATATTTTTCTGTTATTCTGTCATTCAGTAAATCACTAAGATGGCAGCACATGTTTCCAGCATCCGGTATATACAACACAAGGCACCTTGCAGCAGAAAACAACTGGCAATCTAAAAAAACACATGGTTCTTTTGTCAAATTGCTACAAAGTTCTGTGTTACATTCTCAATCCAAGAACTAAAGCCAAAGCATCCCCATAAAAACTGCAGGTGTCTATGGGAATTTCAATAGATGGTGCTGCCAGAAAGGCTGCATGACCTGCATGAAATGAGATGAAGGGGAGAACCAATTGGAACATTGATGGATTCAGTGACAGTAATGATAAAACACTATTGAAAATGCTCAAGGACCAAGTTAGCCAGAAATTGTCATGGAGAAAATCTATCTCTGAAGATCCTAAGAATCAAGATCAACTTGATAACACAAAATTAATCAATCAAGATGATCAGTATATAATTGCGCTGCCTGCAACCAAGAAATATTGTGCAAATATGCCCAAAGAGACAAAATGAATAGTCACTTTGGAAGGAGAAAGGAAAGGATCTTTGAAGAAGTTTCAAATTTCTTATGTCAGCTGTGTTCTTTTAACAAAAGAATTACCCTAGGTTATTCAAGGACCATCAATGGTTTCTAGTTAATGCAAGATGAAATGTAGAAGTGGTACTTGCAATTTGTGTCCCTAAGGTCTCTTGGTGCTATAGAACTTTACAGAATTGTTCTATGGTGACATAATATAGTTGCTACAGCAAGTGAGGCAACCTCTTATCCACTCACCCAAAATGAAGATGGAAACTGAAATGCTTGGTCTGCTTACAATTTACACTGGAAGAACAGCTTGTACTGGCACGAGGATAAACTGTTTTCCATTGAAGGATTACTTGCAAATCCACCATTTCACTGTTTAAAACTTTTCCTTCACACAATCATTCATTCAATCACGAGAAGTTTATATTGAAATTTTAGTCAATAAAGCAGGAATGATACATAATGCAGATAGTATCAGAAGATAAAAAGAAAGAAAAGTTTAGCCTTAAGTCTAGAAAGAGAGCCAGATGGGAAATAGTGAACCTACATCAGTTGACAAATCAGAGGATTTTGTGTTCTTGATCCTTGAGGTCTCTTACATTCTCTTATAGCCCAAATTACTAAAAGATATTGAGGAAAATAGTGAAGGAAAGAGAATTAGGTATATTCACCTCCATGATGTATTTATAAAAAAAACCAAACACAGAATAAAAAATACCTTATATATATATATATATATATATATATATATATATATATATATATATAGATAGATAGATAGATAGATAGATAGATAGATAGATAGATAGATAGATAGATAGATAGATAGATAGATAGATCTTTGGTTATTCGGGTTTTCTCCCGCGTAAGATTGGAAGTATCTAGGCAACATTTCGATGAAGTCTCATTCATCATCTTCAGGCTTGGTCTTCAGCTCTGTGCTTCTCAGAGTGATGTGAGCTTGCAGCTGCTTCTTCCTTTTAACTGCTAGTGGGGGTATGACTTGATTGGCTGGGGGCTTGGCTGTGTTCTGATTGGGTGGGGGTGTGTTCTCATTGGTTGGGGGTTTGGCTGTGTTCTGATTGGTTGGGGGGTTGGCTGTGTTCTGATTGGCTGGAGGCGTGTTCTGTTCAGGTGGGGGCTTGATTGTGCTCAGGTTAGTCTTAGTAACTAAGTAGTTTTGTCCGTAGTGCCTTTTATATATGGGAGGAGGGCTTTGCCATTTTCTTGTTCTTTGTCTTGGATTTTGGCTGGGGTTTCTTTTTGGATTAGGTGGGTGATCTTCTTTCTTTGGAATCCATTGGCTGTCAGCACGCTGGTGAGAGTGTGTAGTTCCATCTCTAGGTGTTGTTCATCGGCTAAGCATTTTGTTCTGGAGATGAGTGTCTCGGCTACAGAATTGATCTGTGCTGGGTGGTGGTGTGAGAGTGCGTGTAGATAGCGGTTTGTATGTGTTTTCTTCTTGTAGATGGTGTATCCTAGGGAGCCATTGGATTTTTTGTATACCAAGACATCTAGGAAGGGAAGTTGGTTGTTAGCTTCTGTTTCCATGGTGAATTGTATTTTGGGGTGTTGGCTGTTGAGGTGTGTGAGTAAGGCACTACGGACAAAATTAGCAAGATCCTCCAAAAGAACAAAATTAAGATAGCATTCTGCACAAACAGAAAGATATCCACCATCCTAAGAAACCCTAAGGACAGAATCGAGTTGGAAAATCAAGGAGTATACGAAATCCCTTGCACTGCCTTCCCCACCACATACATTGGACAGACTAACAGAAGAATAAGTGCACGCATTGAATAACATAAGAACTCAATCAAAAAGGAAGAACCGACCTCTTCCCTGGTCCAACACCTCAAAGCCACAGGACATGAGATTGACTTTAAAAATACCAGAACTATCGCCAAAACCAAACACTTCAGCAGCAGAATCATCAGAGAAGCCATAGAGATAGAAAAACGCCCACACAACATGAATAAATGAGATGATGCCTCCCGCCTACCAGCCATTTGGAAACCCACCCTCATGAACAGACGCGTACCTAACATGAAGAATGACACCAGACCCACACCCCTGAGAGCCACACAAGATGCCACCACCACACTTCCACGTAGAAAGCAGACTCACACCCACACAGAAGATAAAACACGACCACGGACCAGAAGCCGCACTGCAGCTGCATCACTACCCACCTCAAACCCCTCTGAGCCATACATGAAGCGAACTGACCTCCACCATGAAGATGCAGCACGACCACGAACTCGAAGCCAAACAGCAAGATCACAGCTCACCAGCTCAAACCCTCCAGCAACTAAGACTAACCTGAGCACAATCAAGCCCCCACCTGAACAGAACACGCCTCCAGCCAATCAGAACACAGCCAACCCCCCAACCAATCAGAACACAGCCAAACCCCCAACCAATGAGAACACACCCCACCCAATCAGAACACAGCCAAGCCCCCACCCAATCAAGTCACACCCCCACTAGCAGTTAAAAGGAAGAAGCAGCTGCAAGCTCACATCACTCTGAGAAGCACAGAGCTGAAGACCAAGCCTGAAGATGATGAATGAGACTTCATCGAAACGTTGCCTAGATACTTCCAATCTTACGCGGGAGAAAACCCGAATAACCAAAGATCTACATACAAATACCCGCGAGAACCTCAGAAAACATATATATATGTGTATATATATATATATATATATATATATATATATATATATATATATATATATATATATATATATATATATATATATAGTCTTAAGTTTTCACGGATACTGACATGTATGGCATTCAGCTTTGTTCGGGTATTTTCCCATGTCATAGTTGTTGTGCTTTTAAAGTTGTAGCAACGTTTCGGCAGAATCTCATCTGCCATCATCAGGCTTCTGGATAGTGTTCATTTGTGAGTCAGACTTTTACAGTGGTTTCAGATTTAAATTTGGGGCAACCTATTGCTGTGCCAGAATGGTTTTTTCTTCATCCTGATTGGTTGGGAGTCTTGGTCTGTGTTTATTGGTCTTGGAGTTTGCTGTGTTCTGCTTGATTGGTGTTTCTAATATCTTCTGTCTGTTTTTTGGCTCTTTTTGTATCTTGATTGGCTGGCAACATTGTGTTACTTAATTGGAGGCCTTTAGTGCAGCTTGGCTCCAGGTAAATGGATGGCCATCATTAGTTAGGAAGGTAGTTTTCATCTGGGTGCCTGGTTGGGGTGTGTTTGAGCTGGAGGGGGGATCTGTTTGTGCCCAGGTGTTTGCCTGGCTTGTGGTGTAGAGATTTTTTTGTTTGCGAGTGCAGGTTTCCAAATGATTGACAGTCTGGTGGAATCATCTCTTCTATTCATGCTTTCGAGCTTCTCTGATGATTCTGTGGCTGGGGTTTTCTATAGTGGCTAGGGTTTTGGTGCCATTGAAGTTGATGCTATGACCTGTGGCTTCCATGTGTTGGACTAGTGAGGAAGTGTGTTCCAGTTTTTTGACTGCCTTTTTGTCTTCATCCAGGCGGGTACTTATTCTTCTATTGGTCTGTCCAATGTATGTGGCTGGGCATGATGCACAGGGGACTTCATATATGCCTTGGTTTTCCAGGTCAATTTTATCTTTGGGGTTTCTAAGGATGGCTGCTATTTTTCTGTCTGTTTTGAAGGCAGTCTTGATGTGATGTCTGTGTAGTATCTTATTAATTTTGTCTGTAGTACCTCTTTTGTAGGGCAGGACAGCTGTTCCATAGGTCTGTTAATCTTCTGGGTCTCTATTATGTCTCAGTGTGTTTTTGTGGATCAAACTGGTGGTTTTGCTTTTGTGGAAGCTGTTGGCTGTCAGTACTTTAGTCAGGGTGCATAGTTCAGTCTTAATGTATGTTTTGTCTGCCAGGCATTTGGTTCTAGTAATTAGTGTTTTAGCCACGGAGTTTATCTGTGCTGGGTGGTGGTGGGATTGGGCGTTGAGGAAGCAGTTAGTGTGTTTTTTCTTCTGGTATACGGTGTGTCCTAGTGTGCCATCTCTTTTTTTGTAGATTAGTACTTCTAGGAATGGTAGTTGTTTGTTTGTTTCTGTTTCCATGGTGAACTTGATTTTGGGATGTGTGCTGTTTAGGTGTGTTAGGAAATAGTTTAGGTTTTCTTTTCCATGGAGCCCAATCACAAATGTGTCATCGATGTATCTTAACCATAGTTTGGGTTTGTGGATGGCATTGGCCAGAGCTCTGGATTCGAATTCTTCCATGAACAGGTTTGCAATGACAGGTGACAGTGGTGATCCCATGGGGGCTCCTTCAATTTGTTTGTATCTTTGTCCTTTGTATATGAAATATGTGTTGGTTAAGCAGTGTTCTGTTAGTTCCATGAGGTGTTTAGCTGGTTGGTATTTATTTTTGATGATTTCAAGGGTCTCTTTTATCGGGACTTGAGTGAATAGTGAAACCACATCGAAACGTACAAGCAATCTTCTTGCTCCACATGTAGATCTTTGATCATTTCGAAGAAGTGGTATGAGAATATATATATATATTTGTTTTCTGAGGTTCTCACCAAGCCTCCACCCAATCAAGTCACACCCCCATAGCAGTTAAAAGGAAGAAGCAGCTGCAAGCTCACATCACTCTGAGAAACACAGAACTGAAGACGAGATATATATATATATATATATATATATATATATATATATATATATATATATATATATATATTTTCTTAAGTTTTCACGGATACTTACATGTCTGGCATTCAGCTTTGTTCGGGTATTTTCCCACGTCATAATAGGGGTGCTTTTAAAGTTGTAGCAACTTTTCAGCAGAATCTCATCTGCCATCATCAGGCTTCTGTATGATGTTTGTCTATGAGTCAAACTTTTACAGTGGTTTCAGATTTAAATTTGGGGCAGCCTATTGCTGTGTCAGAATGGTTTTTTCTTCCTCCTGATTGGTTGAGAGTCTTGGTCTGTGTTTATTGGTCTTGGAGTTTGCTGTGTTCTGCTACTAATATCTTCTGTCTTTTTTTGGGGGGGGGCTCTTTTTGTATCTTGATTGGCTGGCAACATTGTGTTACTTTACTGTAGGCCTTTAGTGCAGCTTGGCTTCGGGTAAATGGACGGCTATCATTAGTTAGGAAGCTGGGTTTCATCTGGGTGCCTGGTTGGGGTGTGTTTGAGATGGAGGTATCAGGGGGGATCTGTTTGTGCCCAGGTGTTTGCCTGGCTTGTGGTGTGGAGATTTTTTTGTTTGTGAGTGCAGGCTTCCAAATGATTGACAGCCTGGTGGAATCATCTCTTCTGTTCATGCTTTCTGGTCTTTTTTCAATCTCTATGGCTTCTCTGATGATTCTGTGGCTGGGATTTTCTATGGTGGCTAGGGTTTTGGTGCCATTGAAGTTGATGTTATGACCTGTGGCTTCCATGTGTTGGACGAGTGAGGAAGTGTGTTCCAGCTTTTTGACTGCATTTTTGTGTTCATCCAGGCGGGTGCTTATTCTTCTATTGGTCTGTCCAATGTATGTGGCCGGGCATGATGCACAGGGGACTTCGTATATGCCTTGGTTTTCCAGGTCAATTTTGTCTTTGGGGTTCCTGAGGATGGCTGCTATTTTTCTGTCTGTTTTGAAGGCAGTCTTGATGTGGTGTCTGTATAGAATCTTACTAATTTTGTCTGTAGTGCCTCTTATGTAGGGCAGGACAGCTGTTCCATAGGTCTGTTCATCTTCTGGGTCTCTATTATGTCTCAGTGTGTTTTTGTGGATCAAGTTGGTGATTTTGCTTTTGTGGAAGCTGTTGGCTGTCAATATTTTAGTCAGGGTGCATAGTTCAGTCTTAATGTGTGTCTTGTCTGCCAGGCGTTTGGTTCTAGTAATTAGTGTTTTGGCCACGGAGTTTATCTGTGCTGGGTGGTGATGGGATTGGGCGTTGAGGTAGCAGTTGGTGTGTGTTTTCTTCTGGTATATGGTGTGTCCTGGTGTGCCATCTGTTTTCTTGTAGATTAGTACATCTAGGAATGGTAGTTGTTTGTTTGTTTCTGTTTCCATGGTGAACTTGATTTTGGGGTGTGCGCTGTTTAGGTGTGTTAGGAAGTTGTTTAGGTTTTCTTGTCCATGGGGCCAAATCACGAATGTGTCATCGATATATCTTAACCATAGTTTGGGTTTGAGTATGGCATTAGCCAGGGCTCTGGATTCGAATTCTTCCATGAACAGGTTAGCAATGACAGGTGACAGTGGTCCAACACATGGAAGCCACAGGTCATAACATCAACTTCAATGGCACCAAAACCCTAGCCACCATAGAAAATCCCAGCCACAGAATCATCAGAGAAGCCATAGAGATTGAAAAAAGACCAGAAAGCATGAACAGAAGAGATGATTCCACCAGGCTGTCAATCATTTGGAAGCCTGCACTCACAAACAAAAAAATCTCCACACCACAAGCCAGGCAAACACCTGGGCACAAACAGATCCCCCCTGATACCTCCAGCTCAAACACACCCCAACCAGGCACCCAGATGAAACCCAGCTTCCTAACTAATGATAGCCGTCCATTTACCCGAAGCCAAGCTTTTTTGTCATTTTTTCCAACCATGTGTGGATTTTAGTCCAATATTTTTTGGCATCCGCACAAGTCCACCACATATGGTAATTAATATGAGCCAGGTATCTGATGACATTTCCAACATTTTTCAGATTTGTTCTTGAACATTCTTGCTATTTTGTTGGGGGAAAATGCCACCTGTAAAACATCTTATACAAATTTTCTTTATATGCTGTTGACATTGTCATTTTATAATTTTGAGACCACAATTTTTGCCATTTCCCTAGATCAATCCCATATCCAAAATTCTTCCCCCAAGCAATCATAGTTTCTTCAACTTGTTCTTCTTTCAGTTTAATTTCTAATAAATATCCATACAATTTTTGAATCACCTTTTCATCAGTACCTGTCAAAATCTTATCTAAATCAGTCAGTTTATCATAGAAACCTTCTGTTTTAGGAACTTTGTGATACCTTGAATGTATTTGTGCATATGAAAACCAATTCATCTTTATACTTTATTCCTCTAATTCTTGCATAGATTTAAGTTCACCCTTTTCATTCAATATTTCACCATATCTAACTGTTTGTTCCTTTTTATATATTATACGATAAGAAAACACTTCAATAATCGATAGCCAGACTAGAATTTTCAAAGACTGCCTTTTAGTCTTCCCCCAGCTTAACCACAGAGACTCCCATATATAATGTCTTCTAAAATACCCCTGTGTTTTAGTTCCTTTATGCCATAGAAAAGCATGCCACCCCAACAACAGATCATGTCCTTCTAATGTCAACAATCTAGTATTTCTTAATGTTATCCATTTCTTAACCCACATCAAATTTGTAGCTTGGTAATACAACTCCCAATTAGGCAAACCAAGTCCTTCTCTTACTCTGGCATCTTGCAAAAGTTTTAACTTTATTCTCGCTTTCTTACCTTGCCATATATATTTCAACACAATTTTATTTAAATCTTCAAAATATTCTTTTCCAAGCCTAACTGGAATTGCTTGGAACAAATATAAAATTCTGGGTAGTATATTCATCTTGATTGTTGATATTCTCCCTATTAATGACAGTTGTAAATTTTCCCATTTTGCCAAATCTAGCGCTATCTGCTGCTTAAGTTTAATATAGTTATTCTCTTTTAGCATACTACATCTTGCTATCAAATGTATCCCTAAGTATTTGATCTTATTTGCGACCTGGATTTTCAATACATCCGCCTGTTCTTCCTTTTGTCTTGATAGCATATTCTTTGTCAAAATCTTTGGTTTGTCTTTATTTATTTTCAAACCAGCCACCTTTCCATATGCCTCTATCTTTTCTATCAATTTTTATGCTATTTCTAGTGGGTCTTTGAAAATGAAAACCAGATCATCTGTGAATGCTTGCAACTTAAATTCTTCCTTTTTAATTTTCATCCCTTTTATATCTTTTTTCTCTCTAATATTTCTGTTTGACACTTCCAAGGTTAACACAAACAAAGGTGATAGTGGGCACTCTTGTCTTGTTCCTTTTCTTATATCAATAGAGTCTGTCAGTTCTCCCTCTATCATTAAGTTTGCCATTTGGTTATGATAGATAGCTTCTATTGCTTGAATAAATTTTTTACCAAAGCCCATCTGTTCCAGCTCTAATAACATGAACCGCCAATTCACATTATCAAATGCCTTCTGTGCATCTAAAAATATCAAAGCCATTTGTTTTTCAGGGTGTGCCTCGTAGTATTCCAAAATGTTCAAGATTATTCTCATATTGTCCTTAATTTGTCTGTTTGGCAGAAATCCATTTTGATCAGGGTAAATAAAATTGTTTAAATATTTTTTAAGTCTTTCTGCCAATATTGAAACAAAAATTTTATAATCTGTGTTTAATAAAGAAATAGGTCTATAGTTCTTGATTTTTAATGGATCGGCCTCCTCTTTTGGGACAAGTGTAATATAAGCTTCTGACTATGATTTGGGTATCTTCTTCTTTAACATAACTTCATTCATAACTTCTAGCAATGGAAGGTTCAACAATTCTTGTAGTATTTGATAAAAATCTGCTGGAAGTCCATCTGGGCCTGGTGCCTTTCCATTGTTTTGCTTCTTAAGTGCTTCAGTTAACTCCACCATCGGTATATTGCTTTCTAACATTGTTTCAATCTCTTTAGGTATCTGGGGTAGATTAGCATTCTGTAAGTACTGTTTAACTCTATCCTCATCAATATTCAATTGTGTGTATAGTTTCCCATAATAGTCTCGTTTAATTTCCTTTTTCGCATTACTTCCATAGCAAACTTAGCCTTGATCATCTATTAATTGCAATATTTTCCTTGATTCTTTCTCCTTTCTCAATTTATATGCTAACCATCTACCTGGTTTATTTGCATCTTCAAAATAGTTCTGTTTCGCATCTCTGATTTTCTGTGCTAGTTCTTCTTTTTCTATTAGTCCCATTTTATGTTTAATTATATCCATTTTTAACTTAATGCCCTTTTTCTGTGGCATTTTCTGTAGCTCTTTTTCAAGTCCTTTATACTCATCTTCTCATGTCTTAGACTAGAGGCTAGTCTTTTCATGGTATTTCTTTTCCTTGTATAGTCTATTATCAATACTCTGGCATATGCCTTCATTGTATCCCATATGTTCTGTATTGATGTGTTTTCTTTTCTATTTTCTCTGAAGAAAAAAGCCAGTTCTTTCTCCATCCTCTGTATGAAGTCTTTTTCCTTTAATATAGTATTATTTAACATCCATCTAGATCTTCTTCTTTGTCCTTTCCATTGAATTGTCATTGGATTATGATCTGCCCAAGTACTTGTTTCAATATTTATTTCTTGGATATTAGCTAAAAATTCTGTTGACATCCATATCATGTCTATTCTGGACCATGATAAATGTCTGTTTGAATAGAAGGTGTATTGTTTAGTCTTAGCATTTCTTTCTCTCCATGTATCTTTCAAAATTTATTTCATCTATCATTTTAAAAAAAGATTTAGGGAGACTCTTTCTGTTTTGCTTTGTTGTTTACTGTGCTGTATAGTCCAATTTATTGTGTACAATTCCATTAAAGTCTCCCATCATAGCTATATTAGCATCATCCAGTTCGATTATTTTCATATGTAGTTTTTTATAAAATTCTTTTTGATTGTCATTTGAGGCATAGATTGCAATCAGGAATGTTTTGATATTATTGTCCATTATTTGCACCATTAGTAATCTTCCATCGTCATCGGTATAGATCAATTATGCTGGGATAATATCTTTAATGTATAGCACCCACTCCTCTTTTCTTGCATTGTGTCAAAGAAGTGAATATTTTCCCTAATTTTGGCTCTATCAACAGTTGTTCATGTTGTTTTTTGTAGGCAGATTTTATCAAATTTTAATTTATCTAATTTATGAATAGTTTTCCTTCTTTTAACAGCTGAGTTAATTCCATTTATGTTCATTGTAATTAGTTTTTTTCTCTTCCATGATTATATTTTATAGTTAAGTTTAGCAGCTCTCCTAGATCTTGGTTCACGTTGTTCTTTAACTTCCATCTTGCACGTTCTTCTTTTTCAGTCGCTATTTGGCAGTCCTCTTGGAATTCAATTAGTAACATTTCTTTTTCTGCCTCCTCCTCTTTCCCTCCAAAATATTCTGTATAAAATAACTCAGCTTTTTCAATTGAATAAATTGTATGTCTTTGTTCTTGCCATGTGAACATTAAACCTTCTGGGATCAGCCATCTATAATTCACCTCTTTTTTAAGTAGAATTTTAGTCAGAAATCAGTTTTCTCTTCTCATCTCTCTCACTCTTCTGGGTACTTGTTTCAGGATCACAATCTCCTTATCTTTATATTTCAATGTTTTCTCTCGCTCGCCACTTGCAATATTTGTTTTTTAATGGCTGTCTTTGTAAATCTGATGTGAACTTCTCTTGTTAAGCTATTTCTCATTGCATATCCTGTGAAAACTCGATAAACCTTGTCTATTTCATCCATCATCTTCTCTTCAGTTATTTCCAAAGCTTCAGCCAAAATTTCTATCACTATCTCTGCTAGGTTTTGTCCCTTTTCTTCCTCTATGTTTTGGAATCTGAGATAAAATTCTGATCTGTCCATCTCCCACCTCAGCATCCCACTTTTATCTTGTTCAACGACAATTAATCTGCTATCAATATCTCCAATCTTATTATCTCTTTGTTTATCTTCTTCGATTTTTTGGAGTCTCTCGTCATACTTCATCATCATTTGTTGAATGTTCTCCTCCAGATGATGAAGAGGAAGAAGTAGAGGTTGAAGGACCAGGCACTGTTAGTTTCCTACTCATTTCAGACAATTCAAAATCTTCAGATTCTTCTAGACCTTAATCCACCTGTGAAGTAACCAATTGTAATTCCAAGTAAAAATAGTGGGGAAAAAGAATCATCATCATCATCATCATCATCATACTTCAGGTTCTTGTATAGCTTAATCCAATCGATTGGTTAGATAGCAGTAAAAACTCAAAAATGGAAGAAAAGACCATGAACAAAAAAAAGGGAAAAATTGTTAAATCCTGGAAAGGGTGGAAAAATAGAAAATAAAAAACTAAAAAAGAAAAAAAAGTTCTTCAGATTCTTCAACACAATCCAATTAAAAAGTCTCAGGTATAAAAGGGTGCATAAAAAAAGAAAGCCACAAAAACAAAGAAAAAAACAATATGGAAGGTAAATTGAAAAGAAAATACAAGGGAGGGAGAGAGGAAAAAGAAAAGAGATTACTCCCTTAAAGAAGGAAAGCATTAATACTAAAACTTTTCCTTTAAAATAAAATGCAAACATAAAAATTAGACTTCAAAAACAAAAAGGACAAAAATAAGTTCCAAAAGCCAAAGATCCAAATAACTATTTCAAAAAGTAAGCTAAAAAGGGGGGAGGGGGTGTTGAAGTAAGAAATAGCCCAGCTTAAAAAAAAAAGTAAAAAGAGCACCTGATTTAGTAATCCAAGGCTTTTGTTAAAATTTATAACTCTCTTCTCCAGAGTCTTATTGTCTTTTTTTTCCTGTAAACTTCAGCACCAGACTCCAACTATTGATAGAAACCCAGAAGAACACCTGCAATAATACTCTCCATTGCGGAAATTGTAACAGGACGGACAAAAGTATAAATATAATTATTTGAATTGAGATAATTAAAACAAAGTTGAGAAATTTAAAAGAGGGAAAAAACTATGTAGAAAATATAAAATGGAAATAAGATATGGAATAGAATATAAAAATGAGCATGAAATTGAGTTTTGTGTCTGTATGAAGAAGTGATAACCTGGGACCATGCTATTTTGAAAAAAAAAATGTTTTATTTGTATTTTGTTTTTGTGAAAACCCAAATAAAATTTTCAAAAAAAAAAAAAAATACTCTCCCATGCTCTTCCGTCTATCTTATCAAGCAGGCAATGTCCTTGAAAAGAAGCCTCAGTTCTTTCTCAGCTTTGTCTGGTCAAGAGAAAAAAAGAGATAGAATATTTCCAAGCCTCCAGTTGGTGGATTTACAAGATTTTTTCTGTTTTCACTCCCCCCATTTTCCAAACAAGATATAATAAAATTAGTTAAAAGGAGGAAAAGATATTAAAAAGGATGACTAGAAGGGAGTCTCTAGTCTAAAATATTATAAAGTCAAAAAGGAGAAAAAGAAAAAAACCAGTCCAGTTTCAAAATATAAAATCATACATAAAAAATCCAGCAAAGAGAAAAAAAAAAGATATTACTTTGACTTCCTGTTTAAAATCGCCGCTTAATCACTTCTGTCTAAAATTTTACAGATTCTTTCTTTTCCTTAGGATGTCCTTTCAAATCTTAAAGTAAAGAAAAAATTCTCATCAAACCAGCACACTTTCTCTTTCCGTTCTCTTTCGTTTTGGAGCTGTCTCAACTTCAGCAGCTTTAATGGCTGCCTCTTTGCCGCTGGCAAAAAGACCTTCTCCTGGATCTACCAGGGACTTTGCAGTATCCCTGGGATTGACAGGATGCGCTCTTTACATTCACCATCTCTTCGGGATGGTTTAGATCCGTTTGAACCATCCAGGAGCATCCAGGAGCAAGAACTAACATCAGAATGACTCACTTCACCTTGTGTGTCTTCTCTTGATAACACATAGTACAGGAGACAGTGGTGGGATTCTACCGTTCAGCCCAGTTCACGTAAACCAATAGTAAAAAATGCTACCATTTAGCTGAACCAGTAGTAAAAAAATAGAGTGCATGGGGGGGGATTGCTGAACCAAAGAAAAAGGAGCCCACCCACTCACATGGCCATGCCCACCTAGCCATGCCCTCAGAACCCGTGGTAAAAATATTTGCATCCCACCCCTGATAGAAGTGATACATATGCAGAAGAGTGAATTCAATCACACAGTATACCTGTTTCATTCTCCCCATCCCAATATCTTTTCTAATGTCAGATGAACTTTGCCATTGTAAGCAAAAACCTTAAATCTCCTATTTTAGATAGATAGATAGATAGATAGATAGATAGATAGATAGATAGATAGATAGATAGATAGATAGATTAAACAGACAGCAGAAGTGTGTGTATGTGTGTTTGTGTATGTGAGAAAGAGGGAGGAAAGGAGGGAGGGAGAGAGAGAGAGAGAAAGAAAGAGACAAAGAGATTCTTGGTAAGCATATTACTAAAACCACACATAACTAATCTACTCTGATAAGTAATTCATTTGCAAGTAACTAGTTATGTCAACTCTGCAGACCACTCATTAATGGAGCCAAACATTTATTATTTCAAAGTATTTTAATTATAAGCAGTAGCAGAACCATGTAACTATTCAACTAACTCTCTCGCTCTTTCAAGAACTTTGGCAACAGTTAAGCCACAGGAGTGTTTCAATAGAAGGAAATACAACAAGGCCAATTACATTTAAGAGTAGTTGCAATATTTCACAGTTTGATGCAATCATTATAACTCCATAAATAGAGAGCTGTGTCCTATCCCAGGAATACATTTGGTCCAGAAACAATCCCAACATGAAGATCCTTTATCTGCTGTTCACATTCCTTTTCCTTGCATTCCTGTCTGAACCAGGTAAGAAACCAAATTATTGATAGTTTAGAAATGACTGATAACTCACTACTTTCTAAGTTAGTATGATTGTCACTGAAAGCAGGATAATCTTCAACTTCTTTTAGTTTATGTTAAAAAAAATAACTTTGAACACTGTGGATATTGACAACATGAGCCTTCAAACATTTGAAAAATATGCCCTTAATTTTTCTTTTGGATGAAAACTCGAGATCCAGGGAGATATACTGCATCAAGGAGGGTCTGGAAAATCAATTCATTGATTCATTATTCTCTATGTTTATGTATCTATTGATAGCTAGTTTGTCAGAGTGCCAGGCTTCCAGGAATTCTCTAGTGGTTTTGAACTTGGATGGTCACAGTTCCCCAGTTGAAAGTATGTTTAAACCTGTCCATATGCTGTCAAATTAAAAAGTTTTCATCATGTCTTATGACTGCTCCTTGGAGGAGGAAGGAGTATTCGATACATTTGCCACCTTGGGTTATTTTAAGAAATAAAGATGAGATAAAAATAAATAAAAAACTAAACATTCATTATCTAGTGAATCTATTGACATTCAATTTGTAAAAAAGAGAAGATATTGCAGCAAAATGTTGCAAATGTTCTGCTTTTGAAGAGCATGGAAGAGCAATGTTAGAAACATTAAGAGAAGAGGAAGAAAGCCAAAAGTAAACCAGATCCTAAAGTTCAAAGGAAGTTAATCATTCTCACTCAGTATCTCCATGCAAAACACCTAGCAGAACCAGCCATGGTAATTCAGGATTATTTCTTAGCAAGCAAGGATCCATAGTAATAATGGAGATAAATATATCACAGCAAGGTCTTCCTTTAGAAGAAAAAC